>CALYLW010000055.1:1535000-1888003 GCA_944989445.1 Ampullaceana balthica | reverse complement strand
TATATATTATATATATATATATATATATATATATATATATATATATATATATATATATATATATATATATATGATAATATTTGAATATTTTAATTACTTATTTCTGTATGCATAGGCCAGGCACACGACAAGCTAATACGGCACCGAATCTTATCTTGTTTCCAACTTTGGAACCATAAATTGGACCTAATTGGATCCCTTATGACGCTTCAGTTAGAATAAAAAATTCACTTTATCATTGTCGCAATGCATGAAGTAATTTGTATTTTAAAGATCGAGTTTTAAAAAATGTATATAATGGCTTTGTGCTCAGTCTTTTACATCCCCCGGACGCCCGGCCACCTACATCAGAAAAAAAACTATAATACACACGAAAAGAGCAACTACCTCTCCGATATTTTGCACACACACACACACACAACATTTGTCACAATATTCTCCCAATTATCTCAATAATTTATCAAGTCAAAGAAACATGTTTTCTAGAAATGGGGTTTAATGGCAAAGTGGTGGCGTGTTGTTATAGGAGGGGTGAGGGGGATTCCAACATTGGATTTCAGTCCCATTTTTATTAGATTATAATTTTAAAAATTTACTCCACATATTCATTGTGTTACCTGGCGAAATGTTAAATTCTGCCGGGGTGGGGGATGAATGGGGAGAAACTCCCCAGGCCCCCACCCCATCTCAGACTGGAAACGGCTGTCTCCCTCCCTCCGCCCCAGCCTCACACGTTCATAAGATTAAAAAGTCAGCACAGCAGCTCCCTCTGGTGTTGATCTACTTTGTTCTCATGACGACCTCAGGATCTAGAAGACATCTTTGTCCACGCCAACGTCTCCCTGGCTGGTTGTCAAAACGTCGGCCTCTGTGGGGCTGTATTTTCACACCAACCTGCTAGGAGTCACTTCTTCAGCAATGAAAAATGTGATAAATCCAACCCTAACCCCCAGTCCAGAAGAGTGTTAATCCCACCATATTTGTACCCCCGAAATTGTGTAGGGATAATAGGCAAGCGGTGATAAAATATTGAGTGGTTTCCCTTAGCACTTATTCGACATAGGCGACTCCAGCGTTTAAAATAAAAAAATATGTGTAGTAAAGTATTTTGAAGGGAAAAAAATATGTATTTTTTTTTATATATAAATAATTTTGTGGGATGAGGAACGGTAGAGGGAAACTCAATGAAATTATTTTGTTGTTGAAACAAATTATCTGTAAAAACTTAGGATGAAATATATTTCATACACCCTCCCAATCACACGCACACTACATCTTCTAATCAGCAACTTCATGCGAATCCGACCCTGCCCTCATTCCTACTCGACGCGCCTGAATGGCTCTGACTTGGGCTTTGCCCTTTTATCCACCAAACACATCCAAGAAGCTTTATTAAAAATGTATAACCACGTTGTTAGTCTCGAACCCACCTTCACAGAGTGCGTGGCTTTTTGGTGGCCTTTCAATGATATAAGGTAACAAATCACCCTGATTAGTCTTGCTTCCTTGAGTAGTGAGAATATTTTATTTCCCTCTGCTTTTATAATAATTTTTTTTTAAATATAATTTTTGTGTGTGCTGGTAATGTATCATTTTTAAGTCTAAGGTGGTGCAGATTTAAACACATAGTTTTAAACACATGTTTCGAACAAAAGTAAAAGTTTTTTTGTTTTTTTTTAATGCAGTCTCCCAAGCCAAAAAAAAATCACAAATGTTTTTTTTAAATTTAAGTATGACTGATCCTAGAATGACCCATGACCCGCCTGTTGAGGCTATGGGGAAAAAATTCAAATCAAGTCAATCAAAACATTAAAGTTAAAGCTGTGAAGAGATACATTAAGGTTGGCCATCAGTTGGTTGAATTAAAAGCTGGTAGTCAAGGTGTGGAGCTGTCACAGTACATTCACAGGGGGTTACAGTCTATCGGTTAAAATCTTGGTCAAAGATACAAATTAAACGATTCTACGTTAGCAATCCATTGCGAATGCTGTCTCATTTTTACAAAACGAAATATTGTTTTATAAATCTATCTGCACTTAGAAAGGGGTAAGAGAAGTTTGACTGTGTATAGGTAATTAAGCAGTAATTAGATAAGTAAGCAGTAAGTAAATAAGTAAGCAGAAGTAGATACGTAAAGACTACATTGTTTTTATTGTGGAGACGGTTTCTTTTTGTTTTCCTGACTTGGATTACAAATTATTAAAAGTACACAATAATAAAAAGACGCTGGCTTTGTGACGCTAGGGGCGATACGAATCTATAGCAATAATGAGTTGTCTTTCTTTTTACCCTCCAGCCATCTGTCGACAGGGATGTCATGCAATCCATGGATCCTGTGAAAAGCCAGGAGAATGCACGTACGAAGCTTTTTTTTTCTCTCTTTAAATTGAGCGTCGTTCTCATCATCATCACCACCATTATCATCGACACTGTCATTAGCATGAACGCTTAGAGCCTCGTTCTCATCATCACCACCATTATCGTCGACACTGCCATTAGCATGAACGCTTAGAGCCTCGTTTTCATCCTCATTAGCATACAGTGACATGTGTATCATCAATGGCATCAGTCTCTTGTTCTATTTGAGTACTCTTTGTTATGTTAATGCGATAAGGCAATTAACTATTGGGTTACGTTTTTTTTAATTAGGTCTGGAATGAAACCATGTGAGAGAAGAAAATATTAATTTTTTAAAAATAATGTTTAAAATTATATAGTTTTTAAAGTTCATAATTCTATATGTATATATTTTAAAAAGTATATTTGACTCCTGTTAGACACTGTACCTGTATGTGCACTGTTAGACACTTAACTTGTTTGTCCTGTTTACACTGTACATATATGTATAGTTTAATACCCTACCTGTATGTCCATTCTTAGACACTGTACTTGTTTGTGCTGTTAGACATGTACCGTCCTGTACAGTTAGAAATTGTACCTGTAAGTCCAGTCTTGGACACTGTACTGTACCTGTATGTACCGTTAGAAAATATACCTGTATGTCCAGTTAGACACTATACCTGTATGTCTGGTTTTAGACAGTGTACCTGTATATCTAGTTTTGGACAGTGTACCTGTATGTCCAGTTAGACACTATACCTGTATGTCTAGTTTTAGACAGTGTACCTGTGTGTCTAGTTTTGAACAATGTAACTGTATGTCCAGTCTTAGACACTGTACCTGTTTGTCCAGTTAGACACTGTATCTGTATGTCCAGTCTTAGACACTGTACCTGTTTTTCCAGTTAGACACTGTATCTGTATGTCCAGTCTTGGTCACTGTATCTATATGTCCAGTCTTAGACACTGTATCTGTATGTCCAGTCTTAGACACTGTATCTGTATATCCAGTCTTAGGCACTGTATCTGTATGTCCAGTCTTAGACACTGTACCTGTTTTTCCAGTTAGACACTGTATCTGTATGTCCAGTCTTGGTCACTGTATCTATATGTCCAGTCTTAGACACTGTATCTGTATGTCCAGTCTTAGACACTGTATCTGTATATCCAGTCTTAGGCACTGTATCTGTATGTCCAGTCTTAGACACTGTACCTGTTTGTCCAGTTAGAACTGTATCTGTATGTCCAGTCTTAGACACTCTACCTGTATGTCCAGTTAGACACTGTATCTGTATGTCCAGTTTTAGACAATGTACATGTATGTCCAGTCTTAGACACTTTACCTGTATGTACAGTTAGACACTGTACCTAAATGTACAGTTAGACACTACCTTTATGTCCAGTTAGACACTGTACCGATATGTACAGTTAGACACTGTACCGATATGTACAGTTAGACACTGTAGCTGTTTGTACAGTTAGACACTGTAGCTGTATGTACAGTTAGACACTGTAGCTGTATGTACAGTTAGACACTTTACCTGTATGTACAGTTAGACACTGTACCTAAATGTACAGTTAGACACTGTACCTTTATGTCCAGTTAGACACTGTACCGATATGTACAGTTAGACACTGTACCGATATGTACAGTTAGACACTGTAGCTGTATGTACAGTTAGACACTGTATATATGTACAGTTAGACACTGTACATGTATGTGCTGCTAGTGTTGCTTATGGCCACATGGCCCATATAAATTCAAGTTGACTTTGTTTTCCCACAGCTGTGCCTACGGTTGGCAAGGTCCGCTATGCGACCAGTGCATCCCCTACCCCGGCTGCAAGTATGGCTCTTGCAATGGATCTCCGTGGCAGTGTATCTGTCACCTCAACTGGGGAGGAATTCTCTGCGATAAAGGTGAGACCTTTCAAGACGTTGAAGTCAAGTTCTGTTGGTTATTGAACATATGACTCAGATGGCTTGTAAATACTTTGACCATAAATGAGAAAGATTAACATGTGGCTATTTAAGTAGAAGTTGAACCAACATGTTCTATACGTTACGAAATCCGACCACTGCATTCTAAACGATAACCCGATACATGCGCGCAAGACAAACGCACACACGATAACACGCACAGATAACTCGGCAAAGTCATAACTCCGCACAAGAAAATTGTGCGTTTATCTTGTGGGAGTATGTTATGGAACCCTAAAAAAAATGTTGTGCGTGATGCAGAGGTTAAGTCAGGATTTTTCTGGCACATATTCCTCATTTGTTCTCCTTGTTCCCATCACGAAGAATGTTCTTTTGAAACCATTGGGCCACCAAAGTCACTAATTACAATATATTTATTCAAATTTTACACGCATGTTGTCTCTTTAAACACAGTTTGATTATTTCCAGATTTGAACTACTGCGGGCGCCATCACCCTTGTAAGAACAACGGATTGTGTCGTAACACAAACCCGGACACGTACGACTGCTCCTGTCCCGATGGCTTTTCCGGCGTAAACTGTGAAGTGGGTCAGTGAACGCTACTGATTAATAAGATTTAATTATCAGCTGCAATAAATCTTTGGGTTTAATCACCATAATTTAGCCATGTCCAATAAGTGTGAGGGTGGGGGGGGGGTGTCTCAGTTTGTATTAAGGCTAATTAAACGTTGAGGTCTGAAGTAGAAAGAAAAAAAAATATTGAGTGCATGAACTTGGATTATAAATTCTAAGTCTTAATGAACCTTAATTTTCAATAACTACCTGCTTTTATAGGTTATCTTTTTATACTATTTATCGGTAAAAAAGATGTCAAAGTAACGGAAAGTACTTCAAATAGTTCAAATTATAAAACGTTTATTTTGCTTATAGTTCTATTATGTAAGCACCATATGTTATTTGACCTGTGTCATTTACTATAGAGAAAGTTCTTTAAAAATATGAAATTTTGATTTAACTTTTATTTAGTCACATTATTGTTGTTGGAATATACGCCATTTTCAGCGGAGCACGCCTGTTATTCTCAGCCGTGTAGAAATGGAGGCTCGTGTGTTGATGTTGTCAGCGGCTTCGTGTGTAACTGCCCAGCGGGGTGGACAGGGGATACGTGTGACATTGGTAAGTTTTATATTAGCAATGTACGGCACAGAAATTTCATCAATTCAGTATCACTTTAAGAGCTGTGTATCCTTGTTCCATTTTTTTTTAAAAGCCAGCTCACAGGATTACCTTGTATATCCATTTCTAGGTTTTAAAGGGATAGCATTTAGCATCCAAACAAAAACAACAACAAAAAAATTCTATTGGAAAAACAAAAATTCTATGAAGATCACCCACCACCTCTGCTATGTACGTTAGATTGAAAAATTTAGGGTTTCGTCCCCAGCGATCTGTAAAGAATATATTTTTAGAGGAACCGTCTGATTTTGATAGCAATAAAAAGATCCACCATAGGTAGTGTTGGATGAGATTATGATAGTGACAGACCACCTCTTTCCCAGTGCTCTGACGTAAAGTGTCACTATAGAGAGGGCATGATGATTTTAAATCCTTGCTTTTTTAATCACTAAGTAATACTTATCTTAACTTCTTTATCTAACAAGATGAACTTGTTTTTAAAATTATCATTAACATAAATTAGTGTGAAGCCTTAATCAAAAACGTTATAGATAATAAGCGAGGATTAAAGTCGTACATTATACTTCTTATCAGAGTCAGAACTTGACGTGTTATAAAATTACTGCTCTCTGTGTTCACTGACATAAAAATACTTATCTAATGTTTTTCTGCAGACATTGATGAATGCGTCTCAAGTCCCTGTATGAATGGAGGTAAATGCATTGATAAGGACAATGGGTACAGGTGTGAGTGCACAGAAGGCTGGCAGGTAGGAATACTCATTGTTTAATGTTATAGATTAGGCCAGAGAGTAAATAGTCGGCATTTTTATGTTCTGGCAGGTGTGGGCATGTATTCTGGGAGGGGCTATGTATCATGGGCAGGGCCATTTATCAAATGTGTGGCCATCTACCAAACGTTGGGCAATGTATGGAATTTTTTGCCGTCTACCAAAAGTGGGGCCATGTATCAAGTGTGTGGGCATCTACCAAAAGTGGGGCCATGTATTAAATTTGTGGCCATCTGCCAAAAGTTGGGCCATGTATTAAATTTGTGGCCATCTACCAAAAGAAGGGCCATGTATTAAAGTTTTAGCCACCTACAAAAAGTGGGGCAAGGTATTAAATTTGTGGCCATCTACCAAAGGTGGGGCCAGGTATCAAGTGTGTGGCCATCTACCAAAAGTGGGGCCATAAATCATAGATGAAATCATGTATCATGATTGTGCAGATAATAAAAATATTATAGCTATGTATCATGTGTGTAGCCACATATAAAACATTTGAGAGTATTATGCTTGTGGCAATGTGTTGCTGGAAATGTGTATCACCGTGTATCACAAGTGTGGTCACTTATCATGGGTTGGGCAAATATCGAAATTGTGGCCATGTATCATGGTGTGGTCATGTATCAAAGGTGTGGCTGTCTATCAAAAGGATGGCTTAAGTGTAACCTCGAATATACATGTGGTAGCAGTGTATAATGGGTGTGGCCAATCAATACAGGCATGATAATAATCACAGGTGTAAATGTCTACTACAGGTGTGAATTATCAGGAGGTAAAAAAAAACACCAACATTCACACATGTGAGTTGTTTAGATACATGGCAAGATGCCACCACACAGGAGTAAGATTTGTAAATTAACTTTATGCCAAATATTAGACAACTATGGAAGCTCTTATAACTTTGTTTGTACTACTCGGTTCTTGAGAAAAGCTGCCAATTTTTATAAACTATAACCTTGTGTGTAGTTTGAAGAAAACTATTTTTTTTTAAATATTAATCTGTAAATTAATTGTTTAAAAAAATAATAAATTCTCCCAAGATCTTTTAAACCAGCTTATGTAGGATTATTCATCAAGCTTTTCTCTAAAGTCCAAAGTAAAACCAAACAAACAAGAGTGAAAATTTTAATTTAAACATGAATAACACCTCATTGTTTGACGATGATTACTTAATGAAATTTTGAATCTATTGATAAAAAACTATCACTTGACATCGGATTACTAGGCTTCTTGCCTGTGGAGTAACTGAAGTGCTTACTGCTTAACTAAGTGGAAACAAATCAAAATATATGCAGTTACATATAGCATGATGAAAAAATTACTTAAAACCCTGACTAGGAATTTATTTCTTCATTCTTATCCAAAACATGAATCCGGCCCTTTTCCAAAATCAAAGAGCATTACATCTAAATCAGATTCAGAAAAACTCCAATGAAGAATTCTAGTTTTTTCTAAGTTGAATTTAAAGCTTGAATGATCATTGTTTGTGTATTGACAGGGCCCCCACTGCCAACTTGATGCAGATGAATGTCACGGCAGCCCCTGTGTTAATGCTCTGGCATGCCGCAATATTCAAGGCAGTTTTATCTGTGACTGCCAGCCAGGATGGACTGGCAAGAGGTGTGATGTCAGTAAGTTACAGCATGTCTTACAATGAATTTAATCATAAGATTAAAGATAAACTGAGTGATTGTCGGAATAATAATAATGATATAATGAGTTTAAAATAATATTAACTTTAAACTTTTGAATTTTAAAGATTCTTTATATCAATAAAAGGACCTTTTTTAAAACAGAAAATAAAATGTGTGCACCCTAAATGGAACATAGTTTATTAGACAGATTATTTA
Organism: Ampullaceana balthica; assembly: GCA_944989445.1. Classification (NCBI taxonomy): domain Eukaryota; kingdom Metazoa; phylum Mollusca; class Gastropoda; family Lymnaeidae; genus Ampullaceana; species Ampullaceana balthica. Next base: position 1,879,910 of record CALYLW010000055.1, on the reverse strand, counting down.
AGTCAATGGTCGAAATGAGAAGCAAAAAATTTTCTGAAATTCTCACCAAATTTAATATAATGGCTTGGACCTATTTTTAAACAATTTTCATTAATATATAAAGTAACAATCAGTGCTAATTTTTTGGATGGATGTTTTGTCAGAGAACTTAAAATCCAGTTTGAGACCAAAATTTTCTGGTACAATTATTTATAATTTGAACAAATTCTCTGTGTCATTGACTTCCTTGTAACTTTATTTTTTGAATTTTTTAAAATTAAACAACAGATATTGATGACTGTAGAGGGGTTGTTTGTGCAAACCAGGCTTTGTGTATTGTAAGTTTTACCCCATTTACTCAATTTAACATGTCAATACATGTAATTTAATAGCAATAATGTATTTAATAATTTGAGAGTTTATGAAGTACAATGTATTTAAAAATTATCTATTATTAAAAAATGTTTTTACTTACGCTAGAGTAAAAAATTAATTTAATTCTTAGGATTTAGTGGGAGGCTTTTACTGCGCTTGTCTTCCTGGCTTCACTGGTCGATACTGCCAAGAAGAAATAGATGAGTGCTTAAGTCACCCATGCCAGAATGGGGCTATTTGCCATGATAAAGTGGCTTCCTACCAATGTGAATGTCCTAATGGGTATATAGGACTCTATTGTCAGGTAAGACTCTATATGACTTGAGCAGAACAATGATGAATGCATTTTGTGAAAACATTATTTTTGAAAGTACTGAAATTTCTTTAATTTTAATTTTTTTAAAACTTATCTTGAATCAAAGCGCTGTCTGTTTGGAATTAAATTATGGTTATTATTTAGAATATTCTTTATTTCAATTTTAATTATTCTCTTTTTTTAGCTATTGTATACTGTAAAAATATCTACTGGTTCATTTAGTTAAAGAAAAAAAACTTTTGTTTTATTGTTATGCTTCTTGTGATGTTCAAAACTTAGCCATCAAAATTGTTAATAACATGCTGAATTGCTTTAGTGATCAAAATATCTATTGATCAGGCCTACAATAAACAATGTTTCTCTTTGTGTTTCAGACAGATGCAGATCCATGTAGTCCCAACCCATGTAAACATGAATCCACCTGCTTCAATATTCAAGGAGACTTCTACTGCCACTGCAACGAAGGGTGGGAAGGAAAGGACTGCTCTCACCAGAGACACCACTGTGACTCTACATCATGTGAAGGTGGGGAATCAACTGTAAATTTTCTTAAAGATTCAAAGATATGAAATATGTAGTATATATGTGAAGTTGGCTTGATTATATCAGTAAACATACATATCAGGAAAGCTTTCCAAAAGCTCAGGTAAATTATCAGCAGAAGACCCAAAGATGCATGGAATAGAACAACAGACAAGGATATACAAAAAGGAAATATGACCTTGCAGAGAGCTCCTTCAAGAAGCAGCTGGTTTGCATGAATGACACTTCATTTCCATTGTCGAGTAAATGATTCTAACCATGAACAGGAGAAAAAAACTTTGGAGCCTGTATTTTAATTTTCATTGAAAAAATGAACCAAAAAAAAACAGGAAGATGCTATAGTTTCAAACAATTTAAACAGTCCATGTTAACCCTGAACATTTTTTTAAAAAGTATATCATAGCCTAAGGTCAAGGTTCACTTGAATAAACTCGAGTCAAGACACGGATTGAAGTTAAAAAGCATTTTAATTTATGAACTTGCATATACAAATGTTTAACAAGCAGGTCTATTTTCAGAAGTAAACATGATCCAGAAAATAGTCAGACTCACCAACAATGCACAAATATTAAAAGAGCTTTCAACAGAAGTGTGCACCGTTCTTATACCAATCCCATAGAATAAAAGAGTTTTAGGAAAATTCTTGAGAACTCTAGAGAATATGTGCACTTTCTATTAAACTTCTGTAAGGCACCGCCTTCACAGACCTTTCAAATGCAATTAAACATAACATAAAACTTTTATGAAACAATCATAATAATTTGTTTGACCTTCATTTCCAACATTTTCTCCAGTCATCGACAGTTGCACAGTGTCCATCCCCTCCAACATATCTGTCGGTGGATTCCGGCTGATCTCATCTGGTGTCTGTGGCAAGCACGGAGTTTGTATTAGTCAACCCAATGGGGCATTCTCCTGTGCTTGTGTTCCTGGCTATATGGGAACATACTGTCATCTAAGTAAGTATTTCTGTAATCATCTTCTCTCTCAAATGTAATTATGGTAACAGTTATAATTTTTTCACAATTATTTTAAGGTTTTAAATCTCAACTGGCTTAAATATAATCTTATAATATAGGAATTTACATAACAGTATGTATGTCTCTGTATAATTAAAAACATTCACTTACATTTTTATAAGGGAATGTTTGTTTTCCAAAAGAAAAGTACTGAAAAGATTACTGAAATTTCTAATAATACATATGTTTTGGTGGTACTGGTTAGGAAAATATGAGATCTCATTTAAACTTTCTTTACCTGATAATTTATAAAATATGAGATCTCATTTGAACTTTCTTTACCTGATAAGTTATAAAAGTTGAGAGGCTTCCATTAAGTTATCATCTAAAATATTGTGGCTTCCCAAGGGATGTTAATATCTTGTAAACTGGTTAAGATGGGGTTCATGTTCTTTGGCATAATGCCCTGGCTTATGCTTCCTTGATAGCAAGAGTGTGTCAGTTTGTAATGGCTCATGTCAAAAAGTGCAATGTCAATGCCACAGAGCAAGAGTGTGTCAGTTTGTAATGGCTCATGTCAAAAAGTGCAATGTCAATGCCACAGAGCAAGAGTGTTTCAGTTTGTAATGGCTCATGTAAAAAAGTGAAATGTCAATGCCACAGAGCAAGGCGTCACGTTCAGTCTGTGGGAGTAGACTGAAGAGCTTAAACCCTTGCAAAAATCATCATCCCCTTAAATACCCATGTAAAGCGCTGTGAGCCCGGTTCCTTGCTGGGATACAGCGCTATATAAATTATCAATTTATTATTATTATTACATTTATATTATTATTATTATATAAATCAATCACTCTTTACTTATGTAGAAAACTGATGCCGTTTAATTCACAATGTTGAAAATGAATGATATAAAGTTCATGAAATGGTCACTGTTATATAGCTTCAGCTGGTCATTAATGACACAGAAAAACAGCCAAACTCATAAATTCAACATTACATTTTGGCAATTAATTCTAACTTGGAAACACAACACAAAGATAATCTAATACAACCCTCAGATAGACATAGGGATAAAAACACTTTTCTTATTCCGTATGCAAGAACAAACACATACAAATTCTCATTCTTCCCATCTAGAGTTTGGAATGGTTTGAGTGATTGAACAAGGAAAACCAACAATTTAGCAACATTTAAAACTCTAATAAAAAAGACTTCACATAAACCATGGATGAGCATAGGATGCAATAATCCTTTGTATAGAAGGAGCGTCTGTAACAGATAAGATAAGATTAGACAAGACATTGTCAAAAAGGAGAATTGATAGCTTCAGAGCATACAGTTTAAGTCTGTTTTGTTGTGTTAAGCTATATCAGAGTGGTAAAAATCAAGGGTTAGAATTGAATGTGATTTGAGACATATTGAGAGTGAAAGAGGATCCATTATTTTTTATCAGTATTCCAGTGTTTTATCAATTACATCGTTGGATCTTTTTTAAATCCTTTATATTAACTCGTGGTGTCTGCGGCGGACCTTGCTTGCTTGCTTGCTTGCTTGTCGCCAAAACTTTTGATCGATTTTTAACCCACTTGCTCGCAAGATAGCGAGCTGAAATTTTGCAGGCAGTTTGGTACCAATGATAAAAACAACGTATCAAAATTTCAGATCGATCGCATGTACCGTAATTAAATTATTGATTTTTTAGATTATTTTTTTATTCCTATGTATCATGCTATTTTTTGAGATAGAGCGTCGCGGTGCGTATTATATTGAACAACCTTTCTGTCGCGCACTAAGGTGCGTATTTTATTGACAGCTCTTTTTATAAACATATTCCTGATCGGTGCGCATTATATTAAACACGTTTAACGACACAACTGCAATTTTGTATTTCTGGATGGTCTGGCGCTGCGTATTATAATGAACATTCTTTTAATTACTTCTCGTACATAAAGGATTTATAGTCAAAAACTTGGTTTTTTTACGGGTTTTTCTTATTATTATTTGATAAGAAAATATTTCTTTATAGGTGTGCTATAACATAAACTCTCACGTCCAAAAAAAATAAATAAAAATAATAATAAAAAGCTATCTTAAATTTGCGTGCTAATGCTGTGATTTAAATCACATACTAACACATCCATTTTTTTTTCTATTACAGTATCACATTGTCCATGTTTAATTTTTCTACCCCAATCCTCCAACAGATATTGATGACTGCGCTAGTAATCCGTGTCAAAATGCTGGCACCTGTATAGATGGTGTCAATTCATATCAGTGTATTTGTGCTGATGGATGGGAGGGGGCTCTGTGCAATATAAGTAAGTCTGCAGATATTGATGGACATCTTAAAATAATCATTTTTTTCTCTAAAGTTTTTAAACATTCATTTGCTGCATATTATTTTACATTTAAAGTGACAATTATTTGTTTAATTTTAATTACATCTCATTTAAAATTCTAGGACCTCCTAACTGTTTATTGAAAAGTAAATATTAGTATCAACATTTACCGCTGTTAGTTAATTAGTGTTAAATATAATCTTTAGATAAAAATGACTGTGAAATGAACCCATGTAGAAATGGTGGGGAGTGCATTGACCTGACAGCTGAGTTTCAGTGCAAATGTGCCAACAACTGGAAGGGAAAAACATGTTCTATAAGTAAGTCTGTGCTCTATAAGTACGTCTTTGCTCTATAACTATAAGTAAGTCTGTGTTCTATAAGTAAGTATGTCCTCTATAAGTAAGTCTGTGCTCAATAAGTCAACTGCATATTTCTTTTTTTATTTGCATCAATCGTAACTTGCATTAAAAGTGAGTTTAGTGCAGCCAAGTGATTGCTGCATCTGACAACACATTAAGTGTTACACCAAATCATTGATGATAAGTTGCTTGATTAAAATAAATACAGCTCCATGGGTAAATACTAATGAAAAAAGTACTTAAGTTCAAATTACTTTATGTTTCCTTTCTATTGGACATCATGTTTCTAATTTGTGTTCACCTTTAAATTCTAATGTTTTTATCATCAGTTTTTTTTAATCAGTTCAAGTTAGGTAATTAATAATGATAGTATTTTTGCAAGTATCTTATTAGAGGATTTGGGTGAAAAGTTTAGTCTATTCTTCACCCCCTAGGGGAGTAATCTATACACCCGCCTGCTTGTGTATGCAAGATGTTTTAGTATATATTATTTCCACAAGTTTTTTAAAAATGCCTAATCATATCAAATTGGAAACAGGCACCACCATCTCATGGCATGTTGAAAATTCTCTCTTAACAAGCATCATCCACTTTATATGAATAATTTATTGTTTAAAAATTCTGTTGTATTCCTCAGAGGAGAGCCACTGTGAGGCCATGACATGTTTAAATGGAGGAACATGCAAGGACCTAGGGGACACATTCTCATGTCGGTGTACAGAGAGATGGAAAGGAACATTCTGTCAGATACGTAAGTTATATTGATCAGTATGCTGTAAAAGTCTTACAATTAACTAATACAAATCAGCAGAAAGATTTTTAAGTAAAAAATAAAAATAAGACAAAATTTTGATATATAATAATTTTATATATTTTTTAATGTTAAAGTTTTATTATATTTTTGTCATTAACCATTTATAAAATTGTCTGTAATAATTAAAGAAACTATAGAAAAAATGTTAATTCATGTTTGTAGTTTGAACATCATTCGAGCTTATATTTTACAGCCACTAAAAGACCTTGTGAGTCGACTCCATGTCAGAACAGTGGAACTTGTGTTAACAGTGGAGACAGCTTTACATGTATTTGTAAGGATGGCTTTGAGGGTCCAACTTGTAGCATTAATATCAACAATTGTAATCCTTTTCCATGGTAAGTTATTCATAATAATTAAAAAAATTGCATGCCCCGAGATTGCTAATCAAACAAATTCAGGAAAACCCATTATATTAAAAAAGCATTTGTTTTTCCTGGTTAGCCTACTAGATAGTTTAATCTTTATCACCAATATATATTGCTTTAGAAGAGAATGAAAATAAGTGTGATTTTTAAAAGCTTTAATTGTTGAGACTGGAGATTAAACTAAAATTTAAGGGATATTTCAGTTTGATTAGCAGACAATGCAGCTAAATAACGGTTTGAATTTAAAAAGTAAAATTCACATGTTCTTTATTTTGATTTGCTCAATGTGCTCAATTTTTAGAATTTTACACCATTTACACAAGTAAATTAATTAAGATCTTCGAAAATTCTTCTTTAAATTATGATACTTATGCTATTTATAGTGTTAAATCTATTATACTTAGATCTTCTTCCATCAAAGTAGGCATAACAGAAATTTGTATAATTTTACACCATTTACACAAGTAATTAATTAAGATCTTCGAAAATTCTACTTTAAATTATGATACTTATGCTATTTATAGTGTTAAATCTATTATACTTAGATCTTCTTCCATCAAAGTAGGCATAACAGAAAAATTTGGGATGCTCATTTTGGTTTTGAGCAAAACAGTCCACTTAAAAATAGCATAGATGCCTACAGTTTAAAACTTTAGCTAAACTGACATTACTGCATTTTAAAGTGTTGCAGTTGTACTTCAGTTTTTTTTCATTTTCCCTTAATTAGTAATACATGTATACGTAAATAATGTTTTGTTTATGTAAAATTCCATGCATCTGTTACAGATGGAATTATGAATGTCTAAAATCTGATTATTATTTCTTTTATTAGCTATAATGGAGGCACTTGTATTGATGGTGACAACTGGTATGTGTGTGATTGTGCAACAGGATTTTCAGGGCCTGATTGTAGAATAAGTAGGTCAACCTTATGTTTTTAAAATTAAAGATTTTAATTGATTAAATAAGTAAAATTTAATTATTTGCTAATACATCTTAAATCTCTGTGCAAAGGGGCTAAATAATTTTACCTCTTCCTTCTCCTCTATTTTATTATCCCCAAACCCCTTTTTTTTTCAATTACAATTTTAAAAACCATATGACCATGCAATTACAATTTCTTTCATCAATACAGCATTATTGAGCACTAATTTTTTTTGTCCTTTTAGATATTAATGAATGTGCTTCCAATCCTTGCACTTATGGCAGTACATGCATTGATGGCATTGCCTCTTTTAGATGCATTTGTCCACCCGGGAGAACTGGTTCACTTTGTGAAGAAGGTGATAGTGCATGTTAATAGATGTTAAAATAATGATTGTGCAATTAATACAATATTTTAACTGCCAACAGTCTAAGATTGACAAACTATTCAAAAAATAATAAGTCCTCAATTCTTTCTTCATTTTAGTTATCGGACAGTTGCCCTCACCAAAGTCATGTGAACATGGCCGCCGCATCTTTTCAGATGGGACCACTTGGGAGCATGATTGTCATGCTTGTAGATGTGACAATGGTCAAGTCATCTGTACAAAAGTAAGTCAGTAACTTACGTTTATTCAGTTTAATTTATTTTAAAATGTTAGCTAAGAAAAAAAAAGTGTTATTGTTATCTAAAATGAATTTTTTTGTTTTGTTTTGTTTACCTTCTGATTAAATCATCACTTACATTTAGTCTCAGGCTTATTTGTAATTACATTTTAGAACTGCTCATGAAATAATATTTAATTTGGTTCAGCAGAGTCAAAATAACATGAATAATATAATGCTGCATTAATTTTTTTTTAATGTGTAAAAAGAAACATTAATACATATTTTTTTAAAATTAGTGTAAAGCTTTATTTTATTGAGACAAAACTTTATTTGGATAGTTGGTTTTTTTAATTAAATCTATACACAACTTTTATAGTGAAGGCTTTCATGAATGTATAAATAATATAATAGTATATGAATAACAAATTATAATTATTGAAGAACTGTTTTTTAATCTAAAAAAGAAAATAAGTGTGTTACATGTATTTGTTTTCTTTTTAAATCCAATCATATGCTACTAAGGGTGGGTGATAATTTCCCTGAGCATATCCCATATAATACTGAATTGTCTTTCAGCTGTGGTGTGGTCCAAAGAACTGTCTCAGACATCCCAACATCACCACTCCAGTGTTTCAGTGTGCACCACATGAGACCTGTGTGGTCCAAACTCACATGACCTGCCTAACCCCACCATGCCTGCCATTTGGGGAGTGCCAGGCAGCACGTAAAGAGATTACTAACCCAGGCTTAGAGTGGACCTGCATTCCAAACCAGGCTCATCTGGGCAGCAACTGTGCAAAAATCATACTCATCTTTGATAAGTCAAAAATGCCCCTGGTATGTTCAATACCAAATTTTTTTTATAGTAAAATCTTTAATCGAAAGGTTATCTTTATCATTATTATCTGTTATGTCTGTACATTTTCTTATAATTTATCATTAATGAGTTACAGAGCCTCAAATATATGTGAAACAGATGTACAAGCTATCTGTTTCAAATTTAATGTTCTTTTAATTTGTAATAAGACGAGAATTAACATTGTGACAATTATCACTCAAATTTCTCAACTTTAAAAACATTCAGTGTTACTTATACTTCCTTTTAAAACAAAGCATATGTTGAATCTGTTTCACAAAACATGTACTTGTCTAAAATATGTGTGTCCTCCTTTAAGTGTCTTTTAATGTAAAAAGTTATTTAATCCTTGAAAGATTGCTTACATTTTAATGATAATTTATACAACAAAATAAGTTTAATAATGTTTGATAATAGTTCAGAGGGTTAACAAATTTAAATCCCTCAACTTCAATTTTAACTTTAATGATGATATTACATTTTAGGGCATATCTGTAGAGAGCATCTGTAACAGTCTGAGGCAGCTTGTCAAAGAAGAAACACTTTATGTAATGTGTGCCATCAAACCCCAAGAGCAAGATACTGTTGAGATAACACTGGTAAGTGCTTTTGTGTTTTACTTTTCCACATGCAATGTTTTCATCAATGCAATATTTACATAATTTAATTTTCTTTGTGAAGCTGCAATGGCTGTCATACCAGAATAAAGAAAACTTAGAATCAGCATTATATATAAATTTTCAGCAGAGTTTAAAATACATTTTGCTTTGAAAGTGGATTCAGAATAACACTGTAGTCAGTGGTCAAAATAAAAAAACAACATATTTCTTGCTGTTGATTATTTAATTTTGTTTTAGAGATATTTAATTATTTACTATACTGGTTTTTTAAATGCATGAAATATTTTGTTTAAAACTTGATGTCACAAATCAAAATTACCCATATTTGACATTGGAACTAAACAAATTAAGTTCAGAACATTCAAGTTTTATATTCATGCTGTTGTTATAAAATTGTCCTTTATGTTTAATTTTGAGTCATAGAAATAATTAATTTGACATGTATATTGCAACTGCAAACTATAACTAATATCTTACATATTTTATTATTTTATTTTTATTATGTTCAATCAAGCCTTACCAAAATTTTAAACTTTATTAGCTTATGATTTTCATATTTATACAGATATTTTCTATAAGTCTTATATAAATTGTTTTACATCAACTTACTAACTTTTGTTTGAATTTTTCTTTCCCTACCATTCAATGTGTTTAAAATTTATTTTGTCAGTCTGCCAAGCTTGAAGGCAGCGATTTGAAAGCTAAAAACACAGTGAACCAAGCTTTGGATGACATGGCCAAAGTGCTTTCTCACAAACAAGCAAACAGCAGTGCACTGGCGGCAGTAATTGAAATACGGCTAGAAACTGCTGTTAATGAAGATGAAAATCAAGGTTTGATTTTTTTTTAGATCATGACAAAAGTTTAGCTTTATAATTATAGGCTCATTTGGTTCAAGGGGACTAATCATCTTTTTTAGTACACTAGTAAGCTTGGGCTTAAAAATTATAAAATACAAATACCTTTCTTTAAGATTTTTTATTTTCACAAAAGGTGCTCAGTATTATCTGAAGGATAAATTTATTTTATTTTCATGACAATATATCTCTAAAAATTAAGGTTCTTAACGGTTAGCCGGTTAACCGGTCCTCAGATCAGGACTGGTCCCGTTTAATCAGGATCGGTTAACCGCAACTTTACTGTTAAGATGCAGGGCAGCATACGAGACTAACGCGAGCGACAGTGACATCAAATTGCTTTCTCTTTATTCCGGTATATAAATAATATAAACGTCATCACTATTAGTTTAGTTCGCCTACGGCTAAAGAATTTTTTTTAAAATTTGCTAAGTTGTCGAGGCACTGTATGAGAGCTAACACACAGTGCGCGTTTGATGTGAACAACAGTCAAGGCCGCGACTGTTTCTATTTATATTAATTATAGTCGGTTTCTTATAAAGACAAAGAAAGCTATAAAACCATATGACCCCTTGACCTGACGGCATTCTCTGGTCACCGGCTTATAGTCTGTTTCCTGCATCAAAAAAATTGATCGGCGCGAGCCGCTTTGTGAAGTACCTACGAGAGTTATTTGATAGACGTAGCAAAGATACCAGGCGATTGATCGGTCCTCAAATTCGAGTTCGGTCATTTAGTGACAGTTTTCCTGCAAGTCAAAGGCATTTGACGTAAGCTTACCAAATTAATATCAAATCTGATATTTTCTTTTAAAAAATGTAATTGTTATGCGTTGGAAGGGGAGTACCTCGAGTGTAGCTCAAACCCTATTGGAAAAGGAAAAAGGTGGGGAGGGAGTGCAGACGTCGTGTGCGCAGCAAAATTCAATAATTCTGGCGAGTTGACGATTGAAAAATATATGGTATTAAAATAAATTCCATTTTATCATCACTGTTTACTCCGTAAGCTTTATAATTTTATTATTATTATTTGTTAAATCGCGAGTTGACCGGCATAATACACAAGACACAAGAGAGTCACACGACGTCCCAACGGACGAGGCGAGGCGTGGGTTTTGTAAACTTAAGAAAAATACCTCGCTAACTTTAACGAACGGTTTAACCTGTCCTCTTATTTAGAACGGTTAATCACGAGTCTTTGAAAAAAATAAAAAATTGGCTTTTAACCATCACTGTTTACTTAATTCTTTGCAATTTTTTTTTATAATTTGCTGAATTGAGGGCATCGCGAAAAAAAGCTGAACCCAAGTGGGGGAAGCGGGCTTTGATGCCACCATCAGACGACGCGAGGCAAAAACATTCTCTCGTTGGTTCTCAAAACATAAGGCATATAGGGACTTGCGGTTAACCGGTCTTTTTTTTGAACGGCTAACCGGTCCTCAAAAACGAGCGGTCTTAACAACCTTACTAGAAATTATCTGTTTAATACAGATAAGACTCATATTTGTATAAAAATATAATTGAAGCTTAAGAAATGTTATAATATCACTTTAAATTTTCTGTATTTTTAAATATCAATTTTATGTCTCAAATCCACAGAGCCAACCTACCTAGTCCCAGTGCTCTGTTCTGTGATTGCACTCTTAGGAATAGCATGTATTGGCATACTCATCGTTTGGCATCGACGTGTGCAGAGGAGAAGACGGCACCTCCGTGATGAATATCTGGCAAGCACACAAACTGCAGCAAACAACGAGAATCAGGACAACATTAGGCGTTACCGCAATCCACTCTTCTCCTCCAGTGACAAAAGGGGAATCCCTAAAGCAGTGCCCACTGAGGAACTGCATGATATCGATATGGAGAAATATGACAAAAATCCAAGGCGTTTTCTTGCTCAAGACGACTCGTCCTCTCCCGATCTCAATGATATCCAAGAGTATAGGCCACAGCCCAAGAAGAACAACAAGAAAGACATAAACATTCAGTTATCAAGATCACTTTTGGATGAACCAGAGGTTATTGTTTAGTGTATCATTTTCTCTGAAAGACTTATTTCAGAAAGTTGCTGATATCAACATGATGTGGCATAATGACAAACAAAATTTTGATTAATTAAATGTATTCCTTTTTTAAGGTAAAGCCTTCTAAAAGTGATCAAGTACTATGACAAACTGATGAAAGTTGCCATAAACAGCAAGCTTTTTAAAGCTTTATTAAAAAGTTGGAATGAAGAAACTATTTTTTAATTCTGTGTGCAGACATTATGGAAACTTTTACAGAGATTCATTTACATGTATGCTTCAAAATGACAAGTATCAGCTTTGCATTTATCTGTGTGCCAAGTGGACATGGATTTCTTGTGACTTATTTTTTTTATGTGAAAAGCACTGAAAGGCGTTTCTTGCTGATACAAATAATTGTGAAATCAATGGAGAAGATATATATATATACTTATGAAACAGAGGCAGCCAATTAATCGCAATATCTAACAGTACAGAATGATGATCTTCATTAACAACTAAACTGTCTTTTAAAAAAATTGTTTTTTCATCAGACATAAAGCTGCTAAAAACATGAACATTGTTACATTATTTAATTGGACATTAACATTGTACTGCATTTAAAACTACAATAGGTCCTCTCAATTTGGATTTTAGCAAGCTTTCAAGGGCTTTAAAAAGCACCTGTCTTATTTAATACATTGCCCTGTTTTTTTTTACTGGATGCTGTCACTTTCTGTTGGCTGTTTCATGGAGTTCATGAGCAAGAAAATGCAGTTTCGAAAACCTCGTCCACTTGATTTCTTGCCTGCTAATCAACTTAACGGATAATTTCTTTGAGATTTCAATTTATTTTTTAAAAAACAATGAGATTGAAAAAGTATTGGCAAGTTAAGTTATTGGACACAGTCAATTCACATAGTATTTTTTGTAAAATTTATTTGGAAGTTGTTTGTGTTGTGGCCTATATTTTAACTTGCAAGATTGTGCCAAACACAGCGAATAAGATAGATCTAACAGGAGCCAGACTTCAATACTTTTATTGCATCATAAAAGAATATATCTACAAAGACTGATGAATTTAGTGTATAAATAAAATGTTAAAATCATCATATGATGAGGATGAAGATTTCTTTTATGGCGCTCCTGTCCCAGCTAGTCTAACTTGCTCAAGGTGCTCTGATGTTCAAGACTCTGTTTGACTTAAAAAGTCTTTAGATTGATTGTTTAAATTAAAATGACTGAAAAGCACATAAATAATTTAAAACTTGTTTTAATGTATTTGTTGACAGTGAAATAGAAAAGTTGTAGGTAAGTAAATTTTACTATAGGCCTAGTCAAAATGTAATAGCTCTAATTATTTTCTGATACAAGTAAATGTGTTCCATAAAAGTAACTTATGAGTATTTAATATAAGCCTATTCACTTAAAGAGTCAAAGAAAATAAGTAAGCTTAGTTTTCCAATATGCTATGTCATGGTATTATATAATAAATTTGGTTAATTCTTGTAAAGAGTTATTAAAAATAAGAATACTGAGTGAAATTTCATAAACGAATAATTTGTTTGAGATTAAATTTCTTTTTTCAGAACTATTCATGTATGATTATCTGTAACAATGAATGAGGAACACTTTAAAATTTCCGAATCAAACAATTGAAATTTTTTAGAAATAGATTTTAGATGCACTCATCCATTTCTGTCAAATTATTGTTTATTGTATTCCAAAATTTCTGTATATCATTTAGATGTTTTTAACAAATTTTTCTATTTAATTTAAAAAATGCTGTATGAGAATGGCCAGTCTGTAAAGCATTTTACTTTTCAAATTGTTTATTAAATAATTGTTGCATTACACGTCTGTTAGCATGTATTATTCCATTGTTTTTTTTTAACCAAAGGCTTAGAAACAGACTATTAATCATTAACTCATTACATGCATTTAAACAAAAATTAAAATGTTTTTACATCATGTGTTCCAAGATTTGCTAAAGAAAAAATAAATGTAGCAAAACTAATTATATGGAATTGATAGTTTGTTTTTTTTGTTTTTTTTTGTGTGTGTTGTTGTGATGATTAGAAGTATTAGAGAGTAAACAAAGTCATATGGTATTTAAAATTATAAATGTTCATTTTAAATTAATTTCAAATAAATTAATGAATCATTTTTCCCATCCACGCTATCCCCATGCTATTAGAGCTTTTTTAAACCATTTTTTTAAAGTAATGCATAAGAATAGGGAAATCATTTGTTTTAAACTTTCTGTAGGCAATTAACGAATTTATTTTTATTTTTAAAATTTTACATCCGTATTTACATATAGTATTAATAATAAAATTTATATTTAAAATTATTTTTAGTTAATTATTAAATTTATTGTTTCTTCCCTGCAATGAAAGATTATAAATCAAGGTTGTTTTTCAGAACAATTCAAAGTAAGGTTTAATTTTTAAAATCCATTGTCAGAATTAATATAAAACTTGCATTGCATATAAGCCAACAATTATTTATTTTGTGTATTTTTTAAAAAGGGGAAATTTGCAGCATTCACTGTTTAAATGTTGAATTTCACTATAAATGCCATAGGTTGAAAGAAATCATTTCACTATATAAAGCATTCTACTTGGTAAGTAATCTTGATCTGCTGTAAATATTTTGAAAAACTATTTATTATTACCTATTAAAATTTTATGTTAATTTTTATAAAAAGATGAAAGTGTTATTTTTACCAAATTATTTCCTTTCCTTTTGAAAAAAAATTATGCATAATCTTTACACAATGAACTTATTAAAGTAGTGGTTCAAACAAGTTTTACATAAATTCATGTTTTTATGTCTTATATATAAATGGTGAAAATGATCTTAACAATTTTAGTTTCCTACAAAAAAAATATATTTTTTTAAATGAATAATGCTGTTTTTTACTTAGGTAAAATTTGCATTAAATTTTGATAAATTATAAGAAAATAAAATATATATTATTTCAGAATTAAAATAATTTATATTGTATTGGTTTTTTTTCATTTTAAATTCATGAAAATTTAAAGTTATACTCACATTATTTTTATTTTATGTGAGCCATTGGGTGAATAAAATATAATAAAATAGGCCTACAATATTTTTATCTCTAACTATTTTGTTAAATTATTTTCTAAAGTGCAGCAACAATTGTACATCTATGTCTTAAAATGTGTGCTATTTATTATAATTCATTGTACAACCATTCTTGCATTGCTTGATCTGGACAAAGGCTGTTTGTGTTTTATTGTGATTATTACCATATTACATGTAACATTTAAAATTTTAAAAATCTTTTTGGGTGAATGAATATCAGCAAAGTATAGCAACCATTTCTAATAAAATAAAGTAAATTACAAGAAATCTAGATTGAAATGTAATTGCACTGGTAAGAAAAAGTTTATTAGTACCTAAAACAATTAAATGAATTTGAATTTAACATGATTTTGCCGAGTTGAAGTCATAAAATTATAAAATATAAACCAAATAAAGTTATTAACATATCCCAGGGGTTTAAGAAAAAACAACAGATAATTTTTTTTAAATCTCCATAACTGGTGTTTTAAATTGTCAATTTTACCTTCAATGGGTTTTAATTAAACACTTTTTACTACTTTTTTACTATTAACAACTGTCATTTTATGTGTTTTTTGGCAATATCTGCAACAAATATACTGTGTTTTATCTATGACTTTAAATGTTTCTGATGATGTATATCATTTTTATGTAGATAAAAACATGAAAAAATGGCAAAAAGGTATGTACTATTTATAAATTTACTGCAACGTGTCAACTAATAAAATAGTACTTTTTTTTCTTGCTTTCAGTCAAAATTGACCACATTATTTTCCTTGATATAAGTGAATTTTTAATTTTTTTTTACCTAAAACATTTTTTTTTCCAGCTTTCTTGCAACAAATTTTTTATTTCAGAATGGTCAATTTTATTATTATTTTTTTACATCAAAATTTAACACATCATTCTTTTAATGAAATCTAATGTGCCACTTTTTATTATCTGCTAATTTTCCGTTTCATTTTTATTTAAATAACATACACTAAATCATTAGTGTTAGATGCTAACACCATGACCAAATCCAGTACTAGATTGGCAAATGTAGATGTTCTAACCCTAGCAATAAACTATGTAAATGTTCTTAAAGAAATAATTACGGTTTTATATTTTTTAACGAAAACTCTATCACCTCCTACATATCTAGTCATGTAAATACATGTGCTTATTTAAAGGCTCAATAATTTTGAACAATTTGATCTCATACCTGTCAAGTGTCAAGATAAATATACCTGCATAAATATAAACCAAAAAAAACTGTAATTTCCCTGGATTTATAATTTTTATAATTTACTTTAATTAATTTATATTATGTGAGGGACATTATTCAAGTCAAGAAAATAAAATACATGTAGTGGAATAAGATATGTTTAGGCTTGATGAAAAGTGTCATTTCACAACTTAATTAAAAAATCTATTGCACTATTTCCTTGGAATCAATACTCACTTTTGATTAGTTTTGTGATTTTAAAATAATGTGGGGGTATGTGTTTATTTCAGGAATTAATATATTTTTTATTCAATACCTTGGATACACTTTTACGTGAAAAACAAGATTATATAGGTGATGTCCATGATTGCACTTTTAGCTCAAAATGTAAAAAAAACAAACAGTTGCCATGCACAAAGACACCATTAATATAAGAGAAAAGCTGTGAGTTTTCTTAAATATTCACCTCCAAAAACCTATTGTTTATTGTTTTGTAATAAATAACACTTTACATACTGGTATGTAAAGGAGTAATGTGTACAAATTGACAGGTATGTAATCTAAT
The DNA here is from genome assembly GCA_944989445.1 of Ampullaceana balthica. Lineage (NCBI taxonomy): Eukaryota > Metazoa > Mollusca > Gastropoda > Lymnaeidae > Ampullaceana > Ampullaceana balthica. The sequence continues at coordinate 1,863,122 of CALYLW010000055.1, read as the reverse complement.
CAATGCCACTTGAACTGATGGTGTATTCTTTGTCATTGTTACTTTTCAATGTTGGTGCTTTGTTTCACTGTGAGCTTTGACATTTTTCCCCTTAAATTTAAAAATAAATCTATCTTTAGAAAAGATATTTTTAAAATGTGTACAATATGTTAAGAATTGATGTTCTTTGCATGCAATGTTGTACTGCTTCAAATGTGTAAGATGCTTAAATTGTTTCAAAACAAACAAAAACACCATCTTGAACACTTTTTTGTCCTGTTTACAAGTACAAGAAATGTTGGTAAGAACACAAGAAATATTGGTAAAAACTCATTTCTTAAACCTCCTAATTAGCATTTTTTTTCTCTTCTTGAAAGGTTGTTTTTCTGTAAACAGATTTAAAATCAAAAGGTCAAGGCTCACACTATGTTAATTCAATTCTGATTACAGCATTTAGCATTCTATTTATAAGTTTACTCTTTTTCAAATTTTTTCCATTAGGAATTTATATAAATTTGACCTCATATTCAACATCAAATCCCTCACTAGTGCTTTAACTTTAAGACAAATAGAGATGTTACTCATAATAAGTAGCAGTGGCATGAGTAATGGTTAATATAGGCTTACTCAATGGGAAAGTAGATCATAATAAATTTAGGGTCTTTTGAAAACATTTTTATCATTAATATTTTTAATTAAAAGTTATATTTAAACATATGCTGTGTGATATAGTCAGCCAAATGTAGCAGCATTGTAGAGAAACGTAAGATTCTCAGGTATAACTTATTGAATTCATTGTAAAGAGCTCAGGTTCTCAAAAGTGTATGCCTATATGTCAGACACTTAAAGATATAAATAAAAGTTATATTTTTTATTTGCTATGTGACCTACTAACAGCAATTGCAGGTGAATAATAAAAAAAAGTTATAGTTTGAAATTCATTGTAATGGGCATATTTAAAAATCTTGTTTTTAAATCGTGTGTTACTTCTAGTGATCACAAAATTTAAGTTAAAAAATTATATTGCTCCAGCGAAATATTCAACTTTTTCTATGTTTGTGTTTTTTTTAAATTTAAATTCCATTAACCTGAAATATAGGATTTTATTAGACACCTCCCCTTCTTGGTCACAAAAGGTATGGTATGAGATCAACATAAACAGCTAGTTCAGGACCTCCTTTCTTAATTTTTAAAAATATTTTCTAAGAAAATTTTTTAGTAATCCCTATACTTGCTATGTGTTTGGTTTGCACTATTGTAGAAATCGTATTTCTAAAAGACTTTTTTAATAAAATACCTGGAGAAAGTTTGTAAATCCCAACAGTAAATCTCATCTTTGATCCTCTAATGTGCAAGATAAAATTTATTCATTATATACTTCATTTTATCTATTTAAATTTAAACATTTCAAACTCTGAACAATTTGTTTTGAATATTTACAAAATAATTTCTAGTGAACTTGGTGTTGATGCCATTTCATTTACTTTGACTTCTCTCTAATTGAAATGTTGAAAAAATCCATGTTGATGCTTGATGTCAATATAACACTGTAATTAATTTTACTTTCCTAACAGAAAAAAACTAACATACAAATCATGTACATTATTACCAGGTGTGTAGTTTAGACATTGCCATTGCATAATTTTTTAATGCAGCAGAACTTTAAAAAGAACAATAAATTATTTGACGTTATTTCTTTGCTATAGTGTCTTTTTGCATTTGTTTGAGTGGAGAAATAATTTTGGCTATTTGATGAATAGCAATTATAGTTTTATAAAAAGTAGTTGTCATAACTTATAAAACAAATATGAATAGGATAGAAAATACAAATAGAAAGTAAGAGTTCATAATAATTTAATATCAGTCATCTAGAATGAATAAAATCAAACATTTTAAATAATTTATGTGGGTAAATTTTACACATAATTAAAGCATTCATCTTCTCTATACATTACAACTATTAAAAAGAGTGTATCGTCTTTCAGTTTGCAATTATTTTTTTATTTATTTACAAAGGCTGTTTGGCCAAATGCCATCGTTGAGCAAAAAGCAAAAATATTTTCACTTAACTGGCTGGGTCATGAACATGTCTTTCTTGAAGCAAATCCAGTATACTGTTGAGATACTGAGATACACTGGATAAAGTAAGCAAAAATGTTCATGTGCACTGAGTTTATATTGTTTTAGCCCAGCACATGGTTATTGGCCTTGCACACAGTGTCTGTCATAAGTGTCATAGTGTTGGTTCCAATCTGTTATGAAGCCAAGAAGTAAAGGTACTATCCAAGCCAATAGTGCATTTTAGATGAGACAAACATCTGAGCACTGAATCCTACAATGACAGATATAACTGCCCATAATGTATTGTATTTGTCTTGATTTAAAACTGTGGAAAAAGAAATGGTAACAAAAATGAAAAACCGGTCACTTTACGTCTTTTTAACGGAATAGACTGATGTGTAAAATAGGCTCAGTGAGGTCATGTAGTCACAGAAAGATATAATATTCCTGTTTAGTAATGTACTCTTGTTTTACCCTAATGAGCATACAAGGATTTATAAATTTTAAATTAACACATACTACATGTTAACAAATTCAATGTTCGTTGCCACTATCAAGTTCTTGGAAGGATATTGTAATATATATCCTATAATATAATTTTGATATAAGATGGTATCTGATAATGAAGTTTAAAAGAGTCAAGTCTGTGAAACTACAAAGTCTAAAGCAAGTTTTTTTTATGAAATACAAATGGATTATAATAAATTAAAATAAATTGTGTAACAACTTTCTATTAATAGTTTAGGGTTTCATTACCTCTCAATGCCTGAATTGTAGACAGCCAAACAAAGCCATGCGTAAGAAGAATGTAAACATTTCTGTAAAGTTGTCCCCAAAGTAAGGCTGGAATGGCTAAAACATGACCAAGGCTGGCGATGATGACTGCTTTGAAAATTAGAGAAAGGCTGAAATGGATTTTTAAAGTTTTGATTTAATCGCTGGAAGATAATTTTGCACCTAAGACATATTCCTCACTTTTTTTTTAACTAAGCACTAATTGTACAAAACAAACTAAAATAATTAAAAGTGCTGTAAAAATATTTTTAAAAAACTAAAAATAAAAAACCTGTCTATTTTCTTTAAAATATGCTTATAAAAAGGGATGTAAAATTTTAAAAAAAGGACATAATAATAATTACCTAAAGCTTTTGAGATTCCCCTGCATACAAATATTTTTCAAGGCATACATAGAAAGCACAACCACTGTCAGGACAAGCAGCTCTAGATTTCAAGACAAAATTTTGAAGTTACTGCAACACAGATATTTTTATGTTTATCCAAAACTTTTTTTAAAAAAACTAAACCCTTATGTACTTTTAAAAGTTTTTATCAGCATGCTGAAGTATTTTTAAAAGCAAATACTGTTACTTATCTAAGATCTACCTGTGGCAGCAATAATAAAGTTGAGATAGAGCTCAAGCCCTAAATAAGTGTAGTTGAAATATTCAGATGCCGAAGATGGTTGGCTATTGGTTTGCTCAGACCTCTGGAGTACTAATTTGGTAAAGGCGTCAGAAATCCAAAACAACAAAGCTAGTCTCCAGTGAGCCTGCAATAAAGATTAACCATGCAATAAAGATTAACCATGCCATAAATCGGCCTTTAAGATGACCCAAGCTATCAAGCTGCAATAAAGATTTCCCATGACTTTAAAGATTTTGTATAAATCCTAAGGTGATTAAAGACAAAATTTCAGTTTATTATCAATAACAAGACATGATGTGAACAGAAGAGTAAATTTGTGAGACACTGCAATTAAGTTATAAAACTATAGTTATAAAACTGTAGCAAAGAATACAGGGTATGGCTGTTACACTGCCATCGTTGAGCAAAAAGCAAAAATAGTTTCACTATAGTGTCATTATGTGTTATTAATTGCCATAACTAGGGTTAGAGGGCAGCCATTATTTTTTTAAGAATGAGACTTACATCAAACTGTCTATTTAAAAGTAGATGTCTGTAAGCTTGGGGCTGTAATAACAATGCATCAAGAAGGATGATGACTGGCTCATATTCTATGTACTTATCAGCTACAGATTGGCAGGACTCCTGTGAAAAGTCATAAGTTTTAACATAATGCATTTCATTCATAAAAGAATCTTTAAATTTAGTTTATTATTACTTATCTCAATAAGACTAACTAATAGCTTACATAAAGATAACAATTTAGATCCGTGGATGGTGGTAGTGAGTAAGATATAAGATAAAAATGTCAATGATTGTATCTTATCTTATCTTATCTGTTTACAGACGCTCCTTCTATACCAGGGGTCTCAAACTCAATTTGCCCGGGGGCCACATGAGTCAGAGTCTGGGTGATACTGGGCCGCATCAAGTTAATACAAAAAAAACGTACAACTGTTCAGTATCCCTCATCTTTATTCATTATTATTTATTAAAGGTTAAACATTGGATTAACTGGTAGCACTCTTGCTGCCTTTGCTATACCTACTGCTCCTTGCTGGAAGAGACCTGGTTGCGTTTCCCCTTACACAGCTGAAGCACATTTGGCTTGAGGGAGGAAGCAGTCGAGGCCCTCAGTATTGCTTGAAGATTATCATCACTGAGTTTTGACCTGTGCTTGGATTTATTGAAGTTCATGGTGGAGAACAGCTTTTCACACAGATATGTGCTCCCAAAAAGGCACATAGTTTGGCTGAACATTCTTGAAAGTTCAGGGCAGGTTGGGGACGATTCTCTCAAAAATTGTCCAAGCTTGTCTGCTTTCCATTCACCTCCATGAAATTAGCTTTCAGATGAGAGTTGCACTGCAAGTCGATGAGTTCAAACTGCAACACAGGGTGGGGGGGGGGCATCTTGGACATCGAAAAAGAAAGGGTCCGCAATTATTTTAAAAGTGATTTTGTGATTCTTAAAGTCTGCAAATCGGTGATCAAATTCTTCCTATAGCTTTTCAATGGCATCAATATATTCCTCACCATCGAATGGCATGTCCACATCCACGAGTACCTTGCATGCTGGGAAATGGCTGATGATTTTCTGAGAGAGCTGGGCTTTCCATAAAGTAAGTTTTGGGGAAAATGCTCTCACATTTTCATAGACAGCACTGACAAGCTGCTCCTGTCCTTGTAACTTTTGTTTAGTACTTTCAGGTCCTGTGTGATGTCAACAAAAAAAGCTAAGTCTATGAGCCATTTTGAATCACTTAACACAGGAACATCCATCCCATCGTTCTCCATGAACGCTTTCACTTCTGTTCTCAACTCAAAAAACCTCTTCAAGCAGGTTCCCCTGCTGAGCCAACACACCTCAGTAAAGTAGAACACATCCTTATATGTAGATTCTATTTCCTCCAAAAAGCACGAAATTGCCTGTGCTTTAAGCCCCTGGATCTAATACGGTTGATGCATTTCACAATGACAAACTTGAGGCATTTGCTGCACAGGACATGCTGCTGGATAATACAATGTAGAGCGATAGCCTCCTCAACACCCTCCCCTTCTAGTTTATTTTTTTGAACACGTGCAACCAGTCCATTTTTCTCCATGTCACTGAAATGCTCCGTCTGTTGTTATTCCAGCAAACTTCTGCCATGGTAAACCGGCATCCACAATAGCATCAGTGGTCTGACCATGCATTGACATCACTGTGAGCAAATCCTCTATCACTTCAAAATTGTCATCAATTCCACGGATACAGATTGCCAGTTGTGCAGTGTCAGTGATGTCTGTGCTCTCATCAAGAGCGACTGAGTACGCACTGAAATGTTTGGCCTTCTCTTGCAGTTGATTGCATATGTTTCTTGACAGCTCAATAGTGCGCTCTGCCACTGTGTTGGCTAAAGACTAAAGACTGATGTTGCTAAACATAAATTAGCTACTTAGAAAGTTTGATCGGCTCTGCAAACGAAACAACCCAAAATCGGCAACGCTCGGCGTCTATAAGAGTCTACCGATAGAAGGCGACGCGCGGAGACTCCAAGGGGGAAATGGTTAAACAAATTAGATAAAAACTTCTAATCATTAAAACTTCATTGTCTTAGAAAAAAGGTTCAAAGAAAAAATTTCCAATTACAGTTTAAAATATCTTATCTTATTTTAATTTAATTTAAAAAAATTATTTTCTTCGTTATCGCCACGGCGGGCCGCACTTGCACTGAACTTGGATATCAAGTGGGGGCCACAAAATATCATCAAGCGGGCCGCAATTGGCCCGCGGGCCGCGTGTTTGAGACCCCTGTTCTATACAGAAGATTATTGCGTCCTACGCTTATCTATGGTTTGTGTTTAGTCCTGCATTTTTATCAGAGATTTAAATGTTGATAAAGTGTTGGTTTTCCTGGTTTCTTCTGGAAACCCATTCCATGCCCGAATTCCGGACGGGAAGAATGAAAATTTGTATGTTTGTTCTTGCATACGGAATAAGAAAGGTGTTTTTATCCTTATGTCTATCTGAGGGTTGTATTAAGTTATCTTTGTGTTGTATTTCTAAATTAGAATTAATTGCTTTATGTATGATTACTACTTTGCTCTTGGTTCTTCTATCCTCTAGTGTTTCAAGGTTTAATGATTTAACTAATGGTGTTATTCTTGTCAGTTTTGAATATTCTCCAGCAATGAATCCGGCAGCTCTTTTTTGAATTTGTTCTAGTTTATCAGTGCTTTCTTTGGTGGATGGGTCCCATACAGAAGATGCATATTCTAGTACAGGTCTCACCAAGGTGAGGTAGCATTTTAGTTTTATATCTCTGTTACATTTGTTAAAGTTTCTTTTTATAAAGCCTAAAGTTTTGTTTGATTTTTTAATAACTTCATTGACATGGGGGTTCCATGATAGTTTCTCATTTATTAAGACTCCTAAGTATTTTGCATCTTTAATTTGGGTCAGTCCTTTTCCATGAATGTAATATTTTGAATTTACTTGTTTCTTTTTTTGTGTTACTCTTAACAGTTGACACTTTCCTGGGTGGAAAGACATACTCCAGTTAGTTTCCCATTTAATCAATTTTGCTATCTTGTTCTGATTTAATTGTTCTATAGATTATACAATCATCAGCAAATAACCTAACTTTTGTTGTAAATCAATCTCAAAACAAATATTTATTTTAACTTTCCATAAATCCTAGGAAATTTCAACAGGTATTTGATATTATCACTTAAGATACGTTTTTAAGCTAAGGGTCAATGAAAGTAGGCATATGACAAGTACTGAGGCAAATTTGTCACAATAAATAGGGCAAGGAGAATGTTGTCTTTTTGGTCTGATTAATGTTGGTTGGTTATTTTAAATCATCCACAAACTTAAATTTAAATAGATATTTTTTTGGACAATACAGTTGTTGGTCTGAACTATTTCATTAATGGAAAGCAGCAGCTGAGGTATATTTTTAGAACAGTCAAACATAATTTCAATACCATTTGGCATTATTTCATAAAATATAAAACAGTGACATAACTTTGATAATGCAATATGTATTTTGTAAATACAGGGGAATTTTGGCTGGTATAAATATATATGTTTGTATGATATTAAAATTTAGACATGAAAGCAGATGGTTCAAAATTCATGACATCAAAATTAAGTTAAATTTAACATACACAATGATGAATCTTGATAATGTTTGCCTTGTAGTCACGATAGAGACTTTCTACACTTGAGCCACATTCAATACACTTATATTTCATCTTCTTGGCACCCATTATTTCATTTTAGACAATTTTCTTTCTTGCTTGTGGTCTATCCTACAGATAAATTAAATATATAGATATTTCTGTAATATTTTTAAATATATCTCTTTTTGTAGAAATAAAGAAAAGGTAACTGAAATTTTATTTTATAAAAATTTAAAAATAAAGATAAGAAGATCTCAAATTAGGAAATTAGGAAGTAATGATCTTTAAGATAAAAATTACTTTAATATAAAAGTACTTTTATAATAAATTATAGCTTTTGTTATTTTTCAGTCTTATATGAAATGAAACATGCTATTTTTCAAATAGAAAATACAGCTACTATGAGGGGCAAAGCTCTATGACATCATATTGGAGAGGTGGGGGGGGGTGACGACACATGATGAGGGGGAAAGGGGGAAGGGGGAGTGAAAAACCAGCCAAAATCCTGTGACGTCATTTATGGACGGCCCCAAGGACATTTGAGGATGGGATAAACGATAAGTACTTTAACTTAAAACAATATTATTAATAATAATATTATGTTATGAAATTATGACAATATAAAAGTCAAATATCAAATATTTTTACTGATGTTTAAGTTTAAACTTTAGAATTTCAATTTTAATTAAAAATACAGATACATGTATCAGTAATGTATCATGTAGAGGTAGTCATATTCATGTAGCCTAGCGTAGGACGCAATAATCTTCTGTATAGAGGGAGCGTCTGTAACAGATAAGATAAGATAGCCTATATGACAGAGGTCGGGAAACTTTTTGTCTGAGAGAGCCATAAACACCACATATTTTGAATAGTAATTCTGTGAGAGCCATACATGATGTTTAAAACCAGTGCATTATGTTTAAAACCAGTGCGTAACGCACTGGAACTGCGTTCTGGCACCTTTTTTTCCCCACATATATATTTTTTTCATTGGCTGGAATGCTTTTTCAGGTTGCGTTCTGGTACCTTTTTCATGCGTTCCAATATCTTTTTTTTTAAGCACTAATTAAAACTAAAAATTCAAGTAAATGTGTGCATTTTGTGTAATTTCAACACTATAAGTACTATAATTATTTCTCTGAATTCTTTTTAATAACATTGATTTGCTGTTGCTAATCAATAATGGTATTTCTTACCATTAATGCGAGTTGTGGTGCTGCATGGCTTTGCTGATGGCTTTGTAGTCTGGTTGATTCGTGGTAAGGTTAAGCTTCAAGCAGGCATAAGATTTCCATCCATTAAAAATGATTGCTGATTGGTCTTAATGTTCTTAAGATGTAAGAAAGACTGCTCCAATGCTTACGTAGAGCCAAACATTGTCAGTACAGCAATACTCACATGCTGCAGTGTGTGGTATGTGACGGGAAGCGTGATCTAAGTTTTGACAATCAGCTGGTCTGCGTGTAGAAGTTTTTTTCATTTCTGCCCACTTAAGTTGGCTCGACAACTCTGCCTGCTGTCGTGCAAGTCTTTCCAAATCTTCATTCAGAGACTTACTTGAACTTATTCACCCACATGTCTGAGGCCTGCAGGTAAGCAGCCTGGAGCTCAAAATTTCTGAAGGAGACACCTAGGATGCAACTCAGATCAGTGCTGTCCACTGCACACTCGTGTGGATGGCTGATGAACTTCAAAAGATGGGTGTGCTAGCAAAATTCTCAAAAGTCCAAAGCGTGCTTTAAATGATTGCAGGAGATTAGATATGAAGCCTGCTAGCTGCTGAATATTAAGATGTTGAGCAGGGTCACTTGACGGGCACGTATCTTTGAAATCTCCCAATTTTTCTAAGTTTAGTAAACGATCTGTTTCAATGTCAGCGATGAAGAGTTCTAGCTTGTTTTCAAATGCAAACACTGCTTGTTGCAGGGATAAGTCCGATAAGATTGTATTTCCAACGCCTTGCATTTTCACATTTAGCTGATTTAGATAAATTTATTAATATGTAAATGTAGATCAAAGGAGCCTGAAGAAACATTTTTTTTTAGAATCAAACATTTGTCTACGAGCCAGATGCAGCCATCAATAGAGCCACATATGCCTCATATGGCATATATTTTATGGCTCGCGAGCTATGGCATGGTTTCCCGACCCCGGCTATATGATAAATAATGAATATGCCTATGCCTATACTAAACTATAATGCCTCTGTATTCGTCTTTATAATTATAAAAATAATAATACAATATATCATGATTAAATTAGGGCGGATAAAATTAAAAGTAAAAAAAGCAGTTTTTGCACGTTAATTAATTTAATTATTAATATTCGATATATTATATTATATTTATATAGTATAATATAGTTTTCTAGTGACTAGTGAGAACTTACGTTTTTTTAACCTTTAAATTATTGTATATTTTTCCTTGAGAGCTTGAAAATACCGGTAGACATTAGGACAGACGTCCGGAAGTATTTCGGATCTATTCTGTAGTTTATTTATTATTTTTTAGTCTACTTCCTGTTTCATAGTTGCAGTTCTCAATTATTTAAAAATGTACCTCTCGGCTACATTTTTACTTAATATTTATGTAGTTGTGCTTATAGTTATAGGGCCTCAAACTATATAAATATTTAAGATATAACACTGTCCGGTGAGTCTAAAATTGACGTTTCCGACAAAATAAAATTGTGTGTGTCTTCTAACCTCGATTTTGTTTTTTATTGTGTTTTTAAATATTTTTTTTTAAATTAAATAAAATAGGCTAATTTTTTTAAATTTTTATAATGATCATCAATAACTCTCTTTCACTAACAGTCACAAGCATTGTGAAAAATTCCAGATTTATAATTTTTAATAATAATGATAAAAAGATATTTTTCCCCACAAATTCTCATTAATAAACCAAATAATTAAATAAGCTTTGGAAATAAAACAAACAGAAAATAATGTAATTTTTAAAAATCAAGAATTTTAGAAATATACATCCAGATATTCGAATGGAATAACAAAATGTACCGTGTGCAGACTTGTTGTCATTGGCAACCATTCATCCCATAACCTCATTTTGACTCTACTACTATTGCCTTGATCTCATTGTTTCATTCATAAAAAGTGCCGTGTTCAAAAGCCATTTAACCATTGGTTACAATTAATTATGAGTCACAGTTGTAGGTCCACAAGGAGTTCCTAATTTTATTTGTACATGTTTATAGTAGAGAGGACAGTTCGTTTTGTCATGAGTCATTTCTAAATAATTGAGAACTGCAACTATGAAACAGGAAGTAGACTAAAAAATAATAAATAAACTACAGAATAGATCCGAAATACTTCCGGACGTCTGTCCTAATGTCTACCAAAATACCTTACATATTTTTAAAACTAAAAAAAAATAGCGCTGTAATAGCTAACATATATTAATATTAATGATAATGTATTTTATGGTTGAGGGGTATTGATAAATTGTTTTGATAGAGACTAAATACCGCAAGTATAGTTTATAAATACAGTAATGCGCTATTGTAAGAGCTGTTTGATATTCAATTTTTACAGATATGAGTATACACAAATATTTTTTACAATTATTTTTATATTTTCCCTCATAATAAATAAAAATATGATTCAGTTTCAATTTAAGTTTATCAATTAAAGTAAAAGAAGTGTCACATATGTTTTTAATGTTCATTTCTAAATACTTAAAGTATGGTATCTATCACAGACACTCCTAGGCTATACAGAAGATTTTTGCGTCCTAGTCCTACACTTATCCATGGTTTATGTTTAATCTTGTATTTTTAATTAGACTTTAAATGTTGATAGATTGTTGATTTTCCTGGTTTGATCAGGCAACCCATTCCACTTCCGAATTCAAGGCCTGAAGAAATAGAATTTTTAAGTGTTTATTCTTGCAAACTGAATAAATTTTAAAAGCTTATCTGAGTGCTGTATAGCAAATCAAGTGATTTGGGTTGGGGGCGGGGGAGCTATTTGTAGACAGAATGTTGGACACTTGACAAATAAAATCTTTATAATTGATGAAAATTATTTTATGTCGCCTACATTCAAATTCCTTAAGTTATAGGCTAAGCAAATTTTCCCCCTAAAAGTTGAAGTATTACATCCATCGTATTACAGTTGTTGTTTTTTTTTGCACTGCTACAGTGCTTATGCCTATGTAGTTTGTTTTCAGTAGACATTATACTTAATGTGTGCCAACATCACATTAAGTTTAACTGCAGCATAAACTTTCTTTTTGGCACAGAGTTTAACTGAGTTTAATAGAATCATCATAATAAAATTGTGCAAAAGCTAGTTGAACATATTTCGAAACATAAAAAAGAGAGAGAGAGAGAGAGGGCTTGCTTATGGTTTGAAAATTAATGCAGAAAATTTCAAACCAGCCCACTCTCTTTTTTAATGTTCCGAAATATGTTCAACTAGCTTTGCACAATTTTATTATGATGATTCTATTAAACTCGGTTAAACTCTGTGCCTGTGCCAAAAAGAAATTTTATGCTGCAGTAAAACGTAATGTGATGTTGGCACACATTAAGTATAATGTCTAATGAAAACGATTCCATGACAAAACGACAAGTGACAAAACGACAAGATGACAAAAGGACAAGGTTTTGTCACCTTGACAAAAGGACAAGGTTTTGTCACCTTGTCGTTTTGTCACTTTAACTATTTTTTAACGTCTGGTTTCCGCAATTTGTAACAAAAAATTTTGGGACTATTTTTTTTAAATATCACATTGATTTTCTGACTGATTTTGACGTGATAAAAAATGCCCAATTAATTTTACCCTCTTGGTTTAACTTATGAATAGTGAGTATAGTTATTGCATTGCTTTGAAATATTAATTAGAATTCATAAAAATAGGTATTTCTAGAAATTAGTGGCTAAAAAGTTTATATAAATTTATTTAACACTTAAAGATAAGAAGTTTTTTTTTAAAAACGTGATCCAGAATTGAATCCCCGAATTGTTGCATGGGAATAGTACCTATTCTTCTATATATATAATTCTCTTCGTGGTCGGACCTTGCGAGGCTACAAGAAGCTGCATGTGCAACAGATACTAATTTTAGAAAGCAGTGCACCAAATTACTGCACCAATGCATCAAAAGGTGTGCAAATTAAATATGCGCTGTAAAAAAAATTATATGACGTCATTGTTTTCGCTGACATTTTAATTTTGTAAAAAGGGAACAATGTAAAAAGAGGATTTGATGATGGTTAATTATAACATCAAAAAACAAAGGGGGCGCCATAGGCGCCCTACAACCCCTATTATAAAATACTTTGTGTGCATTTCAAAAAGTTTAAATTTTCGCATTGATCAAACAAGGACAATTTAGTTGGGCTTTTGAAAAAGGTCGGCGCCGTAGGCGCCCTAAAAAAGTGCATTAAAGGGGTAAAAGAACTCTCCGTGAGCAAGTCTGTGGCGTATGCTACGCCGCGGGGCGTCTAGTATATTATATTTTGTAAACTTATCATTGTTATTTCCTTAAGATTAAAAAAAATCAAACGACCATCAATCCATCTCTATCTCAACCATAAAATTAAGATGACAGATGGAATCATTTACACTGTAAGGTCAGTTTTCTTTTTTTTTAATCAACGATGGAACCTATGCCACAATCCTATCCAGCAACGTTGGTAAAGCAGTTAAATAAGTGAGATAGTTGAGGAGAAATTCGGGATAAAATATTACTACTTTTAGTATTGTGGATTATTGAACGAAAATAAATATAATTTAATAGAGTTAAAAGACAAATTGTTTTGTCACTTGTCGTTTTGTCACTTGTCATTTTGTCTGGTTACCCACAAAAACTATTGAAGAAAGGAACAAAGCAGGGGTGATTATGCTACAAAGAGACACAAGAAAGACAACACAAACAAACAGAGAAGCCAGAAAAGAAGCGACAAAATGTGCAGGAAGAAAAGAGGGATTGGGAAAAGACTAAAAGAAATAGAAGACTTATCAAAAGAGGGAAACATCACAGGAATGTATAAGATGATGATAGATGAAATGAATGGATAACAAGCAAGAACATAAATGTGAGAGCCAGGATAGAGAATTAATTACTGAAAATAATTAAGTATTGGAAGTATTGGAGTATTAAGTACTGGCTGAATATTTTGAGGGCACTGAATGCAGACAATTTTTAAAAAATGAAGATTACCAACCACCACAGTATCAGACCCTTTTATAAACTCCCAGAAACTATAATAAATTTCTGTCATAACAATAATTTCTAGTTATTTTTGCAACATTTCTACAGGGTGACACAAAAAAAAACTGGATCTTTTTATGATCCGATAAAACCAAGAGATATTGGGGAGAAAACATTTTATTCATAGTATTTAAAATCTTAAAATATGCCATTTAAGAAAAATTAATGGAATTTATCTTTTGTTTTTTAAATTCCGTCCTTTAGATCAGTGCTTCTCAAACTTTTTAGTATTGGCGGACCGGCATGAATTTTTTTCCATTGCACCAGGGACCGGTGAAATATTTTTCCTCTACTGACGTGGTAGCGAAATGTCCTTTCTTGGCAACTTCTGCGGACCGGCATCGGATGGCCCACGGACGAGCACCGGTTCGCGGACCACCACTTTGAAAAGCACTGCTTTAGATCCCGTCCTCCTGTACGAATGCATATTTGAAATCTGGTTCCTCTGATCACCGTGCAGTGTGTGATGGTGATCCCTCCCATCCTGTTGAAACCAGGTTTCTTGAACGTGTGGACATTTACTTTATTCAGGTGTAACGAAAGATTGTAACAATCTGTAACATCTCCACGTAACGATCCGCATTAACAGTTACTGTGGCCCCTTCGTCATTAAAAAAAATATGGTCCAATGATTCCCTGTAATGAAACTGCACACACCATACTGTCACCTTACAAACATATAATGAACTTCATTAGCATTTGTGTCTCTCCAGTAACGGTAGTCATTCAAGGAACCTGTGAGATGAAAATAGGTATCATCCGACATCCACAATTTGCTTAGAAATTCAGCGTGCGAGATTTGGTAGCGTTCCCTAACCCCCTAGTTATAGATCGCCAGATTTGTCAGTATGTGATTTTTTTTTCTGATGAGGGTATGCAGATATTGTGTTGGGGTGGCTCAGTTTTTACCCTACAACTTAAATATGTATATATATTTAAAAATAAAATAACAACAGAAGGATCGATGCATATAAAAAAGTGAAAAAAATAGCTCTAAGAATGTTTTTCTTGCTGTTTTTTGCCGAGAATGATTGATTCAGTACCGGTAGCTGTTGTGTCAGTCAGTTCTGTTTAACGATTTTAAGTAAAAATTGCAAATACGTAAATAAGTCTTGGATATGATTATGATTAAATTACATTTCATCAAAAAGATTTGAGGTCTCTATTTGAAAAGCTTGATGAACTCAGCTTTAAACTTAGAGCTCATGGCGTAATATACCAGCAGGTTGACGCTTGAGTTGACAGTCTCCAGGAGGAAGGCCACACTGTGCAGCATTTGGAACAGTTCGGCCAACCTCCCCGTCGACGTGAACCCAGACACAAATATGGACGCCGCTAGTAAACCGTTGCTGGGTGAGTTACAGGCGATGAATATTACCGTCAACCACGTGATCATCTTCGTCAATTTGATCTCTTTCTTGGAATTAATTGATTTTTTAGGTCTATCTTTCATTCCATTCAGTGGTTCTGATGCTGTAGTCGATCTCAGTGTCATTAAGGTTTGTGGAGATCGTTTGGTGGTGAGATCGCCATGCTGAGCGTGAAGTCGCCATCGTTGTGAGACCTCGAGTTTTATTATCAACACCGCCGCACAACCGATGATGAAGATTAAGTTGATCAACGGCAGAGAAATGAAAAGGACTGAGTTGATGATGTGGGCGCCGTACAACCGGTCTGTTAGAATTATCATAGTTAACCGAGTCAAATTAAGGTTAGGATAAAATGTCATCTCAAGCTTCCTGGGGTAATAAATGAGCATGTTGCTGGACAGCAGAAGGGCGAAGATGGCCAAGGTCATAACCCCGGTGTTTCTTGGAGTGAAGATTGACTTAACCTTGAAAGGGAGGACCACGCATGCGCTACGTTCAAGGGAGATGAGAGCTGTCAGCCAGCTTGTTACTCGGGAGAAGATAACTCTGGGATAGCTTCCGGTCATGATCATGAGGCTGAAAGGCTCCACCGGAAAGTTGGCTTGGGCGAATCGGATGATCCCTTGACACATGACGCACCATAACATCGTGACGTCACAGCAAAGATCTGAAACTGCCAGAGCCAGGAGGGCGATGTTGACACCATCCTGTACACCTGTAATAGTTAGCGAAGTGTTTTTACATTTAGATAGTGGATGTGTCCTTTCGAATATTTATATTTCCCAGTGCTGATCCCCATCTAATTGATTTCCCTAACAGCAGGTAAGGGGCCGTCCATAAAGTACGTCACGCTCCAGAGGGGGAGTAAGAAAGTGTGACAGGGGGAGGGTGGCGGCCTAGTGTGACGTCACGGTGTTTTATATTAAATTTTAATAATTTTGTTAATAAAAAACAACATTTTTGTTCGAAAGTGTGACGTACTTTAGGGGGGGGGGTTCCGAGATTTGTGACAGTTTGTGACAGGGGGAGGGGGAGTTAAAATGGTAAAAAATAGCATGACGTACGTTATGGACGGCCCCTAAATTAACATTGATCGTTATAGCAGAGGTTAAGTGCTAACGTCGGTCAAAAAGCGTGTACATTTAACAAACAAAAACAAAAAATGGCTTTCTAGGATGGGCCATGCCCATTTTTATACGCCACTTTAAACTTTTGATTTCTTATAATCAAATTCGGGATATTAAGTTAAAGTAGGTATTTTACGTGAAGTTTTTTTTCCGCACCATTTCTTCTAAGAACAATGGCCGCGTGATTATGCTCAAGAAAAATTACGTCACATACCACAGTTCGGGTCATCCAACACCAGTTTCTTATCCAAGGTATTACTGCTTCAGTTTAAAAATTACATATTTGACCAGCACCCTCTCATAATTTTTAAAACCTCTAATTTCTGCCCAAAGTTTGGCTACAATTGTTGTGTGTCCATCGGGATCAACAAAGACAACTCTGCACATCATGGGGATGCTGCATGGGATGTTGCTGTTGGGTAAGTTCGCTGGTGGCCGATTAAGTGAATCGTTTATGCGAGAGATTATAGGCACGTCACTTGGAGCGTTTAGGGAAAGGACTGGCCTTCCTTCATGAGTGGTTCAACTTTTTGTTTATTTAATTCGCATGTGCAGGCGGTTTCGATGATTGGCAATCACACAGGCGAAAACAAAATCTGAAACTCTTCCCATAATTTTCATAAGGGCGACAATTACCTATTTCACCCCGCCTAAAAATGCCTAACGCAAGCCATGGGCAGGCGCCTGCGCAGCTCTGAACAGATTAGCGCCCATTCTGAAACAACCCACGACATTCTATCTTCTAAAATAAAATGTGAATTTCTTTTAACACGTTACTTTAACTGCAATGTTTCAATATTTTTTATAAATTATTTATTTTTAAATTATTGATGGGAAGCTCTTACCTCAACAATGCTCAACTTCCTATCTGACCTTATAGAATTTATTGCAAAGTTAATCATAAAACGGACATCTCTAATATCCGCCTTTCTTCTGTAAATCAACACACAAATAAAAGACTGTAAAAAGAACTAATAATTACCGATTCTCAGAAATATCGCTATGCAAAGAATGTTACTGACGACCCCCAGCAAGCACACAGACCCGGTCAGCAAATAGGACACTGTCACCTCATATATCAACCGAAAGAAACTGTTGACCATCACCTGGGAGTACCCACCGGGGGTAATCGCTGCTGTCGTTTCTGAAAGTTTGCTGAAATTTACAGAACCGCTGCCAAACAAATGATCGGCGTCGTGGGAACCGTAGGAGATCAGTGAAGACATTTTGTTTATTATACCCAATGCAAAAAAAAACACCAAAAAAAAACCTAACTCTTGTTCTTTAACTTCAATTCTTAACACTTCGAGACTCCATCGCAGCTATAAGTGAAGAACAAAATGTCCATTTAGAATTATGTAAATAATTTTATACATCTATTGGCTTGCGGCTATCCTAATGTGTTTTTGAATCTAGATGATCATCTTAAACCCGAAGATGAGATGTCATAGATAATGTTCGGTTGCATGATTCATTGATTTGTTTAAAGACTGATAAGTTTAATTGACAGTGTAGCATACTTTTACTGAATGTTTTAATTTCTAATTTTACAGATTGGCCTATGTCAGAGTTAATTGTACACACGTTTTCCTGGCCAAGGTAATTATTTTTTTAAAAACCTCATTTTAAGTTCAAGTGAGAATTGAATGGATCCAATAATTAAATGAAAGATAACGTCGAGCATTATAGCAACGCAAACTGATTATGTGTTATTATGTATAATCTTCACACTCGAATTGTGGGATTCAAAACTGTTCTTAGTTAAAACGAAAAACAAATAATGAATATACTGTGGATTTGTAATAAAATATTGACCTTGCTAATGAAACGAGAAGTCAAATTACTTCTTGCGTGAGATAACGCGAAATGTTCAATAATTTTCTCTTAATTGGTTGATGGGTCAAAACCGTCCATAGATCAAAGCCATAATGAAGTCAAGCCTTGATAGTTTCATAGTTTAATGTAAGGTTTCTCGATTTTTAACATTGCGTAGTGAATAAATAATCATAATTATTGAAATTAAAAATGATTTAAATTTTCGGGTAACACCCAGATTGGGATATCCAGTTATCCATAGAGTTGTTTCTTTTGTATTTGTTTTACCCCTTCGTGCCACTATTAACTAAAGGCTAAATAATAATAGATGATTGAGACTGTAGTCTTCACCGACTCACGGTTTTCGCTCGAGACTGTGGGTCGATCCTCTCTGGAGACGAAAACGGTCAGTGTCATTTTGGAAACAGTAGGTGAAATCCTAGCACGAGGCGGAAAAGTAGTCCTTCAGTATATCACTGGGCACAGTGGCGAGCCTCATTCAGACAGGGTCGATAAGTTGGCGAGAGATGGTTCAGCTCAGCCCCAACCCGATCGCCCGATGACCCAGCTGGGGGTCAGATCGTGGCTTAAAGACCATTTCCGAGAGAAATGGCTTCAGGGCTGGGCATCTGGAAGCACGGCCAAAAAGTATTCCAGTACATGCCGCGACCGAGCAAAAGCGACTCCTGATGGGAAATTGGACGTAGCAATCAGACGCTCATAACTAGAATGAGAACTGAACATTGTCCCATACGAAGCTACTTGTACAAATTCAACACTAGAAGGGAACTGGCCTGTCGGGTGTGTGGCCACCCGGAGGAGACGGTGGCCCACGTACTCGAAGAGCGCCACGAGCTGTGCGGGATTTGGAGGGAGAAGTCACGGTACCTGCAGAGGAGTACCTCTACGGCGATGCCCGCTTGATGAGGCTCGCATGCGATAAAATGAACCGGGTCCTAATAGCCTAACGGCTCGACCCAAAAGAGAATGTATATTCACGACTGTTATCCGGTTTGGTGTAAAACTGTCTGGGACTCGCTGATGTAACGGATAGTTTCACTGTTGTGGTTGAAAGCGGAATTTTATATTTAAATTTTTCATAGATATTAACAAGTGACGACATTTAATTTTTAATAAAAAAAGGTCTTCAAATTTTAAAAATACAACTGTCTTTGTAAAATCAACATTGGACACATGAGTTGTTGTGAAATGTTTAATTCGAGGATTTTAAAATTGTGTTACTTAAGAAATGAGTAGGACTTGAGAGAAAAGAAATGTTCAAACAACACGTGTCATGCTTCACAGCCAATTGTTGCTCCCACACCGTGTGGCAAGTCGACCCCCGCCATATTTGTTATGCAAGATTTGAACCTTGCTTTGAAACTCGGAGATATTGATGTAGCAGCCCTGTTTAATGAGGATAGAATAAGCAAAATTAATGTAACAGCCCCGATTTAAGGTTAAACAATTTCAGAGTAAACATTCACAACAAACAGATTGATCATACGGTTTTTTAACCCAGTATCTAGAGTATAGAGACATACTTGCAGAAGCCGCCTTCCGTTGTCTGTGAACCTGGTTCTTCCATGCAGGACTCTTCTGTTATTGAAAGTTATCATATCTCCAGGTTGTAGTTTATGTTTGTACTGGGTAAATTTTTGAAAGAAGTTAACGAAGCCTAGCTTTTTTCAAAAAAAATCCCCTAACCCTTTTAATTATATCTTTATGACGTTATAGTAGAGACATTTTAGGATAACTTGTGAACAAACTTAAGGCTTTGATTAAACCTTTTTCTCACACGTTTAATGGCCAGACCAACTATAAATTGTGTTGACTTGAGTAATTTTTAACCCGTCAAGTGCAAGTTATAAACATAATGACACAATAGTTAGACAGGCGGTAAATTACTTCAGTTATGTAGTATAGTATACAAAAGCCGAACAGTGTGTGACATGGCAAAGGGTTATGGTCGCCATAGGGGGTCCATTTTCCCCCGGATTCAGTTCTAAAAAACTATATGGTTGGCTAAAAATGAAACCGCTTCAAACATAAAGAAAAACTGTAGTCCGCACCTCCGCAGCGTCTCCCCTATCATACACTATTCGTTAATTGGTACTGGTCATTATAACTGAAACCACTCACTTACAGTAATCTCTCGCCATGACTTCACGGTTCAAATTTCGAGGTCTCAGTGCATCGCGGATTTTTCAAAAATATTCATCGCAAAATAATCATTAAAAAAATATTCAGTCACATCGGCAGCCGTATTGCTGAAAGTAGTGTTGTTTCATCGTGTTTCACGTATTACATCTGGCCACTCTCGTTCGTGCTGTCAACTGGGTTTCGCGTATCTTAAATTTGTGTTCGAAGAAATTAAATTTCCGTTAAGCCCTCAAAATGCCTCCTAAGCGCCGCGCCCCTGCGAAAGATTGCTCTAGTGAGCCCAAGAAGAAGAGGAAGGCGATGATGATCATCAGTGAAAAGGTAAAACTTTTAGATTTTTAAAAGTATGCAAATAACAAGACAACATTTGTGTGCTAAGAATAAATTATTAATATAATTATCAACTTGACTTACCAGGGAATGACTGCAGTGAATCATTGTGTACAACTTTTTGTAAGCTTTGTAAAATGGCACTATAAATTCCTGTTAGGGACAATTATAAATACCGAATCGATGCATGTCTTTAATTTAAGGAAACTGGCCTAATTGACCAAATAACGTTTAATCCAAAGTATTTTTTTAAAGGAAGTTGTTTTAAAAAATTTGTTTCTCTTTAAAATGTTCACATTTATTTTGCTATTTTATGCTCCATTAAAATATCACATCTGAGATGCTCTTCTTGTGATTGAACTGTGTTAAATTAATTAGTACACAAACTAATTATAGACGTCACTCATTACCTCTGACACTTGTAAAGGTGCAACTAACATGGGATGCCAGTAAACGCTTACAATCTGGTTTATTAAAAAAATTCAAAAATAAAATAAAATAACAAAATAAAAACATGGCGCAAACATGAGACGCTGGCTTCTGGCTGTTCATGGACGACTTTGATTGACAGACACAAAGATTTCCTGCTATCAAGCTTACAACATTGTGCGTTGAATATTTAGAGTTTTGATTCCCCAGCACTCTCCACCCTCTAAGAAATAAAACTACAATGCTAGAATATTATTGATAATCATATCATTATCTATAGTCAAGGTTGTGTTGGAACTGGTTCTGTCCATTGTGGGCAATCATTGTCAAATTTTGACTATATACTTATGAAGCACTTGATAAAGAAGTCAAAATAATGTTTAAACAGTGTGCTAATACATGGGAGTTGTTTTTTTTTCCTCTAGCCAAAAATAACCAATGGTTTGTTAAATCTGAATCTAAAAAAATATTACAGACGATCCTTCTATTTCTATGCAGAAGAGTATTGCTACGCTTATTCATCATTTATGTCTAGTATTACATTTTATATTAGAGATTTAAAAGTTAATAATGCGTTGGTTTTCCTGGTTTGTTCATGCAACCCATTCCAAGCCAGAATTCGATACGAGAAGAATGAGCATATGTTTGTGTTTTTTCTTGCTTATTATAAAAAAGGTGTTTTATTCGTATGTCTATGTGAGTGTTGTATTAGATTATTATTGTGTTGTATTTCCAAGTTAGCATTAATTTTCGTTTATATTATTGATACTTTACTCTCTGTTCTTCTATCCTTTAGTTTTTATATGTTTAGTGGTTTAAACTAACGGTGTTACTCTTTTCACATTTTAATTATTACTCCTAAGTTATTTTCAACATACGACTGGCAAAAAATTAGTTTCCCATTTTTGACATTCATCAAGGTCTTTTTGTAAGATTTCGCTATCTCGTTCTGACTTAGCCTAAGTATTCTTTAAGTTATACATTCATCACCAAATAACCTAATAACTTATGTTCCTGATGAGATTCTGTTTGGAAAATTATTTATGTAAATGATGAAGAGTAGGGTAACTCGGTAGTCCTTTGTTGAACTCCCGAGTTCACCGTTACTGTTGCTGATTTAGATTCATTAATTTATTATAGTTTGCTGTCTTCCTGTATTTTTGATAGAACACTACTTTCAAAAGCTAGCAATACAATCCCAGTTCTAAGCTCTTAGTGTGATTTCATAAGTTTACATCAATCTTTATGACCCTCTTCTTTTTTAAAATTTATCTTTAATTTGAATGTTTCACGGCAGGAATTGTTTCGTTAAAAACGTATTTAAATTACGTTTATATTTCAAGAAGTTGATCTTTATCAAAATCCAGTAATTTGACTTACTTCATCTTTATGATTAAGCGCTATCAGAGGTCTCTGGATACAGATGTGAGCAGGAAATTCTCTGAAGATAAAGATTTTCGACATAACTAAATTCCCTCAGTCGTTGATATGTAGCGTAATGCACATAAAATGATTGTTTTTCCTGATCCTAACCCTGACCCAAAAATCAAGACTCTTGCTTGGTTCTGGAAGCATTAATTGCATCTTAGTACCGTTATCCTATAATAGGACACACTCAAACCAAGCTCGTTTGAAAAAAGCCTACAAACCTGTTGTAGGCCACGGTGTGGGCACAGCTTGGAATCTTAGTCAGTGTGTTGAACAAATCTGGTGACTCATCTCTCATCTTGTGAGCCACTTCATGCAGATCAATGAAACTATTTTCACCGCCTTCGATGTGTTTATCGAACCTAAAATACATATTATCAAAGGATTGCTCTTTTCTCTGTTTCACATAATTTTCTTGGATGCTAAATCATTAGATTTATTGCATAGCGTATTATGAAAGTGCAGTGTAGGTTGTTTTTGTTTTGTAAATGAAATTATGTTTATTAACTGTTTCATAGCTTATTTGGGGGTTTGACAATGCACGGCAGGATTTGTGAAAGGATAGCGTGAAATTATAATAAAAGCAAATGCTGAATGATAAAATAAATATCAATAAATCAATAGTAAATCGAAATTTTAGCCCGGAGTTAATTGTTCAGAAACTATGCGAAAATAAAATTTTAATGAGCGCTCGAATTAAAAAAAGATGTGGAAATGAAATTTTCCCTTGACCGTTCTTCCGGTAAAATGCCCCCCTCCTCCTTCTGTTAAATGATATGAATATCACTTAACTCTATACAGTGCAGTAGCTGTAGGCCTGGAGGAGATTCATAATGTACTTGGTCCATGTGAAGATCCAACTCCATCCCTGTGTAGGCTGCATTTAATGGGTCGGCCACAGATTCCACTTCAAATATCTGTTAAAACACAAACATGAAAGGAAGACAACCCAATTATGTCACCCTGACCACATAGATATGTAAGCCATGCAATTATGTTAGTGAAAATACCCAAATATTTTGTGAATTTAAATGTCATCATTTTAATATTTAGATAATTTCTGGGAGTATAGCAGTCTTTTTGTTTTGGTGTCAACCTCTGTGAAGTGTCAACCATTTCGCTTAAACCTCACCACCCCTTCTATGCAGTGACGCTACATGAAATGTAAGTGTCAAATAATTTTAAAGTCCAATAGCTGTGTACTTACGTCTCCGTAAATTGTATGCTGAATTGGGGCTATTCGTTCTGCTACCTAGAAGTTAATAAAAATAAAAATAATACTAATATCAGAGGTTTTTTAATATAAAAATAATTGTTGTGTGTAGTACATTAATATATTTTTGAGCCACACTACATTGTAGGCAAAAGTTGAAGTTGATCCATTAGTTTCAAAGTCTCTTATTAAAAGTAACCATTACTTCCATTCCTCAATATTTTCGGACATATACGCTACTCTTCTTTAATTAATAATCCAATTTCAAAGAACAAATCTAAATTCGATTTTAATAATCTGAAACAAATGAACATTTAATAAAATGAAGTTAATATAACACATTAATAATTAATTATTTGAAAGACATAATATTTTAAGTATTGTTGAAACTAGTAATAACCACACTTTTTAATACTATGTAGAAGCAATGTCCTGTTCAATGACATACTCTCACCTTACTGATGGTTCCTCTAACTGTGGGTACATTTTTAACTAAACAAAGTCCCTTATCACTCAGTGCTGTCAACCACCTGGAATATTTAGGCGCAAAAGAAGATATCGGTGATTTTTAAAAATATGATTTTAACATTATTGTTTTCTCTGTGAATTTGAATTTGTTTTAAAAAATCAAGTCTTAAAGTTTTTAAGGCGCAATCTTCTTTAAGAAGTTAAGAACGATACTGCTAGACTAGCGTGGACACTGTTAACGCTATAGGACAGTGTTGTCCAACCGGTGTGCCGCGGCACACTAGTGTGCCGCGAGAAAATTTTAGTGTGCCGTGAAAGATTTCAAAAATACCATAAATTGCTAAGCTTTTCGAACCTTCACGTTTTGAAAAAAAAATAACCTTAACCGAAAAAGAATTGAATAAAAACGTTTCATGTTTGTATTGTTCTGGTTGTGAGAATCTCTTGAAAGCTACAAGATTTCTCTCCTCCATTGGGAATAAATATATGTTGTAAGTGAATAAAAACCCTTTCCTGCTGTTCACTTTTTAAAAAAACTTTTAATTTTTTTACAGACGGCTAAGGATAATTTTTTGAAGAGAAGCCAGAAGGATTCCAGCGAGCATCAAAATGGAGAGAGAGCTGCGAAATCCAAGAAGAATGTTTTTGTTACCAAACGGAAATATCCCGAGGAATATCTTGAGTATGGTTTCATACAATGTGCAAATGATCCTTCTCTTCCGTTTTGTCTTAATTGTAACATGGCATTGTCCAACGTTTCCATGAACCCCAGTAAACTGAAGCGGCATCTGAACTCAAATCATCCAGGATTGAAAGACAAGCCGAAAAGTTATTTCGCATCCATTCGGTCCAACTTAGAGCAGCAATAAAAATAATGAAGAAATTTTCCTCAATTCCTGTCAAAGCTCAGTTACCAAGCTATAAAATTGCGAATCTTTTGGTCAAACAAAAGAAATCTCATTTGGACGCTGAGACAATCATATTGCCGTCTTTACGAATCGCAGTTGAGACTATGGAGTCGGGACCTGACGCTTTTGAAAAAATAAATAAGATTCCACAGTCTCACCAGACGATGGGACGTCGGATTGCTGACAGTTCGACAGATTTGGACAATCAAATTAAAAAGCATTTTGCGGAAGCCGACGACATCCAAAAGCTCTGGGCAATGCAAATCGATGAAAGTACTGACATCAGCGGAAAGGCGCAACTGCTCGCATAGTCAAACGTGAAAGACTGCAGATGATAGACAGAGAAATGAGAGTTTGCTTATCCAGCAACGAGCCGCGTTTTGAGCTCATCTGCTCCAAAGAAAATGCTGATGTATCTCATTAATTATGAAACTTCTTTTGAATAAATACTGATTTCTGTGAGGTGTGCCGCTCAAATTTTTTACCAGTTTAGTGTGCCATGAACGATTTTCGGTTCGACAACACTGCTATAGGAGGAAGACATCGTCATCATCATTATCGAAAAGACTAATCATACCCATTATTGAGACGAAACTTTAACGTTGAGCAGGCAGATTCTGAAAACTTACTTGTAGAGTCCATCTTCTTTTTTCATGACATCATCAAATTCAACCTCGGGTATTACTCTCTGTTTGATGGAATAGAGACAGGCAATAGAGACAGGCAATGCCTGTTATCAAATATTGCTTTTCACAATTCACATAAAGCTTGAAATTCTAAAGTTTACATTTCATTTTGAAAGAAATAATGGATTTTTTAGTATGAATTAGCGGTGAAATAAGAGACGCTAAGAAATTTTATTATTTTTAAAATTGCATTCCAAAAAATTGAGTTTCAAAAAGGGAAAATTTCTTGTGTCGATGTGCGCATATAAATTAAAAACACAAAAAATTATTTTTTTTAAAAAAAATAATACAAATTAAATATAATACAAACAAAAAATGTATTTAGAAAATCTAAACATAATTTAAGAGCAACATCTCTGTCATAAATGTAAGGAAGCCCCACTAGTTTGCATTAAAAATGTTTAAAATATTTTTTTTTAAAGCTGAGCTCTATGGCGGCAATTTAATACACCAGTAAAACCTTAGATTGATGAAGTGTTTGTAATCTTTCTGTGTGTGATGGATCGTTCTAGTGATTAAAATAATAATAATAAATTGATTATTTATATAGCGCTGTATCCCAGTAAGGAACTGGGCTCACAGTGCTTTACATGAAAGAAATAACATACCTATAAGTATTAAATTAACTTTCATATCACAACAAACACAAAAAATTACAGTACATTATACATAAGCTACGTTAATCATGTACAAGAAATGTTGTTTCACCAATTTTGAAAATAAATTTTGAAAAGATGTGTCTTAAGTGCAGTCTTGAAGGACTTGATTGTTTGAATACTACGTATGTGTAATGGTAGAGAATTCCATTGTTTGGCTGCACAAAAAGAGAACGACCTTTCACCAAATGTTTTGGTGCGTGTTGTTGGAACAGAGAGAACGCGTATGTCTGCAGAAGATCGTAGCTGGCGAGTGGGTGAGTAGACCGACAAAAGTTCAGTAAGATACGATGGGCATGAGTCCGAAAAGAAGTTGTGACAGAGAACGGCCAGTTTGTAATCAATACGGGCTTGTATAGGCAGCCAATGAAGTGAGCGAAGAAGTGGAATATCCAGTAATAAGAGTCCTTCTGAAAATTCAACAAATTCATTATCTATTATCTATCCAGTTTCTTTTTATAATGCGTTGACTAACTTCTTGGTCGAACTTCATCGCTCTCTCTGACCGTCTCTTTCTCTCTGCAGCTTCGGAGTAACAGTAATAACGTAGAAACTTTGTTAAGATGGCTCCCTCGTGACGGGTTTCCCCTTCTTGACCCTTCCAGGTTAGATTGATGACGCCTTCACCTGGAATGTTAACATCATATTGGTATGTGTCTAGAGTTGGGGTTCACTTTCATCAATTCAACACAGGTTAAAGTTTAATAGCAATTTACTACGTGAACATGAAAATATAAATGTGAAATAAGCAGGTCTGTATCTCAACAAGTCGTAAAAACGAAACAGAAAATAATTCACAATCTTCAACCATTTATAATACAATAAGATAGAGGTTTCAACAATGGTATTGAACTAATATTTATACCAAATTTCATCGAAGATACTGGGTAATAAATATGTTCGATTTATTTAGGAAAATTAGAGATTACTCGCGAAACTTGAAGCACATTATCTTAAGCTTCTAAAAGGCTTTGCCCTGACACACATAATGTCTGCACCGAATCTACTCAAAAGAGAGCGTAATTTAAATAACTCATCGCAATAAAACATAATATATATCTTACTTCAATATAACAATATTAACTACCATCTGGCCTTTAAGCTACCCCATAGCACGGCACATTATGGTGTTATAATGGTATGTAAATAAATTGTGATCGCCCTCGTTGTTTTAAACACACTGAAGTTTTCGTTTTAGGAATGTAGATTTAATAGGAGAGGATCATACGATCCTATTTTTTCGGCGTTACTTATAAACTGCTCAATGAAAATTTACATATTTATATATCTATTATTACTTTCCGAGAGTGATCCTTTGATAAGTACAAAATTACATTAAAATTGACCAGTTCTGTTGGGGCAAGAGCTTCTAATTTATTTAATACCTTCCAACCGAGCAGTGGATACATTGATGTTGTCGTCAATCTTTGAAAAATCGACTAAGACTGTGGATGTCTGAGGCAAGCATGTTTCACACTGACAGTTATGTCGCAGCCACATTGCATGAAATCTAAGAAACAGATCACGCGTGGTCTCAGTCATGCCATGTTAAAAATTTAAAAATTTTTAAAAAAAACTCACAAAAAAACAGCATTTCTTTATTACCTTAGTATAACCCGAAAGGTAACTTAAATGCTATAAATCTAACCGCATTTTAATTATAGTTTAAAATTTTGATGTGCTCTTATTCTCGAAACTTCTTTAGTACGTCCCGCCCTTCCACCAGCCCCAACCCCCTAACCTAAAAAAAAACATCCGAAATTTTGATCATTCAACTAAGGGGGTTGTATGTGGCTAACTACAATATTATTACCTAAATTATCTAATGGTTGACTATTTTCGGCCATTTGTGGGGTATTTCCTTTCATCTTCGGGGGAGAGCCCGTTGACGGTTGTGAAAGGTGCTTATTGCGAATGTTTCAAACGCCTACTCTATTTAAATTAATGGCCCCAGCGGCGCAAGTAGGAACTAAAGCAGGAGTATGTGATGAACAAAGTAATTAAACACTAACTAATTCTTTTTTGTCAGAAGTGGTTTCTGTAGGCTTTAGGAATCATTGGGTGCAGGTGAAATCATCTACCTCGTGTTGATCACATTGTAAACTCCTTTTAATTTTATGTTCTTATTTCCTGTACCAGAACCTGTCCATCTTTCCAGAACGTTCATTATTAGAGCTTGTTGCTCTTCATGTGCTAATACATGATGATGATGTGTTTAAGTCGTATCTTTATGTCTTTTTACTAAACTCAAATGATTAACTTAAGGGCCGTGAGCACAGGGCTATATCAATCCAGAGGCGTAACTGGGTTTTTGACGCACTTGGCTAATTTATTTTTAGCGCCCTTTATTTAAATAAAGATTTAAAAAATTAGAGATGTAGCTGCGCCCTTTTGAATTGGCGCAGGCCGGCGCCCTTGGCAACTGCCCAAATGCCAAGCCGTTGTTACGCCACTGATGGCAACTGTCCGTCAACTCACAGACACTCCCTTAAATGTTGACCTTAAACTATTTGCCCGTAATATGCATTAGAATTTACAATTCTAGTAAAACCTGAAACGCAGTTGAAGAAATTCTTGAAACAAAACAAAACCGGATATCCAGCAATTCCTGATTTATTATTGCTGCCTGTAAATGTGTATCATTATAATGATGGCAGTTCAAAAAAAAAGTATCGAAGTAGTTTCAAATATAACGTCAGAGATTCTTATTGTGCGAAACATGTTAATCGTATTGGTTTTTATTATTATTTTTCGCTTCATATAAGTTCAAAGCAGCGTCAACAAATTTGTTTTAAAATAACATCCAAAAATGCCATAATTATTACGTTGTCTTTAAAGCTTGATGAATTATGAGAATTTCTTTGTAAATGTTATTCTAGTGAGTAAATATCCTGCTCGTATAAAACAATGAGCATTCAAAATCAGGGGCTGCTATCCTCTCTTGACAGGTCCAAGCCAAACTCATACCCCTGGAGCTTATGAAATCTTAATTTTTCCAGAAAATTAGTGATCGAAAAATAAATGTTAGTACATCGCTATATACATTAATTACATCCTAAAAAGTTATCTGCTCATACTGGGTGGGCGACGATGCGATGAAAACGGCACGGTGGTCGAGTGGCATGCGCGCTCGGCTGGCGTACCGATGGTCACGGGTTCGAATCCATGTTAAGGCAAGGATTTATTGCCGGGGCCTAAGGCGTCCCTGAGTCCACCCAGCTCCGAATGGGTACCTAACACTAGTTAGGGACGTAAGGGCGGCTGGGTAATGCGTGGAACCCTTATAGCCGTGGCCTGTGATCGCTGCATCACTTGCCAACAGATCGGCATGGTCTGTGGACGAATTAATCTTCTGTATAGAAGGAGCGTCTGTGTAGATAAGACAAGACAAGACAAAACGTGTCTTTTTCAAACAGCTTATTTGGAGATATTTCTAAGCTAAGCCCAGTTTGGACTCGTTTAGAGAATGATCTTCTTATCACGTCAACAAAATAGCCACGCATAGTCTTAAGATCCCAAAAATGTCATTGTAAATAATTTTTAGTATATTTTCTTTCCTTATTTTAAATTTATGACATGGAAAATTCAAAGCCAATCGAGAGAAAGCTGCTACCCCACCGTGGATGCCCCTGCCATGTTTACAACACATATTGACGACACATATGTATGAAGTCATTTACCTAGAGATATGTTGGTCCTCCCATGTCACCTGAATATGTTGACCACCATCAACCAATGACAGGTCCCTCACGCCAGTATGTTTCACATGTTGGTACTGTACGTGCGGAGAGAGAACATTTGAATACATTTTACTATATCTAAAATAAGGGTCGGCGCTGTGAGGCGAGCGGGTTACCGCCCAGCTCTTATAGGTGCCCCACGCGTAGCCTATATTCAATGATGTACTATTTTATAACCAGGCTCTGTCCATTCAAACGTCTTATTTTAACTCAATACTATATTCGAACGTTCAAGGTGAATGGGTAGTCTGTTCTCATACTAAAGTTCCAAAGTTAGTCGCATGCAGACCTAACGATTAGATAACCACTGCACATGGCCAACGTCTAAACGGTTTCTACACCTAACAAAAAAAATTTTTTATATATTTTTTATCAATGAAGAACGCATAATAATAATAATCGAGCAATGATTTGGTGGACTGGCACAGTTTGAATATGCAGTTTAGAGACGAGACACAATGGACACTAACAACGTTACAGTAAAGAATACGCCTTTTTTCACTTAGCAAACAAGTTGTTTGTGAATATCGGAAAATTGTTGCGATGTATTTCAACTTTAATTTGATATATTTTGGCTTCCTTAACTTAACACATTTACTATGTATCAAATACAAAATACACAAACAAATTGTGCAATGAAAACAATAAATTTGAGCTTTATTTTTAGACTGATACGACAGTAAACGTTTCGGCTAATGCTTTTTTTGCTTTCCGGAGAGATAGAAGCCTCAGAGATATTCTTGTAAGAAGTCACCTTCCCACAATGAAAGCATATATTGGAACAAAAGGTTGCAACCGTAACCGTTGCAATACTTGTCCATATGTGATGGAAATTAACAACATTTCTTTCCCTCTTGAAAAATTCTTAATAAAAGATGGATTCACTTGCACAAGTCGCAACGTGATTTATGCAATTCTTTGCAAGAGGTGTAATAAAATTTACGTGGGTGAGACTGGTCGTCGTCTTGGAGATCGGTTTAGAGAACACCTGTATAATATAAATAAACAGGCTCAATGTCCTGTTTCTAAACATTTTAACAGTGTTGACCATAACGGCATATCAGATATTGCAGTAACTGGTATTTTATATGCAAGCAATACCCATGATAGAGTCCACATGGAAAATAGACTCATAAAAAGATTTGGTACGTTGGCTCCATATGGAATTAACCAAATTCATAATTTTACTTAACTGCATAATCTTGTTCCCGTTGTGGTTTTTACTGTAACTTTGGATACTTCCCCCTTTTTGCTATATCCTGTGTCCATGTTTGTTTTTGTTTTTCCTTTCTTTTTATTTAACATAAATATTTTAAATACAATATGTTTTAAGAATATTATTATTACTTATGTAAGTATTGTAAGAATGTATTTTATGTTGTACTGATGAAGGCATTAGCCGAAACGTTTACTGTCGTATCAGTCTAAAAATAAAGCTCAAATTTATTGTTTTCATTGCACAATTTGTTTGTGTATTTTGTATTTTATTTAAAAGCTTTATTGCAGTCCCATTCTATATGATGTATTACTATGTATCATAACGCTAAAGAAAATAAGAGAATAGGGCACGGTGCGCGTTCGGCGGGCCATGGGTTCAAGTCTTTGTTAAGCCAGGAGTTTGGTCTAGTGGCTTAAACGGATGTTCCTGGTCTACCCAGTTCTGATGGGTACCTCAAATTAGTTGGGGTAAAATAAAGGCGACTGGGCATTGTGATAGCTACACAATGCTCTCGCATCCCGTGGCGACAGAAACTAGTAAACGCTGTTTCACTTGACAAGATGTTCTGAAAATGGAACTTTATACTAAATTATGCAAACATTACGGTTTTAGACAGCCGTATTGCGAAGCAGTGATTCGTTGCGTATAAATGATTCGGAGTACGTAGCAGTACGAAAGATTCTTTGCGAAATGTTTCAGGGGAAAAAAAACTAATAAGCTTTCAGTATATTAGGGATTGGCAGGTTTGCTTTATAATGGATATTGCTTACAAAAATTGGTAGTAATACCGTGGTAACTCTAAGGTTCGCGTGAATATAATGGCAAAATTTTCAGTGGAAAAACACATTTTTATCCCCTTTGACAATGAAGGACCAGCTTAAAGCAAAGATGGTGAATGTCATTTTTTTTTAAACGAATAGATAATTTTTGTTACTAGTTTGCTTTTTTTAGTCTGAATGTCTCAATTTCTCGCAAAAGATTTTGATTTATTCACTAATTAATTCACTAGACTTAACGATGATACGATAAAAACTTTTTACAACTGTTTTTTCCCCTGGTATTAAGTTGAAGGATCGATCAAAACATTGCTAAAACATAAATAGAAAATGTAGCCTTATACTTATTATGTCTAAATATTTAGAGCCTTCGCAGTTATGTAATAAAAACATTTAACAGTTTTTGCAGTGAAAAGCTTTAAAAATAATTTTTTAACGAACAAACATGTAAATTTTGTTACCACTTCATCAACGTAAAATCCTCTTCTCTTTATTGAATCGAAGTAGGGTGCTTTCTGAGCTAAATAAATTAGAAGAATATTTTTTTTTAAATATCATGTGGATAGTTAAGATATGAAACTAAATGAATCAATCGTTTTTCTTACATAAAATAATTATAGGAATCTAAAGAATTATATTTAATGCCTATAGCTATCATAAACCAAATAAAGATGATCAGTTAAAGGTGCAGTCGCATTATTTGAAAGGGCGTCACTAGGGGGTGCGGGTGGTGCGGACAGCACGGGGTGACACAATCACAATGGGTGACACCAAATTGTAAAATTTTGCATGGCGCCGTTATTTTGCATTGGCAGACTGGAATAGGTCTATGGGGTACGTCGTGAGTGGGGGGGGGGCACCATGAGCTACCGAACTGGGTGACACCATCCTAGTGACACCACTGATAATTTGCATTCAATGATTGTTCTCATAAAGAGATGTCATATTAAGTTTTTAAGACACTATTAGGGCACATTTTAAAATAAATGATCATTTAGCTAAAGCCAATGATCTTCTGAAGAGGAATAATTTTAACTAGACGCCCCGCGGCGTAGCATACGCCGCAGACATGCTCTTGCAAAGAAAGTGAAGAAAGAACGGACACAAACTACAGCACAAAGAAATCAAAACAACGCGAGTGAACGTCGGTGACTGCCAACTCATTGTTGGTTTCGAGACATTTGCAGGCGAAATTCGGTACACCCTTAACTTCTATGAAGTCAGCTTTATAAAATGAACAAAAAACTTTTTTTTAAAGAATGAGGCCGAGCTGCATTGTATAATGTAGAATCTCGCATAGAGTCTCCAATTTGCCGCCCTTGTTAGGGGCCGTCCATAAATGACGTCACGCACCTTGGGGAGGGGGAGTCACACGTTTGTGATGATGTGTGACGAGGGGGGAGGTGTTTAAGAAATGTGACGTCACGTCAAAACGCGCAACTTTAAATAAATTTCCACTGATATATTTGATTACTGACACTTTATTTAAATACGTTTATGTAAAACGCGTGTTACGATATGCGGCGAATGATATGCAATAAAGGGGTAAAAGAACGGGCACAAGCAGACATTTATTTTATTTTTTTTAAATAAATGTATTCGCTGGGGCTTGAACCCAGGACCTTCGCCGCATGAGGCGGACGTGATAACCAGTACACTGCGAATCTCAAGTTTTCTGTGAAGGAACAATGCAAGTTAAACGCAAGGACCATTGTTTGTCACCCCCTCCACTACCTTCGCTTTCCAACCGTTATCTGTGATTAGTTGACCCCAGCGAGGGTCATTCGTCATGCTCGGTTGCACATACTTGCAGCTTGTCTCACATGGTCCCATGAAGTGAATCATATATATAGATAGATAGTTAATAGAATCTCTTTAATTGTTAATCAGAAATGTATTACTATAACTATAACACTTGTCAACCGTCACTTATAATTTTCTTTTTTAAAGAATATCTTTTAACATCATTATTTGAAAATAGTTGTTACCTGGAGGAGCAACGGTCCCTTTTGTTTTTGATAAGACTACATCCCATCTCTGTAAAGATCTAGTGATTATTGTGTGTTGATCATTTGCAAGCATTTGCTTTACAGTAGTTACTCTGCGTACAGTAGGAGTGTATCGTAACATCTTCTGCTAAGTTATAGCAAATCAAAGAAACCTTAAGTGATAGTATTCAATGTAAGCTAAAATACAAAATCATGTCATATAAAAATACAAAGGAAATGAAGTATTCAAATTATATGAAGTCTATAACGGCACAATAACCTATCATACTTAGAAAGGTGTCGAGATTTTGTACCACACTAGTTTTCATCACTAATTTTTTTTAAAAATATATTCTTATATTTTTCTTTCAGATCATTTCAAGAAGATGCTATACAGCCGTATTTAAGATGCACTCACCGAATGCACAGATTATATGAAGAAAAAACGAACACCTGAAACAAGAAATTACGGATGTGATGTAATTATATCTTCCTTACACGACTGAGAACTTGAAACAAGCTCAGTCGGGATCGGCGTAATCATTAAAGTTCTACCACACACACAACTTTAATTACAAGGAATATTAAGCAGTTTGTACTTGGTCCAGTTAATTATCATTGAGGTCAAGTTTTTTTTTAATTCACTGTAAAAATAAAAATAACTCTATCCAAAGAAATTAAAGGTAAAGAAAAAAGTGAAACAATGTCGGAACAAGTGAATGACATTTACAGGAATCAATATCGTTTTAGGAGTAGGAAGCACTCAGTTATAGAAACACCTGTGCACATTAATAGATTGCTATTGATTACATGATATACATACGATTTTTCTAACATTATTCTGTTATTTATTTTTAAAAAAACAATTTAAAAAAATAATTAAAAAACTTCACGCCAGTGATAATGTGCAATTAATAAAATGTAACAACAGTTACATTCCAAATTTTAATATTAGCCTACTTCCCTCCCCCCTCCAATGTTCCGTCTAAGGTTCGTTGGTCCATGTGCAAAGTAAAATAGGGGCCCGTCCATAAATGACGTCACGTGATTTTGGCCAATTTTTACCCACCTCACCCCTTGTCACAAAAACTTAGACCCCCCTTTTTTTCTAATATGACGTCACAAAGCTTTGACCCTCCCCCCAAAGGCCGTATTTAAATCCCTTATATTAACTTCGAAATCTTGTCTCTCTCTCTGTCGTCATCTCTTCGTACGTCGGTCGGGCGGAAAAACAAAAGTAAAAAATTAGCCACTTCCCGTGATGCCATTGAGATGAAATTTGGTACATAGACTTGTGTCAACTAACAATGCATCGTATCAAAATTTCAGATCGATCGAACGTACCGTAATTAAATTAATGCATTTTTACACGCTTTTATTTAAGTCACACTGTTTGTACGTTGTATCCATCCATCTATCCTTCCTTCAAATCTTGAAACATAAAATTAAACCACTTCTGATGGTCCTAGAGATCTCAAAATGTTACCACAGATAGATCTTGGATGACAATGCATTGTATTAAAATTTCAGATCGATCGCATGTACCGTAATTAAATTAATCAATTTTTAGTTTATCTCTATTTATCACTATTTAGAATGTATAGTCGTCTGCTAGAGTTGACCTTCACGGCTCACTGGTTTCACTCCAGCCCTCGTTAACCAAATTCCCGTGTTTACATCAAGGACAGGGGAGATCAGCGCGTTTCAGCCTGTAAATGTTTGTAAATAAAAACGTGTCCTTTTAAAAAAAAGATTTTTTTTACATTTTACTTATTAGTTTATCTCTATACAACGTATGTAATTAAATTTCACTGGTTTTTTTTCACGTGACAGTTCAGTTCGCGCGTTGACGCCACCCGTCGATGTACCGGCATGCTTTTGTTTACATTTTACGTGTCACGCTGAGCTCGGTCCAGCGATCGGTAACCAGACCTTTCCCCTCTCACACCCCCACCCCCACCGGGTTATAAAGCAAAGGGGAGTTACGACAGATTCAGTCTGTAAATGTGTGTCGCGTTTGAACATAATCAATACTTTTAGTTATGTCTCATATATAAGGGATTTATAGTCAAAAACTTTGTTTTTAAATCCCTTATATTAACTTCACCGCCGTCTCTTGGGCGGGCACCGCGGAAAAACAGAAGTAAAAAATGACCCACTTCCCGTCATGCCGTCGAGCTGAAATTTGGCACATGGACCCGTGTCACCTAACAATGCATCGTATCAAAATTTCAGATCGATCGAAAATACTGTAATTTAATTAATGGAATTTTATTGTATCTCTATACAACGTATGTAATTCAATTTCACTGTTTTTTTTGTTTGTTTTTTTCACGTGACAGTTCAGTTCAAGCGTTGACGCCATCCGTCGATGTACCGGCGTGCTTTTGTTTAAATTTTATGTGTCACGCTGAGCTCGGTCCAGCGATCGGTGACCAGACCTTTCCCCTCTCCCCGGGGTTATAAAGCAAAGGGGAGTTAAAACAGATTCAGTCTGTAAATGTTTGTCGCGTTTGAACATAATCAATACTGTAAGTTAGGTCTCATATATAAGGGATTTATAGTCAAAAACTTTGTTTTTACGGGTTTGTTTTATTTCTAATTGAAAATTAGCATGTTTAATATGGTGACCAGACATATGCGCACAAGACAATCGCGCACACTGGTTAGGATTAGGGTTAGGGTTAGGGTTAGGTTTGTCAGTGTGCGCCATTGTCCGTGTGCACAACTATCGGTGTTTGCGTTTGTTCTGTGCGCGTTTGTGTCATTGCGGAATTATCTGTGTGCGTTTGTTCTGTGCGCGATTGTCTTGTGCGCGTTTGTCAGGGAACCGTTTAAAATTACTTTTTTACATTTAAGTATGTATTTAGTGTAAGGCTGCACTCTAATACCGTAACACGTGTGAAGCTATTGAAAACGTCATTAAATAAATTGAAAGCTATCAAATATTTAAGAGGAACTTTTATTTAAAGTGCGTGTTTTGATGGGACGTCACATTTCTTAAACACCCCATCCCCCTCGTCACAAATGCGTGACACCCTCCTCCCTAGGCGCGTGTGACGTCATTTATGGACTGTCCCATACTCGTGTGCAAAAACTGCACATCATGCATTTTTTTTGTTGTTGCAATAATGTACCAAATTTGCTGCGCGGTAATACTAAACTGTTGCGTAGCAGCTTAAAGGGAACATTGACCTATCTCCCCGACCCAAAAAATATTTTAGTTATTTCATTCATATTCCTCAACCCCCATATCCACCACAATGCAAAATTTCTTAATACTAGCATTAACTTCATTAGCGCCCATCCTTCCTCTTTGGTGCTCTATTTAATTTTTTTTTAAACTCTAAGACAACTAAACATAAGTGGTAAAATTGAAGACACTGTTCATCTGTAATATGTGAGTGCACATTTCGAATTACAAAATTACAAAGGATAAAATACCTATTTGTATATAGAAATAAAAATATTTGAAAGAGCAATATAAATGGGAATATGACAAGAACAAATAATGGTTTCAAGAGATTATGTTGGGAGGGTACAGAATAAGTGGGAGAGGACGATTATTTCTTTGTTCCATTGTTTAAGTTAAATAAACTGGTATTATTTGGAGATGTGTTTGGGGGGGGGGAGAAATACTTGAGGGTGGAATGTAATAAAATTAAGAGGAATTATAAGGTCATTCAGATGAGATATAAGTGGGTGGATTTGTGAAATGGTTGAGCTAGGAAAATTGGGTGTAACATGGGATGACCTTCATATTGGCTTAGTCTACTTCCTTTGTTGGGAAGTCAGGTTTATTATAATTTTTATAAAGAAGATAGCCTTAGCTGTTGAAAACCATAATGATTTAATTACAAATTTATTTCATATATTCAAAAATTATCATTATGGGTATTGCTTGATTTTCCAAATTAGGCCTATAAATTCTCAGCTAATTTCGATAATTATAGCAGGATAAAATATAATTGGCAATTAGTTAACTAGACTTACCTAGAGGACCATAAAAGTGATATTATTTTTATACTGCTACGGTGTAGCCTAACCCTCAAAAGTCAGAAAATGACATGCGACTCTTAGTGGAAAATAATGAATAGGCTTAAATAGGCTACTAATATTAAACAAATAATAACTTGTAATTAATAAGTAATTATAAAACTATCCTATGACATTTCATAGTAAAGAAAGACTGGTGTTAGCCGTAACCCAATCAAAGCCTAAATTAAATTATTAAATAATAGATAAAACAGGCTAAACTTGGCTAAACTAAACACTTTACTTTAAACAGTAAACACTAAACAGTTTCAAACTATACTACTTTACTATACTATATATAATAATATATATTATATATCATAGAACAAATAAAGTGTATGTCGTATGTAATTTAATGTAGGTGTAGTCTGTAGGCTACACTGTAGGAGTAAGACTTAACTGCTTAGTTTACTAAACTTAAATTTTAAACCGCGGTGGTCGAGTGGCAGCGCGCTCGATTGGCGTACAGATGGTCACGGGTTCGAATCCCTGTGAAGGCAAGGATTTGTTCCCCGGGCCTAGGGCGTCCCTGAGTCACCCAGCTCTCAATGGGTACCTAACACTAGTTAGGCGGTTGGGTAATGCGTGGAACCCACAAAGCCGTGTCCTGTGACCGCTGCATCACTTGCCAACAGATCATCTGTCATGGTCTGTGGATGCAATTATCTTCTGCATAGAAGGAGCGTCTGTATAGATAAGATAAGAAGAAGATAAGATAAGTGATTCTGATGTCATGTCATTGAAAATTGGAGTAAAAAGTAAAAGTACAATTCTGGTCATAATTATAATATGACCATAAATGATAATTGTACTTTTATTCCAATTCTTATTCATTATACTAATACTATACTAACTCACAAATTTTAATATTGTGTCACGGGTGGAATTATTTACAATTTATAGACGTACTAACAGTAACAGACAACAATTCATTGATTGAAATCATTACTGGAAGCTTCAACAGATGCAATTTCAATTTGCTAAATCTGTTGCTCTTCTGTGGAAAAGGAGTGCACAATATCTGATAAAGAGTGATAGCATTAGTAAAAACTTAAAAGTTAATGATCATCTGATTCCAAGACTAAGGTATGGCTTGTACTTTTGCTTTCTAATTTAAACTAAACTATGGATTTCTAAGACTAGTAATTATTAATGCAAATTGAAATTTAATGAATTGTTTAACCAAAAATGATAAAAAGTCAATTATCTGATATCTGTTTTTTTTAATATTCAAATTTGTTTTAAAATTAAAATTAAGTGTCTTATCACTGATCATTGTTCAAATTCATTGAAATTATTTACATCATTAAATAGTGCTCCATAGCAGCAAATTCAAATATAAAATTAATTGAGGTTTAGAAGTAATTTTTGAGGACCTTTGAAAATTACTTATTATTATGTATTATTTTGAAGATATTTTAGGATTTCTTACTTTTAACTTTCAATATCTATCTTCTTCTTTGAAATGTTGAATTCTAAATAATTTTATAGTTATCTTTTTTAAATTTTTATAGATACATGATGGAGAGTATTTTTAAACCAATGGAGTTGAATACCAGTGTTGTTCCACCTCTGGATGTTAAGGGTTAGTAACAAGGTTGTTAGAGAACTGGTTAATTTTTCTTAAAAAGACTGATTTAATAGTGCATTAGCAGTAGCAAGGTATTTTTCTTAAGTTCTGAGAAAAAACAATAAAAATCTTGAGCCAAACAAAGGAGTAAAAAATGACAAATTGATGATAATTGGATTTTGTTTTTTTAAATACATGTTTAAATGGCATAATATTTCTTGATCATCACTTGCCGGGATTATATTTCAATTTCAATTGAAGTTTTTTTGTTTTTTTTTAAAGTTTTAAGTTTGTTTTTAAATGACTTGATAACCTTTGAAAAATGAAAAGACTCATGAACCGTCCATTAGCAGCAGCATGGTATTTATCCTTAGGCCTTAAAACCCATAAGATAAAGTAAGAAAATTAGTGCCATTCTCGCTTCTGTTGACCTTTGGTGATATCGTGTTTATCTCTCTTGTGTGGCGTGCAAAAGTACAATTTATTTTTTGGATTCTTTATATTTTAATAGGTATACATGTGGAATGTTGATCTAAAAATCAATGATACTGAAATGAAAATAGATTTTAAAAATGTAATGTCTGATGATAATCTTTAACATTGTAAGAAGTAAATGAAGTTTTCTTTACCATTTAGTCAGGGCTGTTTTATTAAAAACTGATTGTCTTCAAGTTCCATCACTTCTGCTTAGCAGCCTTTTGAATAGATGTTTTTTTTTATAATGTGATTTTAATTTTTACACTTTTAACAAGATTTCCTTGATAATAATTAAAAATGTCTAAACTATTTTTTGTTTGAAAATACGCTTACAGGTTTTGTTTCTTTTATCTAGGAATGACTGTCCTAAACAAAGAGGCATTTTCAAATGTTGTTAAGATACCTGGTATTAAAGTCCCAAAGCAAAATATTGGGAAATCTCAGAAAGTTTGGAAGTCACTTTTATTCAAAATGCGAGGTTTGAAACCAGTTTGTGAATTGGGTGACAAAGACCCTGACAATAAAACTCATAGCTTGATCCTCTTGGATCCTGATAAAACTAAACTGGACTTGTTATCCCCAGAACAGCTGGAAACTTTAAAACAGTTTGGTTTGGATGTCAACAACCCGATACTTTATGAGGTATACATGCAATGTAATGTATAAGCTACTTTTTATTTATTTTAGTAAATGAAAACCAATAGCGAATAAGTAATTGCTACTTTCTTTCATTTCTTATTAAATTTTGTGTCCTATTCAATCAGAATTTCATAGTATGATTTAAGAGACATTTAAACATTAAGAAAAACATAAACCTTTTTTGAAATTGAGAAAAACATAATTTTTTTTTATATATATAATTTTTATGTTATGAATTTTCTATCATAATTGCACGCTTTTCTTATTATTAGTTTTGTGCAACTTATTTGACACATTAATTTAATGTGACAACATCAGTGTGCTGGAGTTAGACAGAGACCCAATTGACAAACAAGTCATTTTTTCTAACTGAAACTGCCTTGTTAGGGGATAATATTGAGTTTTCATATATGAAGAAGAATGTGTGAAAGTTAGTGATTATTAAGGAAATTGTAAAATTAAAATACAGTCGAACCCACTTAACTCGAGCTCTGTTAACTCGCCCACCCCATTATGTCGACGTTTTTCATTGGAACCGCCAAATTCTCTCTTTGTCTTAGCATTTTCTCGTCGTTTAATTCGATTTTTCTAAGTCGCCGAAACCTCATAACACGAGCACAAAAAAGGGTCAAATTTGCAACTTAAAGTTGGTTATCTCGATCCCCATGACCAATCGCCAGCTTTTGAAAATGTTAGCTATGATTTTTTTATAACCAAGGGAAGGGACCAATTTTCTGCCTCACCGGGGTCTGCTGGTGACGTACAGCCCGCTTGCTCAGCGCTGTTACTTCTGGTACTATGCTTCGGTAACTAAGCGAATAAATTTTTTATTTTTAAATCGGTCACTAGCGAACTCCACAAACAGTGATGACGTGTATTTTTATATTTATAGACCAGAATATTATTATTATTAAGAAAGCGCTTTGATTTTGATGTCACGTTCGCGCGCGTGTTGGCTCTGGTATTCTGCCGTAACACAACAAAAAATTAACTCCGGGTAATAAGCTAATATACCGACTAAGTCCTGATAAAATGGAGTAGACAGTCATAATAAGATGGAATTTATTTAAATACAATATTATGTTTCACTCGTCAACTTGCCAGAATTATTGAATTTCGCAGCGCACACGACGATCACCGAATAGGGAGGGGTTTAGGTGGGGTTGAGCTACACTGGCCATTTACCAAGGCTTGCTCTGACTCAATTTAAAAAGAAAAATGTTCCTTCCCCCAACCCACTGTAGATGTATAACAGTGGGGGAGGGGAGGGAAGGTGTCTCTTCTCGCGGTCTTGTATTGGTATGTCAAAGCAAGAGGCTTCCTTTTATATAAACATAAAAGAACTTTCAAGCCTTCTAGCCTCCCCCCCCCCACCACCCTCATTATCCCTAACTAGAAAACTCCGTAACTTGCCCCCCCCCCTCCCTTTGGGTTCACTTAGAGCGGTCCAACGTATAATAGCCGTGACCTTTGACCGTGGTTGACATCAAGCTCTCGTACAGTGCCTCGACAACTAAGCAAATTAAAATTATTTTTTTAAAAAGCATTCCTTAGCCGTAGGCGAAGTAGACTAATAGTGATGACGTGTATATTATTTAGATACTGGAATAGGGAGAAAGCGATTTGAAGTCACCGTCGCTCAACACAACAAAAACGAACTCCG
This sequence comes from Ampullaceana balthica, assembly GCA_944989445.1. Classification (NCBI taxonomy): domain Eukaryota; kingdom Metazoa; phylum Mollusca; class Gastropoda; family Lymnaeidae; genus Ampullaceana; species Ampullaceana balthica. Next base: position 1,820,570 of record CALYLW010000055.1, on the reverse strand, counting down.
GTATAAAAAGCTAATACGGGCTTATTGAAGTTGCAGCTGAATAAATTATTTAAACTCTGAAGACTTAAAACTTAAATAAATAAGCCTAAACATTTTTAAAGCGGTCGTTCCGTTCGATAGTCGTAACTACGGTAAACACTAGTCATAGCGTAATAATAGTCAATTATTAACAAATATATTTATTTGAATATTTATTGTTTTCCTTGGTCCTTATACAAATAAATGCCTTGTTATTTATTAGTAACTAGCAAAATACCCTCGCTACGCTGCGGAAAATAGGATTTCAGTTACCGTTGAGAAACCGCGTAACACAAATTCAAAACACCAATTGATTTCAATCTGGATCATGATGAATATAATACATATATTAACTTAACCGTCTTGTCTGTCTGTCTGTCGTAGTCCCGCAGAAAAACAAAAACGAAAAGTAAAAAATGACACACTTCCCGTGATCCTATCGAGCTGATAATTTAATTTATTTTTCGTCTGCTACCATTGCGGGAGGGTACTCAACAATTTCCCAAAGTTTCGTGCTCCTAACTACACGGGAAGTTAGATATTTAAAGATGAGTCTGTTATATGTAGCTCATATAAGAAAAAAACTACATTTGGGCCCCCGGCCCCCTAGTGAATAATAATTTTATATTTGGTTGTGATTGTTATCATCGCGGGAGGGTACTCAACAACTTTCCAAAGTTTCATGCTTCTACCTACACGGGAAGATGAGGAATTAGTGTTCATTCAGTTTTATATAGCCCATATACGAAAAAAAAACGGTTTTGGGGCCCCGGCCACCCATGAGTGAAATTTTAAAATGTTCTTTTCGTCATTTATCGTCATAAGAGTGTACTAATCAAGTTCCCAAAGTTTTAGCTTCTACATTCACGGCAAGTTGTAGAATTAGTGTTGAGTCAGATTTTAATATTAGAAAAAACTAAATTTGGGCCCCCGGTAGTAAGTGATAATTTATATACTTTTTTATTTGTTACCATTGCGGAATGTTACTTAACAACTGCCCAAAGTTTCATGCTTCCACCTTTACGGGAAATAGAAGAATTAGTGATTTTTAGTTTTTATATAGCTCATATGAGGAAAAAACTACATTTAGGCCCCCGGCCCCCACTATGTAATAATTTAAATATTGTTTTAGTTTGTTACCACTACTCAGAGTTTCTTGCTTCTACCTACACGGGAAACATAAGAATTTGTGATTTTCAGTTTTTATATAGCTCCCATAAAGAAAAAAAACTTTATTTGGGCCCCCGGACCCCAGTATTTGAAAATTTAAATATTTTTTTGCCTGTTGATATCACCGAAGTGTACTCAACATCTTCCCAAAGTTTCATTCTTCTATCTACTCGCAAAATAGGAGAATTAGTGATTTTACTTTTAATATTGCCCATATAAGGAAAACAATGGTTTTGGGCCCCCGGCCCCAATGAGTGTGAATTTAAAAACTATTTTATGCCAATTTTCGTCGCGAGAAGCTACTTAAATTCCCAAAGGTTTCATGGTTCTTCTACCTACACGGAAAGTTGGAGAATTAGTGATGAGTCAGTTTTTAATATTAAAAAAACTACATTTTGGGCCCCCGGCCCCCATTAACTGATAATTTAAATATGTTTTTCGCTTTTTAATATCGCGGAAGTGTACTTATCAACCCCCCAGTGTTTCATGGTTCTACCTACATGGGAAATATGAGAACTTGTGATTTTCAGTTTTTATATAGCTCATATAATGAAAAAACTTCATTTGCGCCCCCGGTCCCTAGGAAGTGATAATTTATTTATTTTTTCGCCTGTTACCATTGCGGGTTTGTACTCAACAACTTCCCAAAGTTTCATGCTTCTGCCTACTCGGGAAATAAGAGAATTAGTGAGTTTCATATTTTATATAGGCCATATAAGGAAAAAAAAACGTTTTTGGGCCCCGGGCCCCCAAAAGTGTGAATTTTTAAATTCCTATTCGTCAATTATCGTTGAGAGAGTGTACTCAGCAAGTTCCCAAAGTTTCATGCTTCTGCCTACTCGGGAAATAGGAGAATTAGTGATTTTCAAATGTTATATAGGCCATATTAGGAAAAAAAACGTTTTTGGGCCCCCGGCCCCCATGAGTGTTATTTTTAAAATTCTTTTACTCCAATTTTCGTCGCGAGAGGCTACTCGACAACTTCCCAAAGTTTCAATCTTCTACCTACACGGGAAGTTGGAGAATTAGTGATGAATCAGTCAGTCAGTCAGTCAGTGAGGGCTTTGCCTTTTATTAGTATAGATAAACTTACAATAAGATTATGACTTTAACTATAATTACATCATTAGTATTAGTAGAAGGAGCGTCTGTATAGATAAGATAAGATAGTAAATAGCATAAAATAATAAAGTTCAAGGACGAACGAGCAAATGAACGCACTAGAGCCTCAGTCAGAGCCGAGTCACTAATTCATAAATCATACTCGCAAGGACGTTCCATTTCGCATAATATAATATATCACATAATTTAACATTATATTGATATTTCGTATATTCCGATGCGATTCTGATTAATCGTCCCATCACTAATTATCGCACAACATGTATATAAAGAAATTTCAAGCGCATGTTAATATTTTGCCGCCATATTGGTTTTCGTTTTTACTCGATCATCGGTTTATCTCGATGCCATTTTTCATACCCCAACGCAGTCGACTTAACCGGTTTCGACTGTACTTAATTATCAAATATTGATTTATTATTAATGAAAAGTCATTCTTACAGAGGCTTTTTTTATATTTCTGTGACTGTTGTTTGAGGGATTCAAACTCTTTGACTACCTGCCATCACGTGTTAGATGTGTTTGAGCCTGAGTCCATAAGACAACTGAAAAAACTATACAGCTGCTTCTCTTGCAGGTTGAACTTAAGTATGAAAACTGGTCAACATCAGACATACTGAGAGCAGTTCTCCCTAGTGACTTTGACAATGTGACATCATTTACCCAGATTGGTCACATTGCACATCTGAATTTAAAACCAGAAAGTCTTCCTTATAAATATTTAATTGGTTAGTGAAAGTTAGTGTGTACCGGTCTACTAATTTAGAAAATAGTTTATACAAGTAATTAAAAATTTTAAATGTTTAAAGAAAATAATTAATTGATCTGGTTGCATTGAAAGTTAGAATGCATTACCTATTGTTGTTAAGTTTGTCCCAATTTTTTAATGAAATGTCTAAATCATAATATTATTTAATATTTATGACATTTTTTAAAATCAAGGAATATCTGCAATACCAGACTCTCTGTAATAAATTTATTTTTCCTTAAAAATATTTTTGTTCTAAAACTTTTCCAATCTATTTTGTTTCACATACATGAAAATATTTTTGTATAATGTTAATCTTTCATTGGGTCTTTGTGTGCTGATTGGAGCTTAAGAAAACTACCAAGTAGTGACTTGTGTTATAGCCATAGTCAGGGCCGTCTTAGCGCATAGACCCTTTGGGGATTTGCCCGGGGGGCCCACGAGCATAGGGGCCCCACGGGATATTGTTTCTTTATATATATGATGTATATTTATTTTTTATTCCTGCGCACTCTTTCTTAGCCCAGAGGCCCAACACTATTTCTTTGCCCGGGGGTCCAGAATGGTGTAAATACGGCTCTGGCCATAGACTATTGTTTAATGTGATATTTGTGATGGCCATTAGAAAATTGTTTCTCCTGTAAAGTTTAATTAGGCTTTTTTAAAATTTAAATCTTGCATGTTTACTATAGGTGAAGTTTTACTTGACAAAGTATCATCTGTAAAAACTGTAGTCAACAAGATGGGAACCATAGACAACACATTCAGAAATTTTCAGATGGAGCTTTTAGCAGGAGTTGAAAACTATGTGACTCAAACCAAGGAACACAGTTGCACATTTGAATTGGATTTTTCAAAAGTTTATTGGAATTCCAGACTTGGTAAAGATTTTTAAAATTATAATTTGACTTGAACTATCAATGCATAATTACTAAACTGCAACTATTTCGACTCCCACTTATTCATCATTCTGCCCCCGCGCCACACACACACTTTTTTAATTTAAAAAGTTTTATGTTAATGAATTTGTTAAATGAATCAATTGTTTGTAAAATTTACAGTGTACAAATCAGATTGTGGGTTATGTGTACCATATATAATAATTAATTATGTTGGTCCTTAATTAATGGAATTCTCTACCATTACACATCCGTAGTAATCAAACAACCAGGTCCTTCAAGACTGCACTTAAGACACATCTTTTCAAAATTTATTTTCAAAATTAATAAAACAAAATTTCTTTTAATGATTAACGTAGCTTATGTGTGATGTACTGACATTTATGTGGTTGTTATGATATGAATGTTTATTTAATACTTATATGTATGTTATTATCTTCATGTAAAGCAGTGTGAGCCCAGTTCCTTACTGGGATACAGCGCTATATAAATTATCAATTTATTATTATTAAATTTATTTTTATAACACAATAAATTGTACTTTACAAATTATGAAAGTATAATTTGGGCTATATGCAACATTAGGCATATAAGTTTTTAATTATTACCTATTTTTAAAAAGTTGGCTTGTAAACTTTCTCTCACTTCCTTCTCCCTGCAGCCACAGAACATCAAAGACTAGTGGAAATTATACCGCAAAAATCCATAGTTTATGATGTATTTGCTGGCATAGGACCATTTGCAGTACCCCTAGGCAAGAGAAAAAATTGCAAGGTTTTCGCTAATGATTTAAATCCACATTCATTTGAATATTTAAAGAGGAACATTCATTTAAATAAGATAGATGTTGATTGTGTTAAAGCCTTTAATCTAGATGGTAGAGAATTTATTAGAAAAGTTGTGAAGCAAGATATTCTGGACAGACTGAAAAAAGCCCATGAAAAGTTAGGTGAAAAAAATGTTCCTGAAACAGCCGAAGCAGACTCTGATAAAAATATCCAACAAGACATTAAAGAATGTCACAATCCTTCATTTGCAATCATGAATCTTCCAGCAATAGCAATTGAATTTCTAAGTGAATTCAATAACATTCTTGAAGATTTTCCCCAGGATTTAAGAAAACCTGAAATGCTTGAGACTGTTTTGCCTGTGATCTATTGTTATGCGTTTTCTCCCAAAACTGACTTTGAAACTGTGCTCAAGTCAAGAGCTGAAATGGCCTTGGGACAAAGCTTGCCCAAAGACTATTCCATCAGAATTGTCAGAAATGTGTCTCCAAATAAAGAGATGGTGTGCCTTTCGTTTAAACTTTGGCCTGGTCTTGTGTTCGGACAAGTGAATGAGAGTGGTGAAAAATGTAAAAGAAATTCAGCTGCAGCCTATTATGATATAGGTGAGTAAATGTTTTTTTAAAATTTTAAAACGTTTTTTTAGAGAGTTTTTGAACATCAGCATGATAAGTCAGCATGGATAGTGTTAGGGCTACAGAATAAAGCCATCATCATCATCATAAATTTGGTTGGTATGTGATATAAATGTTGGTTCCTTGCAATCTTAACTTATTGAAAAGAAAGACTTTGTTTCTGATTTGTCATTTGTTTTTATAAAGTTAAAACTTTCCTTTATTATTTATAACCTTTATATATATATACTAGCAGACCTGTCATGCGTTGCAACGATCTCAGTAAAAATGAATAAATTTAAAGAAACCAATGAGTGGTATGTTTAAAAACAATTATGCCAATAACCTTCATGGAAGTGTGCAAAAAAAAGTCCAAGCTTCATAGCAAACGGATAAATAAAATAATATTTTTAAAGCTTACAAAAGAAAAAAACTATATTTAGGGCCCCGGCCCCAAAATGAGTGATAATTTAATTTTTTTAATTGCCATTGTACTCAACAGATTACTAAATTACATGTATCAAGGCAATCAGTTGAATAAAATAATACCTCTAAAGCTTATATCACTAAAGAACATAAAAGACCCTGGCGTCCTAAAAGGTACAAGATATGAATTTCAAAATCCCTATACTCCTATATTGCAATCTGGATCATGATGGATATGTGTGTAAATATTTGTCTACATCATGTAAAATCAAAAGGGAAAATTGTCATAAAAGTAAACAAATTTTAAAAATAAATATTTGACTCTGGGAAAAAAAAGGAATGGAATAAGAAGTTCAATGTCCCATAGTATTTTTTATTATGGACCGTCACATATTTATGTATCAAGTTTGGTCAAGATACATCCATTAACTCAGTTACATAAATGTAGCTCATTTAAGGAAAATCACAACATTTTGGGCCCCCACCCCCTTTGAGTGGTATTTACAAAAACAAGTTTGGCCAGAACCCTATGTAGAAGTTTACTCAACAACTTCCCAAAGTGTCATGTTTATCTGTTGAATGGTGCCTGTAGCAACTGTTTGAAATATGTATATAGCTCATATAGGTAAAAAAGACATTAAGTGCCACCATGACCCAAATGGTGCAAGATGTAAGTTTAAAACAATGTAGATGTCAATCTGGATCATTTCATGATGGATATAGATAATAATCCATTTTTTTCAAGATCGTGTGAAATCGAATGGGACATAAATTCCTAAAGGCTTAATTAAACAAAAACCACCTCATTTCAGTTACTCTTGGCCCCGAAGTAGTAGACATTAGGAGTTAAATGCACTATAATATTTTATTTTAGGCTATCAAGTTTTTATGTTACATTTTTGGTAAATGCTATTAATTGCTAATCTGTCTTGCGTTGTGCACTATGTTAAACGTGTTTTTATAACCCTTTTCCCGTGATCAAATCAAGCTGAAATTTAGCAGGCAGACTGTAAGATTTTGTTTTTAGTATAAATCCTTTATATATTTGAGACATATTATATATAATATATATATATAAAAAAAACAATTGTGTGTGTGTGTGAATATATGTATGTATGTCATAATAAGGGAGTAGCACTTCTAAAGCTATACCAAGTTAGTTTGTGTCTGTTAATCTAGATGTTCGGAAAAACCACAATCATGAGAAATCTAACCAATCAAAATTTCAGGCTGCTTGCGGCTCAAAAGGCACTTTTGAGAGTGCTCTTTATTAATTCTTTCCCCTAAAATATGGTCATAATTATTGCCTTTGGTAGATTTTTAAAAAAATATTAATATGATTGTTGTATGCATGGGTTTAGGCAGGGGGGGGGGCATTTGTTGCCCCCCCCCCTCCTACATTTTAGAAAAATGTCATAAAGTTGTTACAATAAAACTGAAATAAATTTCATGAAAGTTTATTACATTGAAGACAGTTTATACACGTATATTATTTTAAAGCAAATTCAATTTTCTTGGGAGAACTTAAGTTTTAAATTTATTAAATGCATTAATATGTGTTGTATTTTAGCTATTACAGTGCTAATTTGTAAGTCTTATTAATTGCTAAGGCTTTTTTCGGCCCTTATGTTATACTTAACTTAAATTTAATTGAAAATTGAAAGGTATAGCATTGTCAGTTAAATTAAAAAACGTGTTTTTTGCCCCGGACAAATTCCTAGTGACGCCCATGGTTGTATGTATTGTAACCTTTGTTATTAATATTTCCTTTAAGAAATAATTGATATAAATCAATTGTAACAATTCTTGACCTTTCTAACAAAATGCTGGGCTAACAGGTTAACTCTGGGAAAAGTAATAGTCTGGGAAATTATTTTAGTCATGGAATTAAATGAAGTCTAGAAATAAATATTTCCCGAAATAACTTATAAATCATAATTTCAAATATAATTGTGCCAAAATAGTGTCATTTTTTTTGCTCTAAACATATGTAATCAGGTATTTTCATGCTTAAAATATTAGTAGATCTAAACATAAGTCTGTATTTGCAGACACAAATCTGCATCCAATTCATAGAAGTAAGATTCTTTCAAATAATCTCAGCCCAAATTTTTTAAAGCGTTTTAAAAACTGTGAGTAGTTGTTACCAGTGTCACATAAAGTGTAAAATGTGGTAAAATAATATGGTAAAGTAATAATACGGACTAGTGTGTTATAATACATTTTAGTTAAATGTAGTTAATGTTTTTCATTTTTAAATTTACTTTTTTATTTGTATTTTGTAATGCTTGGTGACCTGTAAATTTTTCATATACAATCACTGAATTTTTGTGTGAATGACCCCTGACCTCTGCCTTGATTTAATTTACAATTATATTGAACTAAACTTTCCAATTTATCCAGATATTTATTTGCACATTTTCAGATGCTTTCATTGCATTTAATTTATGAATAAATTTCTATTTATTGATAAGCATGAGAAATCTAACCAGCCAAATGATAATGATTAAAAATAACCTACCAAACTATGGTGGCAGTGAAGCATTAACTTCCCATCTTTATGCAAGTTCCTTGACAAAATATGCATTCAATTTAAGTAATTTTAAGAAATTAAGAATTCCAATTAGTGCTAACCATGATGCCACCACTCATTTTTAACACACCCATGATTTTTGTTAATAATTTTAAGTATCACTCCTTAAAGCGCATTTATTATTCTGATATAATTTAAAGTTTGTTTTCCTATTTTTTATTGCAGATTCAGATACAGAGCAAAAGATTAAGAAGGTGAAATATGACATAGAAACTAATAGCTGAGTGACAGCCGACTACTATCAAAGCCATTTAATCGTATTTTTATTTAGCAATAAAAATATATTTTAACAAGTTCCTATCGTTAATTTTTATGTTGAAATTTATCTATGAAAGTAAATAATTTAGTTTTAGAGTGTGGTTGGGTGGGGGGTGTAAGATTGCAATCAGTTTAGGTAGAAGGAGATATGTGAAATAATGTATGAAAGTGTCTGCATGGTTTACACAAATATAAAGGTTAAAATTAGAACTTAGCTAAAATGTACTATTTAAAAGGGCTTTTAGTAATAGAGGAGTATAAAAGACCATGAGACTGAAGAAAGTTATTATAGAACACAGGTTCCCAACCTATGGGTCGCAACTGCCAAGGGAGTAGTTTTGGGTTTTCTGAGGGTACGCCAACTTATATAATGAATTAACAAAAATTCCCCATCATGCAATTTTAATTGTTTTCTTTAATTAGAATGCTGTGAATCGTGTCTTTGAAATGATAAATGAAAATCAAGTTTCTCTTGAAAGTGCAAGGGAAATATGACCTTTTGGTTCAAAAGATAAGCATATTAAGCAAAAATATTAGATCAGAAAAATAGGTTTAACCTAAAACTTCAGGAAAAGAAAATGAAGTTTATCGAATTCCATCTAGGGACATGTTTATCCTAGCGAAGAAAAATTAATCTTGGATACAATGCCATGTTTGAGAAACTCTGCATTATGGTAGATGAATCTGAAGGTGAAATAAAGACATATTTTAAAGGGGAAATTACTGGTCATTTTGAATCCCTTAAAAAAAAATTCCAGCGTTACTTCTCTGAGCCGAAAGAAGAAGAATCTACATTGACATGAAATCCATTCTCTGCTTCCCTTAAAGTAGCCAGCATTGCCAATAAATAACTAGATGAATTCTTGGATTTGCGGCATGATTTCTCAGCATGTAACTAACTCAATGAAAAATAGCTCCATAATTCTTGTGTGGTGTGTATTATTCATACCAAAATGTCACAATGTTTGTCTTTCGAGCAGTTGCATTTAAGTCTGCAGATCTCATCAAGAGAAATAAATTAATTAAATGTTGTGAATGACATTAGGTTAGCATTAACAAAAATTCACTGTGAATTTTGGGGCTGTTTAGTAACATGAACTTTTAACCATGGCAATAAATTAATTATTAAACAAACTTAAGATAACGTTAAATTAAAAATCCATCTTTGTAGTTGTAGTTTTTTTAAATACCTAAATAAAAATTTTCAATTGCACCTGGGGTCGCGGGTCACTAATGATTATAAAAAGGGGTCACCACCCAAAAACGTTTGGGAACCTGTGATATAGGTAATAGTAATAGGGAAAGGAAAAGGGGACATTTAGTAAACTGCAAGTGATTGTAAAGGGAGGGACTGCAAAAAACATAAAAGATTTAGAAAAATTTGGATATTGGGAGAGCATGGCCTTCCTACAATGTGATGTCAACGTCACAAATGTCAGATTGATTACTCTCTTTGGCTCTGGATTTCACCGCAGCTAAGTTTTAATTTCTTTATACTCATTTTATTTGTGTACTATTTGTTTGTTGAAGAAGGCTCCTTGCCGAAACGTTCGCTGTTTAGTGACGTCTTGTCAGGCTCACTCATACCCTGTTTGCATGCTATCCATCTACTAATCTATAAGCCTGATTGCAGTCTCACCCACATTTTGTTCACATAAGTCAGAACACGTTTTTCACCCAAGAGAAGGGTGTTGGTATAGGAAAGAATGATGGTGATTAATTCGATCCTCTGTGGTTGCTTCTATTCAATTATTTTGAGACAGTGTTTTCACCAATCTGCGCCAAGAAGATCTCGTACTCGTAGTATCTTATCTTATATTAACAGAAAATGAGGTGATGTCTGTTTTAAGGTTGTGGAGGAAAAGATTTTCAAGGTTTAAAAAGAAAAAAATCATTTTTGGTTAAAAGATGCTGCTGGTGGTATTAAAGTTTGATCATATCACAGTTGTCAGTCAGGTTTGAACTAAAAGCATTAACACTCATTAACAACGTTAAATTTTAAAACCATCTGAAGCGTGACGAAAATAGGAGAAGCGGAAATAGATTGCTAATAGACATGATGAGAATACTGAATAAGGGTAGCATAGTGCTAATAGACAAAATGATGAGAATAAGGGTAGCGTAGAGCTGTAGCTGACACTGTCAGTGACAGTAGGTTTTGACTTGACGGGTTGAAAGGAATCTTGTTTTATTTTATTTCTTCATCTTATTTATTTATTTTGCAAAGAATGACTGTATTACTGAAATGTCCCATAATATTGGTATTTCGGAGACGCAATTTTTTTTAATGGGGGCGTGAAAACAGCTTGATTAATACAAGGTTATGATTAAGTCAAAGTCAAAGCTATCATAGTTCATAGCTATTCGCTTTTTAAAATTCAGGGATTCGCCTAGTGTAATCCAAATCCACCATACGCTCGACGTATATCATAAACAAACATCCATACATGGGTCGCATTAGTAGCATTACTGATTTCAGTTATCAAATGATTATCCGTGCGAAGGCAAGGGTTTGTTCCCGGGGCCTAGGGCGTCCCTGAGTCACCCCGCTCTGAATGGGTACCTAACACAACATGTAGTTAGGCGGCTGGGTAATGCGTGGAACCCACAAAGCCGTGGCCTGTGAATGCTGCATCACTTGCCAACAGATCATCTGACATGGTCTGTGGACGCAACTATCTTCTGCATAGAAGGAGCGTCTGTAAAGATAAGATTGTTCAACTCTACCGGACAGAGGGAGTGAAAAACAGACACAAATTTCTGTCTATAGTCAGTCTATATTCTATATGACGAAGGCGTCGGCAGGTGCAGATGTATGAGGTTAACTCTTTGATAAAAAATTGTAATGATAAGTGTTAAGAGAAATATATATCTATAAAAGAAATATTACTCATTGCGTTAAGTTACTGTCATACTCCTATTATTTATGCCAACGCCCTAGCTCTATCAAAATGACAGACTCCGTAATTAATATTATTATTTTTTTTTAAGAAATGTAATAAGTATCTTCTTTGGCTGACAAAGAGTAAGACGTAAAGATTCGATAGTGGAAACTAAATTGGGTCAAAAATAAAATACTTTCAAAGAAGGAATTTATTTATGTTTTGAGCAGTTCTAGGTGATTCTGGTTTTATGACGTAACACAACAAATTCGTTCGCCTATGCAAGAGATAAGGAAGAAAAACCTTTTTGTTTACATATGCACGTCTAAATAAATAATAATAATACGAGTACGAGGGAAAAACATGCAAGTAACAAAAAATATAAATTATTAATAAATTGTGAAAAAAATAGAAATATTTTCAAATTAATTTTAATCGATTAAAATTGTAAAGATTAATTAATCGTTAATTTCCGTAGCCCATATATATATATTCGTAAAATCAAAAGCTTTACGAAAATTGCACCCCTCACAGAAAAAAGTGCCACCCGGGGCAGAGTGCTTCTTTCTCTGTTTCTCTTTTGAGGTGGGGGGGGGGAGATGGACGAGGATTTCCCCCAAAATCCCATAATCATATAACATTTTACAATATTATTTGATGCCGTTTAAGATTTAAGCATGTCCAGTCAAATTCAATAATTTGAAGTCTCATTTTGATCCATTTCAGTATTTTCAGGATCACATTGACATTTAATGACATCATTGTGTGTGTTTGAGCAGAGGCGTCACTAAGGTGGCGCGGACCGCACCGGGTGACACCATCACAAGGGGTGACACCAAACTATAAAATTGTGTATGTTCTCCTTATTTGGCACTGGCAGACTCGAAGGACGCATTTGAGTAAGTCGTGTGGGTCTGACCAGAGGCGTCACTAGGGTTGGTGTCACCCGGGGCGGTAGCTCATGGTGTCACCCCTTCACGACTGAAGGGGCCGTCCATAAATGACGTCACGCGAGGTTGCCGATTTTTACCCAACCCTCCCCCAGCGACATACTTTGTCACAAAAACTTAGACTCCACCCCTTTTTTACGATATGATGTCACAAAGTTTTTACACCCCTCCCCCAGCCGTATTTTCTCAATAAAAATTAGCATGTTGCAAATTATTTTTTTGTCATTTAAATATGTATTTAGGGTAAGTCTGCACTGTAATATCGTAACACGCGTGAAGTGATTGAAAACGTAACTAAATAAATGGTAAACAATCAAATATTTAAGTGGAACATTTATTTAAAGTTTCGCGTTTTTCATGTGACGTCACATTTCTTAAACACCCCCCTCCTCGTACCACATCGTCACAGATTATTATATGGCGGATTAAAAAGGGGGGGGGGTGCTGAACGGGCTAAAGCCCCCAATAATTTAAGGGCCCCCAAACTTTTTAGGAATTATAGTGTATAATAAAGATGCAGGCCATTATGTTTGTACAAATCCCTGAAAATGCCTTGGACAGTCATACGGCAATGCTGCAAGGAAGTATAACGGAAACCAGGCTATTCTTCGTGAGAAGTGCATTGTAGCTCATTATGTGCCGTGCACAGCTCATTCCATTAATTTGTTTGGGAAAAGAGCAGCAGGTTGTCCTACTGCGGTCAGATTTTTTTGTCTTCTGCAAAATCTTTCTACCCGACTTGTTGCATCTACTCATCGTTGACAGGTACTTCAAAAAAATATGAAATTGATACATGCTAACAAAGCCTTGTCTGACACAAGATGGTCAGCCTGACATTATGCTGTAAGGTCTGTTAATAGCTCATACCATGAGAATATCGCAGCACTGGAAGAATTAGCAACGAATGAAAATCAGCCACGTGACTGCCGACTTGAAGAAGAAGGATTTCTAAAGGAAATTGAACAACTGGAAGTCGCTATTTTACTTGAAATTTGGGAAGCAATTTTAGAAAGGAAGTCTCCCATTGAGTTTGTTAAAAAATAGCATTCTTAATTTTATTCCTATGAAGACATAGGAAAAGTCCGTGGTAAAAACAGTGTAAACAATCTTCAATACTATCAAACAAAAAAGAAAGCGTCAGTTTGATAAAGGGACATCAACAAAACAGTATTCTCCTGGAGAAAAAAATTCAAGATTGAGGTAATTCTGGTAATCATTGACAAACTTTCTTAAGCCCTACAACATTGGTTAGATGCATATAAATACATCCATGAGAAATTTGGCTTTCTTACAAACCTAACTGCGCTCAGCACTTTTGCCACCCGATGGGCAGCAGCCAAGTTAATGGAAGAGCATTCAAGTGTTTTCGAAGAAGGGGTCGGGTAAATCCGAAGCAACAGTTTCGTCCCCCTCAATTTACTAGCAACGCCATCGAGCGGTGCCGCTTTAGGGCCAGGAGCGCCAGTACGGATTAGCAAAAAGTGCCGCGAAGAACGCATTGGGCGCCAGCTCTGAAGAAACATTCCAATGGGGGTTGCACCCTAGGTAGGTATTTGATGATCCCCCGGTCTGCGGCGGTCCTAACCATTGAAACCCGTGTGCTTTGCCGGCATGGCGCCAAAGTAGTAGCGGGTCGTAGTAGGAAATTCCACCACCTCCTTCTGAGGGCAACTTAGTGGGAGGCATCTTCGACTGTATGTCCTGGATGCCCAGGTGGCAGCTTCAGAAGCGACCGCTTTGGGGGGAGGGGGGTTCCTCAGCTGTTACGACCCTTTGATGGCCAGATGGCTAAGGGGGTCTTCCGGGAAGACCCATAAAGAGCACTAGGCTCGGGGCTTCTGATTTTCTTCCACATGTAGGTTCATGAGTGATATCGAAGACTGCTTACCTTCAAAATTAGTCCAATTTTCAAAACTCTTAAAAAAGTTATTGTCCAGCCCCAGGCTCAGGGTAAGGAAAAGGAATTAGCACAAAGCGAAACTCAAAAAACTTGCACATAGCTAAAAATTTTGATGCTTTTGAATTAGCTATATTTCCCACAGTCCTTTACAAATGTACACATCGCACTTCGCATCTATCTTTCAATGATGACATCAAACTGCAAGTGAGAGCGATCCTTTTCAAAGTTGAAAAGAATATATAATGAGTTAGAATTTGCATGGAACGAAAAAGGCTGAATATGCTCTCTCTAATGAGCATTGAAAAGGAACTTGTAAGCTTACTCAGCTTTATTGACTTGATTGAAAACTTCGCCATTTGAAAAATTCGCAAACGAAAGTTGTAGGTTGAAATAATAATCATACATATTTTTCAATAATTTTTGTTATTTCAAATAGAGAAAAGAAAAAGAATTCGTTACCTCATGAATTTTTTTTTATATACGGAATAACGCGTAATATTATTCTTTACGGGGGCGCGTTCGTAAGCACTAAACAGCGTAAGTCGGGATGGGACCGTCGTAACCGGAGGACTACCTGTATATAAACATGCATATCTATGCTTTCACGCCTTTAATAAATATATATATATATATATATATATATATAAAATATTAACTCAAAAACATTGAAATCATAATTTTCCTCAAGAAAAACATCAACAAAGAAAACCCATCTTTTGATTTTTTTTCTTTGTGTGTGTGATAAAAATCGTATTCACCCCACTGTGGTGGAGGGAGTCGTGAGGTGGGATTCGTCCATGCTGTCGGTGTGTCCAAGCCCAAATGGCTTTATATCTTTTAAAACAGAAGACACTGCCTCTTTCATTCCAGCCTTTTTTAAAGATGTCTCTGCTGCGTCTATTTTTTATATTTTTTTTTCCTAATTTGTTTTAATGTTGTTCGTGTGTTGGGACTGTTTTATTATTGCAAGTTAACTGATATTTTTTTTAATAAGAATTTTCGCGTTTAACGTATTTCATTGTATTTCTTAATTTCTTTCTAGATTTAAAAAAATTGTCATCTTTTGTTTTCTGACATAAGATGGTACACAGTAAAATTTTAGGCTCGGGTGTCACCCCCTGATGGGTGTCACCCGGGGCGGCCCGCCCCCCCGCCCCCCCTAGTGACGCCACTGGGTCTGACACCGTGAACTATCGCACTGGGTGACACCAATCCTAGTGACGTCTCTGTGTGAAGCAGAGAGGGATGGGGGTATAGAACTTTAATTTAAATATCAGGCTACCCTCATGGAACTGTTTTCTGTTTACTTCAACACAAAGGGAAGGGCCAGTTCCTTTTTAATGATATGCAGATGTTTAAAACAATAGATTAATACATGTGCTAATTTAAAAAATATAAAAATTCGTATAATGCAAAAGCTGCACTTTCGGAAGATACATGCTATCAATAACATAAAAATGTTTTAGTTATTGATTATGAGTCTGATTATTGATTCTGAAAAAATATAATTATAGCCTTTATTATTATTATTATTTTAATATTTTCCCCCTAAGATTTATTTCCATAACTCCTTAATCACTAAGTGTGACTAAGCCAAAGTGAATTTTTAGTTAGTGACTTTTTTAAAAATGTTCTTATCTTATCTTATCTTATCTTATCTGTTTACAGACGCTCCTTCTATACAGAAGATTATTGCGTCCTACGCTTATCTATGGTTTGTGTTTAGTCCTGCATTTTTATCAGAGATTTAAATGTTGATAAAGTGTTGGTTTTCCTGGATTCTTCAGGCAACCCATTCCACGCCCGAATTCCGGACGGGAAGAAGGAAAACTTGTATGTGTTTGTTCTTGCATACGGAATAAGAAATGTTATGGTATATGGTACATTTTCTATTTACTGAATTTAATCCATGTGATGTAAATAAATAACTGAACAATATTTATTATTGGGCTACAGTGCAAAATAAATATATTCAATTAAATTTTCTAGCTACATTAAAATTAGAAAATATTTAGTTTATCTTTTCTAAAAAAAACTAAAGGTGCGTACATTTTCCAGTTCAGGCCAGGTAGTAACTCTAACTGTAAGTTAAGTACTAAGTCTAAGCGACAGCTTAATACGTAATCATAACAAGGAACTGTATTATTCAATAAATTAGCATAGATTTAAGACAGTTTTGTAAGTTTTAAATGTTTTAAAAGCTTTTCGTTATTTTTTTAAAATTCAATAAATTTTATTTTGACAGCAGTTTTGATTGTTTACGCTTTAAGCAACATTACTATGAGTAATCGTTTGTCGCAAAATGGCCGACTGGCAGGGCAACTATTCTGTTACAACAACAACAGAAGATCAAATGTCAGCATTTACGGATAAGCTTATTAAAAGAGAAGAAGAAAGACAAACCCAAATACAAAAACGTAGATTAGAGGAAAGTGAACAGTCGTTCAAGGTTCAAGATAGTGTTCGAAATTTTTTAGACTCTTTCAAATCTGAACGTCGTGATCTGGAAACGTTGTTAGCTGAGTCAAAATGTGTCGAAACATCTAAACTGGTTGAACACTTTGACACCCTTTCTCAGCGTGTTTCAAAATTACAACGATATGTTTCCGAATCAGCTATGTTTCTGCCTCCATACGAGCTAAAAACGGCACAAAATCTTTTAACATCATTGCAAGCAAAAATTCAAGAAAAGCGAGATGAGCTACTACCTAAAAAAAGATTTGCATTTAAATCATCAAATAAAAAGGCCGATAAGAGAACAGTTGTATCAGTTGGAAGCAAAAGTGAAGAAACAGCTAAGGACTCAAAATCTGAAGATGATCTTGTGATAGAATTAGCAGCTTGCAAATTTGTTGGTGCATCAAATAAAACTCTGCAGAAAAATGGAAATGAAATTAACCAAAAAGACATTGCTTTGGCTAATTTGACAGATTGTACTGTACTTTTATATGGAGCCCCCTCAGCAATTCACATGAATAAGTTAAAGAACTGCAAAATCTTTAGTGGACCTGTACCTGGATCAATATTTATCAGAGACTGTGCTAACTGTACTTTTGTGTTAGCTTGTCAACAACTTAGAATTCATTCAACAACTAATTCACATTTTTATATACATGTAACAAGTAAAGCAATCATAGAAGATTGTAGTGGTATTAAGTTTGCACCATGTAATTGGACTTACGATGGCCAAGATGAAGATTATGCATTATCTGGGCTTTCAAAAGAACGCAATAATTGGGACTCAGTTGACGACTTTGACTGGCTTGCTGCGGATGCCCATTCTCCAAACTGGTCCATTCTTGAAGAGTCAGAACGTGTTTCTTCTTGGAACATTTAGATTTAAAAATCTTTGCAACTTATAAGTTCCATTTTCCTACAGCTTAAAAAATTAATAGTAAAAAATACCTGTAGAAAGAAATTGCTTTCCAATTAGCTGGAGCATAATATGCTCACTATAGCCACCATTTTTACAGTAGGCCAACCAAACCGAGTTATATGTGAATGAGCCAACATACAATAAAAATGCAATTGACTGTATTTAGTGTCCATCTGAGTTAAAGTAAAAGGATATTTTTTATCTTTGTACAAATTTGTTTTAATTGTGTAGAAAAAACACCATAAATGAATCATTTTTTATATTTTTTAACAAATGAGGATGTTGATTTTATATCAGAATGGGTAGTTTTGTTTTGTAGTAAACTTTGCATATTTACAAATGGATTTTTACTAAAATATTGATTTATCAAAGTATAATGATTATTTTCTCGATATACATTTGGAAGGGATCTATGAATGTAATTTTTCAAATACTTCATTGAGTTAAAACCATCAATATAGGCCTAGAATCTCTTTTTTTGTCAGTTACACTGACTGGTCAAAGATTGTAAATCTTAAGATATTGTTAAACACCTGTGTATTGAAAGAAAAGCCTCCATGTTAATTTAATCTACTTTAAGACATGCCTGTTCAAATTAGTATAATTCTGTAGATCAAAATATTATTTATTAGTCCCACTGGGCATTGAAAATTATTTTTAGTTTATTTAGCTGATCTCATTGCATTAGACATGATAAAATTATGAAATAAAGCAGTGATGGCGAACCTACTTATATATATATAGCAAAATGCCAACACAAAGTGCCATCAAAGTGGTTTGATTAAGGAAGTAATATTTTAGTCGCGTGTCCGCTGATGAGGCTCTGTGTGCTGTCTGTGCCACGTGTGGCATATGTTTGCCATAACTGATATAAAGAATCATTTTGCATTGACATGTATCAACTAGTTTATCTTAACCTTTTCTCCAGTAATCTTCAATGTCTTTTTAATTTTTTTTAGTTGGTTGAGAGACTTACTGTTTGATCTGAAAGCATAAAATAACATTTACAATTTTGGATTTTAAGAGTTAGCCTTGAAATATTGTTGTTATATGTCGGATAGACTAACAATTTTCTGTGATACTAATACATTTACTTAATACTGTGCTGATATTTGAAATAGTTTATAGCATTTTCAATAGTTATTTAATTTATTTTAGGCTTCCCAGTTAGGGCTTGCCTTAAATTTACATAAAAATGGATTTTTAGTTATAGGTATTGGTTCAGCAATTTTTTTTTGAAATGCTAAGTTTCTTATTTAAATTAAAATAATGTATTTCTTTTATGTAGGTATAAATGACATGTGATTTACACTTTAAAATGTGAAAATTTTGAGCTCAGACACTCATATTTTAAGCGGCAAATCTCTTTTGGTTGTAATAATTGCATTCTGCATTAAATTGAAAGGGGGAAAGTGCTAAAAAACTTGATCATTCTTCCACTTGTGTTATTCTAATGATTTATTTTGCTCATATTCTGGTTAGAGTAATTTTGATTAAGATGACAAATGGGATCATTGCTATAAGTTAAAGTATACCCTTTTACAAGGGAATGCATCAATCCAAAAATGGTAGTCAATTATCTGTAATGAAATTTAAAAAGCAACATTAGTCACATTCCAGTCTTTAAGGAAAATGTAAATACATTTACTTTTAAATGCAACAAGTTTTGTAATGAGAACAATAAGTGATTTTTTTTTGTATTAAGATTATATTTATTTTAAATGACAATAAAATACAATGAGTATCAAAGTTCATGATATAAAAAGAGGTACACAGAGATTCCTCAATAAAATTATCAATAACAGTATATTAGATTTACAATAATAAGAAAGCACATTGTTTTTTATGTTGAAGAATGGTCTATGTTGTTTGTTGATATCAAGTACAACATAATATAGTACACACGTTGTTTAACAATTAGTATTAAAACAGTACTACTATTTCTTTAGACCAGACTTTTCAAACACTAGGTATACTAAAAATATTTATTGACATATGGTAATAATTCATACAAATTATATAAATGATAACTGTGTCTCATGATCAATCAAAGGATTCAACAATTTAGCCTAAATTAATCATAGCAAAATGTTACAATTTCAAGTCTTGTTGATATGAATTCAATATTTAGCGAATCAGTTTATTCTGTATACAGTATGACTTTTCTTATAATAATAATACTTAAATATATATAATAATAATAATATATATTACATGTAACATGATTAAATTTAAAGAAGACACAAATTATAAGAAATTTAGCTTTATCAACATAACATTATCTATAATACATATACATGACTAAATATGTGACCATGTTATTAATGGTTTTGGCAAGGCTCTCTGCTGCCTTTTTATCACAGTTTGCCTCCTTACTTCTGTTACATGAAATACAAACATACATAATATATACCTTATATTCACAAATGCATTGTGGATTAGATTTCAGACATACATTATCAATGTGCATCACTTTGGGGGGGGACAATCTAATATTTCGTGTGGATTTTTAATAGACGAAAATTTAGCACATACCATTTTGCAAAGTTAAGAACTAATGTTCTCTAATCAATCAAAAATATTTTAAAATAAAAACTGCATTATTACAAAAGTACCTTAGTAGAAACAACACTTCTTGTTATAATAGAAATATTTTAAAATACCAGTACCTGCTGCCTGCTAGAATATGGACAAAGGGAATGAATAGTTTCTGTTAATACCCATGCATAATTTTATGGGAAGACCCATACATTTAATATAATGAGAGGAATAACTCCGCACAAAAATTTGGATTAGAAATTTTAACTGCAAATACGTTTACAGAAAATGTTAAAATAACATAAGTACCTTGGCTTATAAAAAATATGAGATAACATTTTTTAAGGTTGAGAATTTTTTGGTCTAAATTAATGAGTAATGTCCCAAAGTAATGTTTCTCATAAAAAGAATAATTTATTAAAGAATGTAAGATATTCCTATGTAGGTGGAGCCCCATCAGTATAATGCAGCATGGGTGAAAATGAGTTGCGCAGGTTATTCTGAGAAAGGCAGCTATATTCATCCTCACATACAGGAATGAGACAGGCAAACAGTAGAAATAATAACAACAGCAGTTGAATGGGCAAAGCAGCACGAATGACTCGCATCAGGAGGAATGGACGGACTCTATTGGAGTTGACTTCAGTTGAAGATTTAGATTCTGTATTTAAACTGAGAAGAAAAATTTAAAATAAATAATTTAATAAATATATATGAATGGAATTTTCATTTATTTTTTTATTTATCTGACAAGAAAATCAATATTTTTTTTGTGGGGTTCTATTTCCAATACCTCATGGAAAATATTCAGTGTCCAAGAATTTAAAATGAATGAGAAGTAACAACTATTTAACACTTTAACTTAAAGAAATGACAGAAAATATTAAATAAAAGCTTTCCTATATACACGTCGGTATTGTCAGGGTATCAAGTTTGTGTGAGCTATTCAGTTATTAAACTTGTGTTTGTCTCATATAATTCAACTATTACTTTATAAAAAAGTTTCATATATAATTAAAATAGGCTTATAATATTATTTAATATTCAATATTTAAAAAAAAATTATTAATGTTATCCGATTGAAATATTATCATATTAAAATAACATTTATATTATTTACACATTTGAGCTTCCTTAGATTTATGTAATAATTCAGTCTTGCAACCGACATCCATTACTTCATGCAAAAAAATATAAATAAGCTTTGAGTTTATGAACTAAGTTCAAAGCAAAAGTAACACTTGTTTTAAGCCTCTGGTGAAACCCTGATTAATATAAAACTAAATTAATAAATATAAACCAGTGATTTAGAAGTAAATTATCAAAACCCTTAGGATTGTGATTATAAATTATAAATATTATAATGTAGTCCAAAGACTATGGGACAATACCTGCCGTATCCATGGATACAACAGCTGAGTTCATTTTAATTATCCAGATAGATAAAAGAAACTAACAAGTATTGTCAGAGGCGTAACTGGGTTTTTGACGCCCTTGGCTAATTCATTTTTGGCGCCCTTTATTTAAATAAAAATTAGAGATTTAGCGACGCCCTTGGCAACTGCCCCAATGCCAAGCCGTTGTTACGCCAATGAGTATTATTGAGCTCTTCCTAGAATCAACAGTTAAATTTGTTTGTGGCTCAACTCCAAAAATAGAACATAGACATTTTAAAAATAATAAAATATATATGTGTTTATAAAAATGGATAATATTAGTAATATTATTAGTAATATTAGTTACTTAATGGAAACTAATGTATTTCTTTAACTATAATGGTCAGGAGTTGTAGGGCAAAAGAATTTAAACATTGTTGGTTATAGCTATAAATGTTTTATTTTGTTTAATTTGTATAGGGATTAGAAAAAACGAATATATGTGAACAGCAAAGAAGACATTTGTTTTTTTTTAAAGAGGAAAATATCTTTGGGAGAAGAATTCAACTCATCACTTCAGTGTAAACTAAATGTAAGTTTTCATGTGTTTCTTGGGAGAGAAAGATAAAAAGTGTGTGTTTTTTAAAATATAAAAATAAATAGGAAAAAGAGCTTTTACTTTTAAGACAAATGGCATTATGCTGCTTCTTTAGTTGCTTTCTTCATTCAAACAGGAATTAGTAAAAAATATTTCATGATAAGTAAAGTAGGCAAATAAACACAAATAACCTGAGAGATATCCTATAGTCTTGTTTATAATTGCTACATTTGAAGAAAATAATTAGCCCACGCAATGGAGAAGATATTCTAATAAATTATTTTATACTTCAATGTTACAACATAATAATTTAAAATAAAACTACTATGAGAGTTTATTAGTATGAAAAAACTATTGTGAAAGGCTAGCAAAACTATGTAAATATTGACTATCCATAGAATATAAACAATTATGCATCAGAGAGAATAATTAAAAAGCATAAACAAATTATAGTTTTACACTAGTTAATGAAATATTTTAACATTTGGCCATTATCAAGAAATGAAATAATCTAATGCAAGACAGAAAGTGCATTGCAAGCAATGAGAAGCATAAAAAATAAACTTATTTCAATGGATCAAATAATATTAATGCATTCTAATTTCTATTTTATAAATTTAGATGAAATATAAAAAAAATTGATAAAACCAATAATTTCTTAGTTTAATCAAATTTTATGGGGTCATTTGAACATCACAGAAGTGATACAATGACTTAGAAATTAAAGAAAGTTTCACCAATCAAGATATATAATTGAATATATTCTTTTGTATTTTATAAATTCAATGCATTTTTGAATGGCTACAGAAAAACCTCTTGAAACATTTCCATCCCAAAAAACATTACATTTTTTTTCTGCAACTCCATATTTATATACAATTTATTATTTTTTTTAGCTTTGGTGAATTTTTATTTACTACTAGCATATGTTTTTGAAAACACAACTGATCATTTGAGAATGGCCAGTCACATGAGACTTTCACAACATACATTTGTTTAAAAATAACTTTTTATTACAAGAATCATTTGTTTAAATAATTTTGTTCAGTCATTTATTTCTTAGTACATGTATATGTGTTAAGTTTCCTAAAACTAGGTCAAATGTGTGCACAATAAATCTTGTATGAAATGAAGAGTACTGGAATTATAAAAGGGTTTGAACTCTTAAAGGTTGTAAACTATAAATAGGTATGCTTTACTTTAATTTTATTTCTCAATATAATGTTTATTTAATTCAATTTTTGCAATGTGAAAAAATTAGACAAAATAATTCTACATGGATAAGTGAAAGAAAATTGAATAAACTATATTTTAATAGAATATACTTAGAATTTTATTAGTTATTTCTTAAAATTTATCATTGGTTTTGCTTACTAGTGCACATAATATGAACAATGTAAACACAGCATTTGATGCATTATTTTTCTCTTTAAAAATCAGTAACATGACACAGATTTAAGCTATGAGGACACAAGTTGTCTCGATAAAAAGTCCACAGTGAAAATCAGAATGTATGGTTCAAGTTGGCACACAAAAAAAACTCTGATAAATTAGTAATTTAAAAATTGCTTTTTGCAGGTGTTCATGAGGACATTAATAAAAATTGTAAGAAGAAGTGACCGGATTATCAGATAAGGGTGTAGGAGGAAGAAGAAAGCAGGTTAATACTAGTGAAGACAAATTATTTATTTTTTTTGCTACAAAAAAGTGATTTAATAAACAATGAACTACATCCTAAGCTTTAAACAGCTAAAGCATTTTTGATTGGAATTAGGTTTAACATTCCTGTGTCTATTCATAAAATTACATATAATACAACATTCAGAAGCTTTAAAAAAAATTGAAATACTAACACAGCCAATGCTGATTAATTAAACAACAAACATTCTAAATCAGGGACAGCAAGGCACAGAACACAGAAGAATGTAAGTACCCATATTATTAAGAAAAAACAAGATTTCTGTTGTTTTCTAGTTTTCTAGTTTGTTTGTTTCAGTAAACCATGCTATTTAACACTGACTGCAAAACAAAGGGCCAGAAACCAGTACCAGATCAAATAAAATAATGAGAAAAATACTTGTAGAGAAACATAACAATTTCAGCAGAAGAAAACTTCTGAATAAGCTTTTTCCAGACTTAAGAGGAATAAGATTTTTAATTCAGATTGTTTTTTTAATGTAAACGAAAAAGGAATTTCAATTTAATCATTTGTTTATTTTCTAAATACCTCCCATGCCAAACAATAAACACCTTTAATAGGAAACAGAAATATCTATAGAAACTTACTGCACTGTAAAAATACAAAGCGGAATGTATCATTGCACCAAGGATTAGGCAAGCTTTGACAGAATCTGCATAACAAAGTATTTTACATGATGCAGCTACACTGAAAAGTGCTCGATATATATTTTCTTAAAGAGCACAGTGATCCCGCATTCCAAGAAGGCCAATTTGTATTTCAAGAATTCTATGCATCCAAATTTATAAGTATAAAGGAAAAAAAGATCATTTGCCAAAAAGGCATATGACCCTGAATTACTTGTCTCTATCCTGAGTGTCAGGAAGAAGCAAAGGGCCAGTACTTCCAGTTAAGGGCTGTGGACCAAAGAAGAGTGTAAATGGCATAAAATTAAATAATTTAACTTACCAATACAACAGCTGGTGTGTATGAAAAGATGAGAAAGATTCTAAGTAAATTTAGGGAAATACTATCAGGAGTTTTTAAATCTGCTTTGATTGATAAAATCAAATTTCATACAATTTCATACAATTTTTGCACCAAAGTTGACCATTTTTTAATGCCGTCAATATGTAATCATGAAAGGAGCATGTGTTTAAATAGTAAACCCAAAATTTTGGTGATTTTCATTCCTAAAAATACTGCATAGATAAAATATTAAAAGAATCATTTAAATTAATTGTATAAGTGTGGTATCTCATTTCTTTTTTCTTTAAGTACTCTCAATTAAAGCAAAACTTTAAACGCAACAAAATTTTTTAAACAATCTTTTAGCACGCAAATAAAACAAGGACAATTTTTTTGTACACTTCTGATTTTTTAAAAATTGATATCATTTTTTGCAAAAAAATTGTGCTTCCATTTTGTTCAAAAAGAAAATATACGTTAAAATACAGACACACTGTAACTAGTCTATAAATTAACTTTTGGTTCATTTTTAGATAAAGTATGAAATTTAGTATGAAATAAATATAGTAATAAAAACAACAATAGATATGCAAACTATGATTACAGAGCAGAATTTCACACGTCTATTTGAAATAAATATTTGTGGTTAGTGTAAGTATAAAAACTAATGTTGAATCAAACAATAAATTTAACAGAGTTAACAAGTCATTATTTCTTAATAGGCAAATAAAATAAAAAAAAGCTTTAACGATTTAAGAATTTTTGCTTACTAAATTTGATTTTAAAAATGCTACCAAATAAAATAATCTACTCTAGGAAGGAATGAAAAAAAAATTGAGACATTTAAGATGGTTCACAGAATCATTACAACAAGGCAAAAATACAACAAATTCTTTGAGTTATATATTCTAATACTGAACACCTGAACTTAAAAAAAACCTTGAATTATAAATTATAACATACATAAGGCTAGCCTTAAATGAAGTAATTTTATTATTTTTTTAATTTGAAAATTAGTTTCTCTTTAATAATATAATTACTTCCAACCACTTGAAATTCTGAGCTAGGAATTTTAATTAACATTCGAATACTTCATCACAATATAAATTATAATTATATCCAGACGATAATATAACTGTAATCTATGTACACCACATGGTATAAAAATATAATTTTCAATAATTACTATGCCTTCATATCCAAAATATCTTATGACAATTTGATCTAAACTTAGTCTTTAATTTCAAATGCAATTTTAATAATAAATAAAAATCTATTAAAAACTAAAAAAACTAAAATTATATGTTAAGATTATTAATCAGTTACCTTTCTAGATATTGCAAATGGTGATCTAGTTCTAGCATTTGATGGTCCAATCTGAAGAGGTGTTGAAGATCTTGAGGTGCGAGAACTGCCAAGTCCTGATGAGTGACCTTCATCAAAAGTACTTGCCTGTAAGAATTAATTAATTTGTAGCAATAATATTTTACTTCTCTAAAGTCTCTCTTGAAGTGCAGTAGATTTTAAACAATATTTATTTTTGGTATGTCTTACCCGATTTTTTCTTTCAAAATAATATATTGAACAATCTTAATCTCCAAATGAAAAGTTGACTTACAGTGCTTCTTCCTTTTTGAATGCCATGAAGTTTCTCCTCAAGATTGGTAATATAACCCTCTGCAAGATGTAGAAGGTACCGCAGTCTCCCACTAATAATGTGAATTTTATCTCGTGATGTGGACATTTCAGGTGAATCTGTTGTGGTCAGAAGCTTGTCAGCAGTTTCTTTTAGGGACAAAATTGTCGACTGGTTTCTCTGCATATCATCATACAGATCCTAGAGTAAAAAATAATTGATAAATAAATCATAGGTTGATGACAACTAGTCAGTATCTTTACAACATTCAGAAATTTGAATATACTTTACCTTAGTTTGTTTAAAAACTAACTTGAAAGGTATCATTTGTAAAAATTAATTCATTAAAATGGGAGGCTATTTTTTTTAAATTTTAGAGCAACATTAAGCTTTTTAGCCTTTCTTATCCTACTGACCAAAAGGATGTTATATTTTGACCAAAGTGCTTGGGTTCCCCCACTGTTGATTGGTTCACAGCTGTGTAACTTGACCTCAATTTCATCCAGCCACAGCTGGTAATCATGGATTTGATGGTGGTACTCTTGGCACTGGATGAGTGACACCTGTTTCATGGAAAACAAGTTATAAAAATAAATGAAATATTTAAAAAATCTTTTTTTTTAAACGACACGCTTTTAACATATTCACTACTTTTAGTTATGTCTCATATATAAGGGATTTATAGTCAAAAACTTTGTTTTTACAGCTATTTTTTAAAACTTATAATAAAAACTCTTTACAATTCACATCTGACGCCCACACATCTTTTTTTACCTCTATTTTTTTTTATACCAAACACCTCATAAGCGCCCGCCCAACGTTTTATACCACGGTGATGTGTTCACGTGGTGAACTCATGGATGTCAACAAAGCAGACGGGTACCGATGCTTATATAAAGATAAACTAAAAATGCAATAATTTAAATACGGTACATTCGATCGATCTGAAATTTTGATACAATGCATTGTCATCCAAGATCTATCTGTGGTAAAATTTTGAGATCTCTAGGACCATCAGAAGTGGTTTAATTTTACGTTTCAAGATTTGAAGGAAGGATGGATACAACATACAAACAGTGTGACTTAAATAAAAGCGTGTAATAATAACTTCCTATAGAAGTGATACTTTTCTATAAATCATGTGCATATATTTAGAGAAATATAAATAATGGGGCTCCTCTTTTAAAATGTCTATTTTGCTATTAACACAAATCTTTTAATACTACAAATGACAAAATAACACACCAACCTCAAAAATTCTTTTTTTTTAAATGCAGCAGTAATGAGTGCACTTTTCATTTTCTAAAGTTACTTCACTTCTACCACCAACATATATGGTGACCTAAATTTCTAACTCATTAAATTTCTATTGTTACATCAGCTGATGAAAACTTTTTTTGATTTTTTTATTATCTAGTATTTCAGAGTGTTTACACACATCGTTCAACGTATTTCTTGAATATTGGAATTAAAATAAAGCACTTTATAAGAATCCCAATAAGTGCTAACCTGGGAATTTCATTTTGTGCCTATTGGGCTTACTTGTGAGCATGGGCGTCGCTAGGAATTTTTCCATGGGGGAGGGGGTGGCAAAACAATCCCACTTTTTAAAAATTTTAACTGGCAATGCCATACAGGTACAATTTTCATTTAAATTCAAGTTCAGTATAAAATAAGGGTTGAAAAAAGCCTTAGAAATTAATAAGACTTACAAATTAGTACTGTAATAGTTAAAATACAACATTTATTAATGCATTTAATACATTTTTAAAAAAATTCTCAAATGTAGGGGGGGGGGCAAATGCCCCCCCTTGCCCCCCTTCCCTACGCCCATGCTTGTGAGTTATTTGTAATGTAACAAAAGTTTAATCAAAATTCATTGCAATAAATGAATGTTCTCACAAGATAATTGGCAAAGAGGTACATGTGTAGTTGGTAAAACTTCTACACCAATGTGTTGAAAAATAATTGATTTAACTCAATCTTTGTTGGCTCCTATCTATTTTTCAATGCAACTATTATTGCTGCCTCTATACCTTAGATGACATCCAATCTACCTTTGCAGTTATAGGATGTAGCTCTGCAAACAGCTTTTGGCTTTTACTGCCTCTATCATTTGGTCAAATTAAATACTTTAAATTTCATTGTCCCCAACTAATTTCTATGACATCTTTCTTTGATGCATGAATTTAACATTAGGTTATTGTCTCTGTAGACATGAATAGCAGTTGTGATGGCATTACTGGCATATAGGCATAGTAATAATTTACTTTTACAGTATTCTACAGACCATGTTGGACTATAATGTTGAATGAAACACACTAAAACCACATTTAAACATTTTTTACACATGATCTTGAGCGACATAAAAAATTTAATAATTACTTAATTAACGTTTAATGTGTCAAACCGCAGTAATGCGCGCCTTGCCTCTAATACCAAAGAACGGTAGAGCGCACCTCGATAGCGCTCTCTTTAGTAATGAAATCATAGAAAGTAGAAACTCTTCGTTTTGTGAGAGAAGCTTTAGTCGACTTCCGGAAATGTCAGTGGTTGCTTTCGCTAGTGCTTTCATTCGGTTCGTGAAGTTATCTTATCTTATCTATACAGACGCTCCTTCTATGCAGAAGATAGTTGCGTCCACAGACCATGACAGATGATCTGTGGTAGTTTTTACTTTTTTTGTTGTTGAAGATGTGCTATACTTTTTTGTAAAAATAATAGTACTAAACTACAGGTAAAAATAGTATTCAACTCAAGACGGTCTTTTGGATGCATAAGATAACCATTCTTATCCTAAAAGATGAAGTCAGTATGACAATAATAATATAAATACATTTTCAGCAAATTTTTTAATTTCATAACCAGTTGATCGCAATAAACGTGAAATCCTTACAGGACTGAGGCGGAAGTTTACCAAAAGCCTTATGACACATTAAACATTAATACCATTATCTGGTGAATTAAATTCTTGTTCTTTTAAGCTGCTTACCCGAAGAGCCTTCTCTGTTTCTGAAGCCCTTGAAAGAACTCTCTCCCATCTTTTGTTCATCTCTTGCAATTTAAATCTCACCTGATGAGAGGAGGTATTTTTGGAGATCAAGAAGTTCCTACTGAGTAGGTTGATTGAAGAAATCAGGGATTTTTTTGATTCCAACTGTACAGTGAAATCCTGGAAAAGATTTTACAAATTTTATTACAAATAATTCTCCTATTTTTTTGCACCTATGATTGAAAAGAAATTTGGGCTACTATAACTATAATGTAATGATAAGACTTAAAAAAATGTTTATAAAGGCTAAGATATGATACCCTTTCATATCTCTTTAAAAAAATTTAGTTGCACTAAAGCAAACTAAAATAGCATTTTCTATTCCCTTATGTGGAGATACATTGTCAGATTTTTAGTTTGATTTGACTAATTTATTACCATAAACTGTCGTATGATAAGATTTATTTGATCAATATCCACTGGTAGAGGTTGAAAAGTGGACTGGAGAGCCTCAGCTTCGTCCAGCCATGCCAAAATTTTATCTAGGTCATTTGTGAACTGGACAAGATTTTGTGAGATTCTGTAGTCCTGATCCACTGCACGAGCTTTAAGTGCCTCCCATCTTTGTTTCACAACTGCATGACACAAAACAATCATCATGAACAAAAAAATACAGTAATTAAATCCCTTATATTAACTTCACCGTCTTGTCTGTCTTGGTCGGGTGGGTGGGCGGAAAAACAAAATTAAAAAATGACCCACTTCCCTTGATCTTATCAAGCTGAAATTTTGCACATGCACTTGCGACACCTAACAATGCATTGTATCAAAATTTCAGATCTATCGAAAGTACCGTAATTATATTAATGAATTTTAGTTTATCTCTATGTATCTCTGTAGCCGTCTACTATAGTTGACCTCCACGTGCCACTCCAGCCATCGATGACCACATCCCCGTGTTTTACAGCAAGGGGAGTTCAGTCTGTAAATGTTTGTCGTGAGGTGAGTATTATATTTAACATAATCAATACTTTTAGTTATGTCTCATGTATAAGGGATTTATAGTAAAAAACTTTGTTTTTACTGGTTGTTTAACTTTTCTTTTGAAAAAGGATATATTGCTCACCCGCCTACCAATAAATCATATACATAAAATATTAGATGAATATTCCAGAGTAACTTCATTAACTTACACTTGACTTGGTTATCCACACCAGGAACACTGTCTTGACCCATTTCAATTTTTAGCAGCCTTTCAAGCCGGTCCACTTTGTCAACAGCAACTTCACATTCAAGTAACAGTTGCATCTGATATTTAAAAAATAGTGAACAATAACTTAAATTTTCAGCTAGTATCAGAGGGTACAGTTATGTAGCGATGTTTTATGAAATGAATATTCATAAATGGCAACTGAGTAGATTTTACTTAAATTTAGATTTAAATTATATAACCCATTTAATACAATAAATAACTCTTTGGATGCTGCTTTTTTTTAAAATCTGCATTTACTGTTAAATTGAATGATGTTATGTGGACCTTTAAAAAAATTAGCCCATTTAACATTACTTTACACACATTAAAAATAATACATTTAGAGAAAAACCATGCAAAAATTCCACACCATTTTCATGCCATATTTAAGAAATAATATGGCCAAAATATTAAATTAGCTGATTTTTATAATTTACAGTTCTGCACAGACACATAAATAATTCATTTGTATAATTTCAATTTTAATGGTTTTATTTAAATTAATTTAATTCAAACATGACATAGTACATTTAATCTTGCCTATTTAAAGAACCACTTGAAAGGATATATTTACTGGTAATGAATAAATTGACATGTGCTTACAGACTGCTCTGAATTGCCATAAATTGCCATATTTTTCTCCAGTTCAGTGAGTTTAATGTTACAATCCTCAACAGACTCTGTCAACTCCTCATACAGAATGTCAATCTTTGTTGTTTTCTCATGTCTGCTGTTGTCAAAGCGAGGTGAGGCTGCTTAAATAAATGATATAACATGGGATAATTTAAATTCTTTACATCATAAGATTCTTTTTGTTATAAAAGATATGTAGCACATGAAATAAGTACAGTAATATAGCTTTTTATTTTTTAAAATTCTTCTTTGACTAACTGGGGAGTAAAAGGTTGAAGAAGAACTCATTTTGTTTGCAATTTCCATCAGTGACAATAAGTAAATACCTTTGCGGTATCTTATTATTTTTCTAATTACCAATTTCAATGAATTATAAATAAAACCGTAAGAACATAGCATAATAAATGATGGGCAATAAATTATCTGGAGAAAGAACATTTTTTGAAAATAAATCATATTTTGAAATGAAGTGTGATTTTTTATTTAACAAAAAAATTTGGATTGCATTTTTATTGTCTGGTAGCATTTTAAAATGTCCTGTTCACTGCTTACTAGCATTTATTTGGTGTCAAGCTTCACTACAGAGTGTAAATTTATAACCCACCTAAGGGACTAAGGCCAGTAAATGGATGAATTTAAAATTAATACCATCAGTTTAAAACTCATAACTTCAATATTTTTGAGTCAGGTAATTTGATAAGTGCAAAATCATCCAACGAGATTAATGATATTTAAAATAAAAAAGTTTTACATGTATTACCTTTTCCATCTACCGTATCCCCCTTTTCTATGGAAGGAGTAGGTGTTAACTTCTGTGGGCTTTGAGACATTCTTCTTGATTGCGTAAAAGCAAATTTAGAAGGAGATAATGCTCTTCGCATTGGAGATCGAGACCTGATTGGAGACGGTGACTGTGACCTCTGAACAGGAGATCCAGGTCGTCTGATTGGAGAACTGGTTCGTCTTATTGGAGACAGAGAAACCTTACTAGGAGAACTGTCACGCTTGTATTTCAAGGCCGATGTTTCAGATGGAGATCTCTCACTATGTTCTGTTTGTCTTTCAAATCTTAAAGCTGACTGAGCATCTTTAAGTTCTCTTATACGATCTGCTGCTGACTGGAAGTAGTAGTTACTTTCACCTCTATCCAACATATTTGTAGGAATGTCTCGCTAAAGAAAAAGGAGAAATAGACATTTTTTTCATTTGCCTCAAATAGAAAGTGTTTTTTTTTAATTTCTAAAAAAATCCATTGGATTTATTCAAGACAAACATTTTAAAAATGTTCATGGTTAGCTTTGGCTATCGCATTATTGTATTAATAAGGAAATTTAAGGTTCTTAACCCTTTTGAATGAGATGTCTTTGGTTAAAAATCAATATAAAACCAAATTATTTATGGAATGTTAAAATTTGGTTTTAATTATTAGTTAGAAACTTGATTTTATATTAGATAAATATTGATTTAATCACATAGCAAGGAAAACGTTCAAATCATAGATCAACCAGTGACTTTTTTATACCTGTGCCACCAATAATCTTTCAATATACAATTTTGTGGTGACAACTCTTTCTAGGATTTTCTTTGAAAAAGCCCTGAAATCATCAAGTTCTTGTTGCACTTGGAGTGCTTGTTGACTGTCTCCCTTCTGTATCAGGTAAACGGCAGCTTGGTTCAAGTACTCCATTCGATGGCGTTTTGTATGAATTTCATCTTCAATGCGCTAAATGAGTAGATGTTATCAATTTAAAATATTTATCGAATTTAGACAAATTTTACACATTTATTATTATGAATTAAAATAAGGTTTGAAAAAAATTATTTGGAAGATTCAATTTGAAAGATAATCAAATATTAACTAATCATAAACTGATATCATTAACATACCCTGAGTTCTATGACTTTAGTATCAAGATCACTTCCTGACATGTTTTGTAGACTGGTCAGCTGTTGTTCCACATCTTTTAGCCAGGCAATCAAGGAGGCACGAGTTGCCTCAAAGTCTTCCCGAATGCTGGCTGAATCACGCAACCTTTTCATGATCTTAAAATGGTCCAATGTGTAGAGAGTTGCATTAGATTTTTATAAGGCCTTAAAGAGTTAATTATAAGTATTTTATTTCAAAGTATGTGCTATTTGTTAAATATAAATCATATAATAGAAACATCAAAATAGTTTTTTCCCAATCTCCTCTCTATCATTATACCTGAAAGAAAATTTACTTAATTTAATTTTACAATCCTAGCATATATAACATGATTTCAAACACATGCATAAAAAAAATAAAAATGGAATAAATTAGAATATAAACAGACAGAATAATAAGTATTGAAATGAATTTAAAAACTAGTATGCATGGGGTTAAAGTATGCAGATGCCCGTTCTTACAAGACATGGACCCAAACATCAAAACAATATCCTGACCAACTTACATCTGTGACACGCAGCTGAAGGGCATCCCATCTGTTGTTTAACTCTGTCATCATGACCTTGAGTGAGCCATCTGAGTCAGTGCGACCTTCCTTGGCGAGTTGACAATACTGACGATTGATATGCTCAAGGTCACTCAGGTGATCAAGAACACCTCTTTGTAGCTCCTATCGGACAAAAAACAGATATGAACTGATGTAAACAACAACATTGCAGGGATTTAAAGTCTTCTTGCTAAAGACCATCAAGAAGTAAAGTGAAGCATTAGATTTTAATATTTGAGTTATTAGTTGATGAGGAATGTTTTCAAATTTTTTTCTAAGATGATGATATTACGAATTCACCTTAAACAGTATGAAAAGTTATTTCACCAATAGTGCATTAAATAGTAAATATTTTTTAAATTCAATTCCTACAATAAATAAATATGATGCATTTGAGGGGTTTTGTTTTAGGAGTCAATTACATGGAACTTCCTCATATGAGATAAGTGTGCAATTACAGTTCATTTCTATATTACTCTGTGCAGTTTAACAATGTGTACCTTGATAAATGTGCAGTGTCTTATTAGCTCTCTGTTTTTGAGATAAATTCGACTGAACTTAATCATGTCTTATGTCTTATCTATACAGATACTCCTACTATACAGAAGATGGCCCACAGACCATGCCGTCTGTTAGCAAGTGACGCAGCGTTCACGGACCACGGCTATGAGGGTTTCACACATTACCCAGCCGCCTTTGTTTCCCTAACTAGTGTTAGGTACCCATCCAAAGCTGGGTGGACTCCGGGACTCCCTTAGCCCCGGGAACAAATCCTTGCCTTCACATGGATTCAAACCCGTGACCATCGGTACGCCAGCCGAGCGCGCATGCCACTCGACTGCCGTGCCATCATATGAGATAAGAGTACAAAAGCCAGTCATTTAATACCATTAATTAAGTATGCAATGTCAAATCCTACTTCATATTTTCTAATTTTTTTCTTGGCCACTTTGATATTTGAGACACCAAGTTCCGAATCTCTGATATCGATTTCAGCTTGTGTCATCCAATCAGAAAACCTCTGGCAATCCTGGCGGAAAATATCCCATAGCTGCCATGTTTCTTCCAGCCTATTAAATAAAAATTAAAATTCTGAAAAAAACTATTGATAAAATATATAGTAGTTTAAGGAAAACAGACACAAGAATTTCACTTCATTAGAAAAGATAGAAAAGAACTCACAAATCAAAGACTTTATGAAAGAGTTCATTAATATGGATTGGGCCAAAAAAATGTATTGAAAAAAACAATGACAATATGAAAAAAAAATTGAAAATGTATTTAACTATGTTTTAAATAAAACTAAAACAATAATCAAAATAAATCACTGGTCACTCTTGAAGCTGGAGGTCTTAAAATTAATCAAAGCTAATTAAAGTGACATGAGCACATAAAACATCTGAAATACCATAATAAATTATGACTTTACTGATTTTACATTATAGCAATTAGAGTTTTCAAAATCAAATCACAGTAAGGACACAGGACTAGCATTGAACAATAGCAGTATACAAGAAACCATCATCATTATCATCATAGACAATAATCTATTATTTTATCTAGGGCTGCGGAAATTAACGATTAATTTAACGATTAAACGATTAATTTCTCGATTAATCGTTAATTTTTTTTATTGATTAAAATTATTTTAATCGATAAAAATTCGATTAAAATTTTAAAAAATATTTATAATATTTTAAATTTTTAAAATATTTTTATTAATAAATCATTAATTATTGATAATTAATAATAATTTATATATTTTTTACGTACAAACTTCTCCCGCGTATTATTATAACTTATTTTATTACTTTATGTGGACCGGCAGACGTCAACTAAAAAATGGCTGACAGCATCAGCGCAGTTAAATTTAATTCAATGTCCGTGATAAATGTTCAGTCTAATGACGTCATAAATTTCTATTTTTTGGCTTTAATCGAAATTATTTATTAATTAATCGATAATTTTTCAAAAGTTAACGATTAAATTTAAATTAATCGATAACAGCCCTAATTTTATCTCTTTAATTAGAAAAAATTAAATTCTACCTAGTTCTTCTCTGTGGCGACAAGACACAAATGTTTCTCCATCTTTTCTCCAGGTTTTTCATGGCATGCTGAAGGGCAGTGAATTCTGATTCTGTTGGGCAAGCATCTGAGTCATGTAGTAGAACTTCACAGAGATTCAAGACAGCAGACACACCAGCACTGTGGCATTGTATCTCATCTTGGAGTTCCTGAAATCAAGTATCATCCATATTTTAATTTCATATTTGATTGGAAAAAATATAAATGTATAATCTTTCACTAATTTCAATGGCAAAAATTCAAATGATTTAAGCAGCTTACTCGATTGGCTTCAAGCTTGATATGGATCTCTCTCACATTAGTGTCCTTGAAAGCAATGCCACTGCTTAACTCATTCTCAACAGATGTTAGCCATTGACTAAGGTTTTTCATACTTGTGTCAAGCTGTCTGACTGCTAGAACTGTTTCTTGCAGCTTACGATGCCTGAAATTTAATCAATAGCATCGGTGCTAAGATTTAGCAGTATAGTTGTATATCCATGTTCATAATTTACAGTTATCTTATTTTCTCTAGAGCAAGATTTTTCTGTGTTAATTATATCAAATTTGTAACATTTACATTTTAAAAAAAATATAACTTTATAAAAAATATTTAAAAATCAACCTGCTATGAAATAAAAATAGAAATCATGTTAAAAGATGAAAGTAAGAGAGAGAAATTATTGTTTTTTAAAAAGTATATTCTTTTTCTTGTAAAAGTCATTTGCCCATATATTCTTAACAGGCATTCCTTAGGTGATTTTAAGAAAAGTATGAAACTCTAGAATCTTGTTAACATCACCTTGTTGACATATTTTATTAATTATCTCAAAAGTGAGCATAAAGCATTTATATAATAATAAGGAAGATCAATTTTTACCTATACTCCATAATTGCCTGCAGATGTTCCCATTTATCCTCCAGACGGAGCAACTTTTGCTCAATGTCAGATGCTCGTATCTCACTGCTGACTTTCATCAACATTTTTCCCTGGTCCACAATGTCATTCTTCTCTATTTCTTTCCTTTCCATTTCTAACTTATATTCCTACATGAGGTAAATTAACTATTAAATGCAGTTCTTTTACAATATTATTGTGATTTTAGAACAGTCCGCTTAAATTGTAGACAACACAATAGTTCAACAAGGTAGAATATTTTTATTATGAATTTTTATTAGTAAATATTTAAAATATTGTTAAAGAAACTGATTCAACTATGCTGTCATAATTTTTTTAAAATCAGTTCTTTAAAAAAAAATTGTAATGTTTTTATTGCTTATTTAAAATTAGATAATATTTTAAGCATTGTGGATAATTCTATACATTACTAAAAGCATAAAATGCTTCTAGACAACTTTACCGTTTCTAACAGTGTAAGTAAGTCCTCCACCTGCATGTCCTGATTGGACATAACTTTTATTTCCATGTCCTCAATCCATCTCATCAGAGCTCTTATATGTTCCCCAACATTTGTCCATCTGCAATTTAAAAATTTATTATTTATGGGAAGATTTTAAAATTAATTTCTTAACCCTCTAATAATTGTACTATTTGTGCCATAAACATGATTGTGTGTTATATTGTACTTTTTGCATCATGAAACATGAATGTTTCATTTCTCTTATTCATCATAAGCTGTTTGGAACTCTTTTAATTCGCCGACTTTTAAATTGTTTAAATTATTAAATTAAGGTCATCCTTGAATAATCTTTAATTGCACTAATGAGTATTTTGGTTAAGCTACATGACCATGAGTATTAGAAATGAAGGCTTCATCTTAAGACTTTCACTTGACCAAAGCAAAAGATTCCTATTTGTATAAAAATTTATATGATCAAATCAGACCACTTAAGACATGAGGCCTTCATTTTAAAGCCTTTCAACTGACCAAATCTATGCCATTCAGAAAATAACCTACTGGTATAATGCTTCAGTCAGTCTCTGCTCTCTGAGCTGAGTCTGGTGCTGAAGTTCACCCCACTGTTTGATTAGCAGACGTATTCTCTGATGCAGAAGATTCATGTCCTCTTTTGGCACCATCCTGGTAAGCTGCTTCTCTTTCAATAGCAGATGTTGTCGTTTAGCCTCAGAATTGGCAAAGTCAATAGAAATATCCTGTAATTTCAGAAAACATCAATGACCAAACTACTTAGACTACTTTTCACATTTCTAAGTACATGTACATCTGTGTTTTCTTATTTTTGTCTGTTTAACAATTGATGGATTGACCAGTGTTGCATACATTTCTTTGTCATTGTAATGTTACATGCTTTAAGTGCTACATTTTAGAATGCAGTTTATCACCATGAAAATTTCAATGATTTCATTAAACATTTTAAAGCTGAAATTAAATAAATATTCACCCTGCATCTGTTTATTTCAGCCTGCAGCTCATCATACGTGGTGGGTATGTCAGCATTCAGAGCCTGTCTTATGTCTTTCAGCCAGCTCAGTATGTCCTCGATGTCATCCTCACAGTGGAGCCACTGTTTGTCTACATCCTCAAGCCTGGACTTGTGATTATCAAGTTGGCCAAAAACTTTGTGCCAACGAGTTTTGAGGTCTGAGAGTGTGTTCTAAAAAAAATGATGAGAATCATTTCATATTTTAAAAAATGTTGCTTGATCGTTCACTAAAGCTTGATCATTAAAGAGTATGGAAAAAAATGCCTTCATTTTATCTTATCTATACAGACGCTCCTTCTATGCAGAAGATAGTTGCGTCCACAGACCATGACAGATGATCTGTTGGCAAGTGATGCAGCATTCACAGGCCACGGCTTTGTGGGTTCCACGCAATTCCCAGCCGCCTAACTACATGTAGTGTTAGGTACCCATTCGGAGCGGGGTGACTCAGGGACGCCCTAGGCCCCGGGAACAAACCCTTGCCTCACACGGATTCGAACCCGTGACCATCGGTACGACAGTCCAGCGCGCTGCCACTCGACCACCGCGTCCCCTATATTTATAAAAATTTGTATTGGAAAATTAAAATCCAATAAAAGCCAACTCATCTGCCCACTGAAAATAACTTGGAAGTTCAATTATAATGAATAAAACAATGATTTATGTAAATTATTTTCATATTAATAAATCAATTCATAATTTAATCCTTCTACCTTAATTTGTTCAGCCTCTGTGAAATCAGCATGCTGTAACAAAACACTTCCCAAATCATGTATTTTATTGTATGATACTTCTTGGAATTTAAACTCCTGCTGAGTGGTCTGATAACAAGAAGAAAAAAAAAGAATTAAAAAGAATTAAATTTTTGGTGAATAATTAAGTGTTTATATTTTAAAGTTTCTTGCTTAACATTGTAATGATTATTGACCATTTTCAACGTACAAAAGCTTGTAAATTTAAATCAATATTTTGTTTACCTTGACTTCATCCACTAAATTCCTTATTACTTGTAGTGAATCAGATTCCAACTTGCAGGCTCTAATGGTTTCTTCTTTATCTTGTAGCCACTCTGACAGCTGTTGACTTAAAGAATTGAACTGCTGCCATTGGTTAATTAGGGTTTCAATCAAAGCTCTCCTCTGATTGACTCTACTTGACACACTCTGCCATTGTTCAGCCAATAAGTGAAGTTTTCTTTGAAACTCATCTCGGTCCTCCACTTCCCCAGCTCTCATCATTTTTTGGCCATCGCTGATTATGGCATGCAAAATCTGTTGACGGCTGTAAGTCTCACTGTCAAATTTCTGTGGATATATGATGCTTTAGTTAATACAAAAATACAATCATTATTTAATGGGTCAAATTAACCAAATAAAGCAAGTTTTTGAAGTTCTCTTTGGTATTTCAAAAATAACAGATTTGACAGAAGTTCATTTTACTGTTGCAACAAAAGCAAGGGTTGAACATTTTAAAATTTAAGCACATTAAAAATAATTAATAAAATTGGAAGAAAAAATTACTACAAAATGATAGTAATTTGAGGATAAATATGAATAGCTCAAGCTAAAATTATTTAAAACACACTCTATTTATCAAAAGCTGAAATTTCTGCAGTATGGAAATGTGTTTGAGAGAGGAAAGTACAAAAATTAGCTACGCAGTTGTTGCTGGTCAATAATTTGATGTCATTTAATTATATTTATTTATGTTATACCATGTAACATGTCTTAAATACATCACAATAATTAATTTCTAAAACAGGGAACATATTGTTTAAGGTTAAAATTCTGACCCTGTAATTCTAGAAGTCAGTAATTCTTAAGTTTGTTGTATGAAAAGATATCCAAAGCTCTTCAATGTTAGAGCTTAGGTGGTATTAAATTATTTATACTCCTAATAATGGAACTAAAATAGTCTTTAAATATATACACACACATATACATAGTTATACAGTAATCCCTCGTTTATTCCAGGATATTGTTTCTATAACCGGCTGAAAAAAAACTGAATTTCTGCAAAATAGGGACACCATATTTTTTAAATTATCTAATGTGTATCTGGACATTTTTAAACCCTCCTGCACTGTTTACAACCCACCCTTTACTCTATTAATAACTGGGACAACTATTAAGAAATATGAAATTGGTAAATGAGTTAACAGTTACTGTACAGCGAAGTACATGTAGCTATTTATGACGATGATATCTTGTTGTTCTTAGACTAAGATATACTAATAATATATTTAAAAACCAGTGAAGTCATGAATCTGCAAAAAGTGAATCATGAAGTGATGAGGGGATTACTGTATATGAATAACTAGATAACATAAGACTTGCCTCACAACAATGAAGTTGTTCTCTAAGGTCTTTCAGATTACCAGCAACTTGTTTGGCCAGGTCTTGTTCAGTCTGTGCAAGGAATGTCATCCAAGTTTGGCATTTTGAGGCAAAGTCTTGCTGCACCAGGAGGTGACCTTGTAATATCCTTGACCTATCTTTGGCATCTTCATAAAGCCTCAGCCACTTGTGGTTGAGTTCTCTGAGCCGTGTGGCATCAGCTGCATTCAAAGCCAGTCTGTATCTGGATAGTTATAATACAGTACAATAAAATTATATTAAATGCCAGTCATTTCAATCATAATTAGTTATTCTAACCATCAACTTCAGTCATGTCCATTTCTATTATTTAAATACAAAATAAAATGATACTATGCAATCCCTAAATTCTTTGCCTGTGCGATAATTTTGAATAATTTGTGATGATTGATCAAACTTTTAGCTAAAATATTTTCATTTGTATTGCTTAATCAAGTTACTCTACTTTGTAAACAATAATAGTCTCTTTCATCTAAAAAAAAATGATCAACAGTTAATGAAAGAGAACAATGACAACAAATATTTTTGACACAAAATACTTGACACAAAAACTTAGTCGAAACCTCCAAAATGAATATATAAACAATGTAATTACCAAAGATAACAATAAAAACTTATGGTCCTTTATCAAATCTAAAAAAAATGGAACCTTCCAGAATAGCCACACTAAAAGGCTCAAATAATAAAACCTATAATGATAATGAAACTAAAGCTAATATCCTTAACACATATTTTGCATCATCTTTTTCTGCCTCAGGCGACAAGAAAGTTTTAATAAATTTAAATAAAATGGAGGAAATAGGTAACATAACTGTAGATGAGATAGGTATAGGGTATACATTCACTCCTAAAAAACTTTAAAATAAACAAAGCTACTGGCCCAGATGATTTGCCTGCAAGATTATTAAAAGAACTAAGCAATGAACTGTCCCCAATCCTTGTAGTTCTCTTTCAAGCCTCTCTAAACCAGGGTAAAGTGCCCCAGGATTGGAAATTAGCTAACGTAACTCCACTCTTTAAGAAAGGGGATAAATCAGACCCTGGTAATTACAGGCCTGTATCACTTACTAGTATCACCTGTAAATTACTAGAACACATAATATATAGTAGAATAGTTAACCACCTTGACAAATATAATGCCCCATGCCCACATCAACACGGCTTTAGAAAAAACAGATCATGTGAAACACAATTAATAGGTTTAATAGATGAACTATCAAAAGGCTTGGACAAAAATGAGCAAATAGATACAATATTACTAGACTTCTCAAAAGCATTTGACAAAGTTCACCACCTTAGTTTACTTAAAAAACTTAACTACTTTGGAATCTCAGGTTCCTTACATCACTGGATCCAAGACTTCCTTTTGGGCAGGGAGCAAACTGTAATAATTAAAAGATCTAAATCTGCACCAATAAAGGTTAACTCAGGAGTTCCACAAGTAACTGTGCTAGGTCCCTTACTCTTTTTAATTTATATAAATGATTTACCCAACAACATCTCAACAGGTACAAAAGTTAGGTTATTTGCTGATGATTGTATAATCTATAGAACAATTAAATCAGAACAAGATAGCAAAATTTTACAAAAAGACTTAGATGAATTGATAAAATGGGAAACTAACTGGAGTATGTCTTTCCACCCAGAAAAGTGTCAACTGTTAA
This sequence comes from Ampullaceana balthica, assembly GCA_944989445.1. Lineage (NCBI taxonomy): Eukaryota > Metazoa > Mollusca > Gastropoda > Lymnaeidae > Ampullaceana > Ampullaceana balthica. The sequence goes on along the minus strand of CALYLW010000055.1, from coordinate 1,778,169 downwards.
GAGTAACAAAGAAAAAGAAACAAATAAATTCAAAATATTACATTCATGGAAAAGAACTGACACAAACTAAAGATGCAAAATACTTAGGAGTCTTAATACATGAGAAATTATCATGGAATCCCCATGTCAATGAAGTTATTAAAAAATCAAACAAAACCTTAGGCTTTATAAAAAGGAACTTTAACAAATGTAATAGAGATATAAAACTAAAATGCTACCTCACTTTGGTGAGACCCGTACTAGAATATGCATCTTCTGTATGGGACCCATCCACCAAAGAAAACATTGATAAACTAGAACAAATTCAAAAAAGATCTGCCAGATTCATTACTGGAGAATATTCGAAACTGACAAGAATAACACCATTAGTTAAATCATTAAACCTTGAAACACTAGAGGATAGAAGAACCAAGAGCAAAGTAGTAATCATGCATAAAGCAATTAATTCTAATTTAGAAATACAACACAAAGATAACTTAATACAACCCTCAGATAGACATAAGGATAAAAACACCTTTCTTATTCCGTATGCAAGAACAAACACATACAAGTTTTCCTTCTTCCCGTCCGGAATTCGGGCAAGGAATGGGTTGCCTGAAGAAACCAGGAAAACCAACATTTTATCAACATTTAAATCTCTAATAAAAATGCAGGACTAAACACAAACCATAGATAAGCGTAGGACGCAATAATCTTCTGTATAGAAGGAGCGTCTGTAAACAGATAAGATAAGATACGATTTTTACATTTATCAAATTAAATAATGTAGATCCTTCCTGAAGACTTTTTTGTTCATGAAATAATATCGCCATTGAAACCTTTTTATTTATTTCACACTTTTTAAGACTTAAAAAGTATTTTGGCTTCATAGTCAGTAAATAGAATATATGTGGCAAGGTGCCCTGAACTTTGAGTATTAACAGTATAACAAGTGCGTCAAAATTAGAGTATTTTAAAGTATTTACAGTATGACAAACTTAACCCCTAGGAAGTCAACGACCTATTTAAGATGGCACACTTGACTGGAAGCTTGTGTGTTCTGCCACAAAGACAATGATCTAAATGATGTACAACTATTGAAGGATGCATTGAACATGGAAGACTGGAGCCATTTGGTTTTAATCACTGGAAATTATACATTATATTTTGTCTATGTATGGTATACATGACTGTAGACAGTCGCAAAGTTAAAAGTGTGGGAGAATCTAGGCCCAGGGTGTTTACAAATATAAAGAAAAGAATGGGTAGGTCAACAAACTTTCCTCTACACGCACAGCTTTGTTGGGTAGTAAGAGCTTAGATACAGAACCAATTGTAACCTTCTGGTGTCAATAACCCAAAGAGGCAACTGGATATAAGGGGGAAGAATTTTTAAGCACAGAGAGAGATAGAGGCACCATGCAGCAGTAGTTGTTATGGAATATGCTATATTTTGTGTAATGTGTCCACACTTTAGTGGCTTTTTAAGTCTAGAACTGAGTCTTTACCTTGTCACTGATCAACAAATAAACTTTTAAAGCTAAAATCCGCACCACCTTTGTTTAACACTGTTTTATTTTAATAATAACTGTGTGCCGTTACCAGATGAACAACCAAATGTATACTCCGGCATTTTCATTGGCTTACCCTAAGTCATTGACTGTATCTAGTTTGCTGTAGTTAGTGTTAAACAACAAAGTCAGTTGTTTTAAGGCCTCAAGTCTTGTCTTTAGAATTTCCTTTTCTGCTGACCTGCTCGGATCTTCAGAGGCCAATATTTGTTCAGCGTAGCTAAGAAACTTCTGAACAACCTGGAAGTGGAAGAAAACATGATGGTTAAATGATTATTGGTAGATTTGTTTGTTTTATTTGTTCAAAATAGTTTTGTTTCATTGAAAAAAATAATTTTGTATAGATTCTGCTGTGTAAGAGCCTAACCTACACTTGATATGTGCCCAGAGGCGTAACAATGACTTGGCATCGGGGCAGTTACCAAGGGCATCGAGGGCTAATCCTTCAATTTATTAAAATGTAGTATTTTCCTACTTAAATTTTTTTTTAAATCCATTTGTCAAGGGCGCCAAAAATAAATTAGCCAAGGGCGCGGAAAACCCAGTTACGCTTCTGTATGTGCCCCTTGTAACGGTTTTGATGGACATTTTTTTATTGGACCACAGAAAAAAGTTGCTTTTATAAAAAAAATAATTTAAAACTCAAATGTACAATTGTCTTAGTTCAATCAAAATAAAAAGGAGGGTGGAATGGAATAAATAAATTTCAACAGAATTTATTTCAATTTTTTTAATATTCAAGATTGGGCCTAATAATAATAATAATATTAGTTTAGAGACTTTTTACCTCAAAAGCTTTATTGAATTGTCCCATCATCGACAGATCTTGAGTAAGAGCGGTTTTTTGTTGTTCAAGGATCTGTCTCAGTCCAAGCATCCTTTGTTCAATGGCAGATTGTCTGGATGTGATGATGGATATAGTAGAAGGAGCCATATTTCTGATCACCTGATCACTCAGTCGACACAGGTCAGACACTTGTGACTGATAACTGTCAAGTTCTGTTTGGATCTTCTGAAAAAAAAATAAAACATGACAATCCAATTACATGCCATTTTTTAACTAAGAAGATTTCTAAAAATTCTGCTTGAACTAGTTTTAAATCCTGATTGTCCATATTTATTCTAAAATATTAAAAATTTATTAAATATTAGGGATTTTCAAAATTGATTTAATAAATTTTTTAAAATCCTATCATTTGATTTTTATTTTATTTTTTGGGAGGGGGGGGGTTAGGTCTTTTAGGAGAGTTAAGCCATGCTCTACCTAAAAACCCATCTCAATAAAATTTCTGTTATAGATTCTTTAAAAACGTTTTTATCTGTAATGTGTGAATGTTTTCTAAATAATATTTTTAACACTGATAAAATAACTACAGCTTAAACACAGGGATCAAAGTAATACTGTTGATTTTTTTATGCATTAACATTAACAAGGAAACCAAACAAATATTTTTTCAATTGCTGAAATTTTGGATATGAGTAATTTTAAAATTTCAGATGTTGAAGACTCAACTCACTGAAATGATAAATTGTTAAAAACATGGAGGTATAATATCATTAAAGAGTAATTTTTTTACAAGTGGGTCCGAATAGATAAGTATTCTTAATCTCAAGTTTTACATATTTAACATATAAATTGATAAATTGAACAAATTTAAACAATGCTAAGCAAACTAAAAATTTTCTTGACATTGTTTTTCAAAGGCTAACAATTTTCTTTTGAAAAACACTCTTCAATTGCTAAATCATCTCTTTTATTCTATAAACATCCAGAACACAAGTGATGACATTAAAAAAAATTCTGGGAGCTCCTTAATGTTTGGTCATTGTTAAGTTTTGAAAACTTACTTTACACTTTTCTAAAGAAGCAGCACGTCTTGTAGGGTCGTCACGCATACCAATAAGCTCTTCACAAATGGCTTCCTTCATATCCAGCCAATCTCTGACCTTCTTGTACTGGTCCTCAAACCTTTCCCACTGCTCAAGGCATTGCTCAAACTGAACACACCGTAATGCCAGGTCTGCACTGAGCTGTTTCCATTTTGTTTGAACATCTGCTAAATTCTTCTGGATCTCCAGCTGCACTGGAGGCTCACAAATCTGCCTCAGCTGACCAGCTAGTGCTGAGAATCTGTCCAGCTTGCCTGAGCTGTTGTCTAATTCTCTTTTTAAGGCCTGTGAGTTAAATGACACGAAAAAAGAAGTCTAATTTAGCAACACATTATATTTTTGCAAACACTTTTTCAATATTCAGGTGTGCTTTCATGTAGTAATGTTACTTTCCACTTTTAACAAAATTGTTAAAGTTAGCAGCAAGGCAAAGCTTATGAAATTACCTTAAAATATATATACAGTGGAACCCGTTAAGTCGACGGCCTCGGGGTATGAAAAATGGCGCCGAGATAACCGATCATCGAGTTAGACGAAACCAATATGGTGGCAAAATATTAACATGCGCTTGAAATTTCTTTATATACATGATGTGCGTTAATAAGTGATGGGACGATTAATCGGAATCGTATCAGAATATCGGGACCCTATTTCTTCACTCTTTCCTAAGGTTGTTAAGACCGTTCGTTTTTAAGGAGCGTTTAAGTTTAAATATAACCCTTTATTGCGTCAGCGCAGTTTTTTTCCTAGTACATAACTATAACGAATTCATCTACTCCTGCCTGCCACACCGTGCGTGCGCAGGGTCCGCTGGTGACTGGTGACATCGTATTGTTTCTCTTGCGGTGATTCCCAGATTAAGCGATACTGTGCCTTGGAAGGCACTTGCGTGGCTTTCCTAACAAGCTACACAAATAAATAACCCACCCCGTCAAACCTACACATCCCCTCATTGTCCCCGAACCATTCTCTTCCAAACCATCTTCCTAGGGTCTGTCACCTCAGCTTACAATGGACTCAGAATTCCTTCGGTAACTTGATGCTAATCGAACTAACCAACAACAATGGTGTGGGAGATTGAGAGTGGGGGTGGGTAAACTGTCTGTAGTCTGTTATATTATATATTTTAAAATCTGGGGAGCCTTGTTTACAGTAAGCACCCTATGATTTTGGTATCGTCCCATCACTAGCCTTAATAAATGAGAATGTACATGCACGTGTTTTTGGAGGTTTTTTTTTATACAAAGGCGTTTGTCTATCATGACCTATATATGACTCATGACAAAGCAAACTCTTCTCTATAAAAATGTACAAAAATAAATTAGGAACTCTTTTTGAACTTTTGAACCTTCAACTTTGACACATTTTAAATTAATTCTAACCAATAGTTAAATGGCTTTTGCACACGGCCACTTCTTATGAATGAAACAATGAGAACAAAGCAGTAGTAATAGAGTCAAAATGAGGTTGAAGGATGAATGGTTGCCAATGACAACCAGTCTGCACACGGTACATTTTGTTATTCCATACAAAACAAAATGTTTTAGAAATTTTATGCCTTCCCTTGGTTATAAAAAATCACATCTAAAATTTTCAAAAATTGGCGATTGGTAATGGAGATCGATATAACCAACGCAAAGTGGCAAATTTGGCCCTCTTTTGTGCTCGAGGTATTAGGGTTCGGCGACTTAAAATAATTGAATTAACCGATGAGAAAATGCAAAGACAAAGAGAAAATTTGTCGGTTCCAATAAAAAACGTCGACTTAATAGAGCTGACAAGTTAACCGGGGCTCGAGTTAAGTGGGTTCCACTGTAATGCATATTTTAATTTTGTTGATTTTTTGTTGCTTTTTTCAACTTTTCATATTTGAAACAAAGGAACCAGCTAATGAATCACTAAATTAAACCACATTTCATGATATTTTGGGCGGTAAAAGCACTTTCCAGATAAGATGCTCTAATCATACCTGCAGTTTTTCAACTTGAGATCTCAGAGTTCCAGTATCTCCACCAATTGAGTTGTAGTGGTTTAAGGCATATTCTGTTTGGGTAAGTAATTGGTTCAAACTTGCAAGATTTTTATGATACCGAGCCCACTGACCTGTCATGTCTGCATGGAAGAATTTCAGTGACTTAATTTTTTTATTAAAATTTTTAAAAACATTTCTTATATATTATGTGGTCTAGAGTAGGTGTAATTTATTTCTCTTAAGTATCTAGAATTAAACATAAATTATTTTTTTCCAAATTCATCTGCAACTACATGTAATTGTAAAACTTAATGGCATAAATTAAAAAAAGAAATTAAATGACAGAATTTTTTGGGACATTTCTTATATAACAAACCTGATAGCAAGGTCTCCAACTTGTTTGTTTGTTCTTCCAACTTTTTCCACTTCTGGTCAACACTGGACAAGCTGTCTCTAACAGACTGCTGACAGCCTGGTGAGTCACGACTGATTTCAATCAGATGGTTGCCCAATGCCCTAAGTGACTTAAGATCCTCAGCTTTAGCTATTAGTTGTTGTTGGATAGCCTGATAGATGGAATGGAGGAGACAGACAATGGACGAGATTAAAAAAAGGTTATATTTAAAAGTATGAACGTCATGGTTTCATTTAAAAATGAATGTTTTCTGTAATATGTTAATAAACTGATCTTTCTCTAATTGATAAAAAGGAAAAAACTTAAATTCGTTCTGCATGATTTGTTAAGTGAATGAGTTTGCTCAATACTTAAATTACTACATGTGCACCAATAAAAATTTTAATAATCATTAAAAAAAATTCTAATTTTTAAATATAAAGATTATGCAAACATAATCTGAAAATAAACGCCAAAATTTGTTACATAAGTTTCTATATAGTTGGCTGTCCCTTAAATGTAGTCATACATTTACATTTAAAATTATTACCAAATAAAAACTTTACATACAAGTGTACTTTCATGGAAATATAATGACATATAAAAATACTATATTATTCATTACCTTGCAGTCTGTTAATGTATGTTTAACACCAACTTCATGTCCAATGAGATTGTAACGTTTAATGTTGTCTTCTTGTTCATTGAACCATGCATGGAGTCTCGCAAGAGATTTTTCAAACTCATCCCATTTGTTGAATGTTCCCTTTAAAGAAAGTTGAAAGCTAAAATACCTTCACTGATGGCAAAATTAACAACATTTTATTTTTCAAAATAAATTTAATAAATTGATTTTGATTGCAAAGGATTGAGCAGACATTTTAAGCTTAGAAGTTAACAGAAATTTAACAAACCTCTAGTGCATTCAGTCTATCTGTAATGCTTTTCACTACACCTTTCCACTGTCTGTTCAATTGTCCTAGCTTGTCAGCAAACTCTAGTTTCTCTTGAGGTACATCCACTTCATCTGGCTGAGGGGCTAACACCGATTGGTTAACAAAATCCAAAGTCATTTGTTTGCTGTTCAGCTCAATCTTGTAACCCTGAGGAAACAACATAAAGAAATTGTACATACTAGAAAAATTGTTTTTTAAATTTTGATCAATATGCTTTGATTTGTAAAATACATTTAAAAAAAAATTGAGGATTGCAGCTTTCCATGCTGTTCAAAATATTAAAGAAGTCATTGAGAGATGAATAACCATGGAGACAATGTAGTAATTCTGTATCTCATTAGTTGTTTTATAAACAAAACGACCTTGAATAATCTCTTAGCAGACCAATTGTTATATGGAACAGAAGAACCTTGAATAATTTCTTAGCCGATAAATGTAATGTGGAAGGTTAAAGTCACATGTGACTCAATTATGCAAAGATGTCATGAAAACTTAACTGCTGTTCATGGGATGATAGGATTGCCCATTGAGACACATTTTTATACAAACCATATACACATTTTACATACTTGGTTTTTAAAAAAAAACATTTAAAGGCAAGCAAACAGCATTAAAAACTGTGTCTGACCTTATATTTTTTAACCATCACTTCAATGTCCGCAAGGGATTTAATTCTTCTGTGAGCGTCTTGGGCCAGGGATTTGTTTATCTCGTCCACCCAAGTCACCAGTTCATTCAAAGCCTGTCGAGATGGCATGAGATCCATTTGAGCCTGGTGAAGGAATTGCTCAGTCTCAGAGATTCCCTGCTCTAACTGTTTCCATTCCTCTTCGTAACCATTCAGTCTATCAGACAGGCCCCTGGTGTCATAGTTTTTGTTCTGCAGCAGCTTGTTGCCAACACTGATAACTCGTTCCTTTAATGGAACTTGGTTTTCAACTTCTTTTTTAAACTCCTAAATAATATAAAAATTATGCTTATATTAGTTAAAAACGTCATCCACTTTTGAACTAAACAGACATCACACCCTCTGGTACTAAACAAACACAACACCATTTTTTACTTAACAGTATAGAAATTATTGAAATAACTATAAAAAACCTAAAATGCACAAGAAATCTTAGTTTGCAATGCTTAATGATTCATACACAAAATAAGATATCATTTTATTTTTTTCCCCATTTTTAAGAAAATGTATTTTTATTAACTAAATTAAACATAAATCTGATAGTAAACAATTCATTTTAAGTTCGCCATATAGAATGTGACCAAGCATTTTATAAAGACTATTCTCATGCTTCTACTTTTATCATATCATAATTGAAAGCTAATCAAATTGTGCTATTTAAAATTTTAACTCTCTAATGTTACTAAGAATAACCCACATACAAGTTTGAAGTAATAATTATTGTAAAAGCGGGGTGTTGAAAATATGAAACTTAAAATGAAAAAAGAATGTTTGCTGTATCATACCAAAAGGGGGATGGGTAGTGGGAAAACCGCTAATTTATTTTGTTATAAAAATAGAAGTGCATTACTTGAATGCATGTTTTGTCAAATAACTGAGGTATATATTGTCGTAACTATTGTTTAGAGGATCACATTTTTTTATCAACAGGAAACAGGTCGTAAGAAAGAACTCTATTTAAGATCAACACATTATGTCTGTATTTTATAAAAATATTTTTAAAATGTATACATAAATTTGACACCTGTGCTATTACTCAGCTAAAGACATCATGCAGAATGTATCTGTATTAATTAATATACAGAGGGGGAAATTCAAAGTTATGGATGGATTGGAATGACTTTTATTTAATAGCTTAATCTTTAGTTTACTGCAGTGCTGGATGAATGGTGTTGATATATAAAATGAAGAACAAGACTCAAGAACAGTTATGTATGAGCAGTACAGTTGTGCACAATTACATTATACTTTGTGATAACATACCAACACCTTCTCTACTTTAGTTCTTACAGCTCCTATATTTTGTAAGTCAGATTGTGACAATTTTTTTAAGCTTGCCAGTTTCATTTTAGCTGCCTTCAACCATGATGATAAGATGGTTGCATCAGTTTCAAATGTAGACAACTGGTCTCCTAATGTTGCAGTCCTAAATTTAAAAAAATATTTGCACTTTATACATTGAAACAGTTAGTTAAATTAATACAAGAAATACAATTTCATAATCTTTCTTTAAAACCATGATTCATTAATTAATACAATCCCAACTGTGTGCAGAATTTTAATATCTTTATTATCTAAAATAAATAAAATAAAATTTGTTTAATTCTTTTCCAAAATAACTAATAGAGAATGCTAAGGCTAAGTGTTTGTACACAGTAAATATTTTAAACAGAAGCAAAGGAGATAAAATATTAGCACCAGGCTTTAGTTACTACTAGAGTCTGAATAGTTTAAAGATATGTACAATTGAATTAATTCAACAACAAAAAATTACAACACTTAATTATATAATGTTTACAAACAATTAAAACAACACTGAAATAAGATGGTACTGACAGTACTTCAGTTAGCTCTAATTTATTACAACTAATAGCAATAACTGAACATTTCATAAAAAAATTAATCCTTTTAAAAAGATAATATCACAAAGGTCTGACAAAATGTGTGTGTTTACACACACTAATAAAGAAAAATTCTGAAAATTGACTAAGAAATAAGTATATAGGGAGCTGACCTGCTACGAGACATATTTTAACATTTTAGATAAAGCAAAACATTCCTAACAGATTTCATATCTTCATAATTTTACAAGAATATAGGTCAAAGTATTCACTATCAATAATGTTTTTTACTGACTTTAGTTACAAAAAATATTTTAATTTATTTGTTGTTAGTTGTTCTGTTTCTGTGATTTTTAAAATTTTTTATCACCTTTTCAATTCATGACTCAAGTCTGTATTGAGAGAAACCCATTTTTCAGCCAAATCAGTTATGGCTGTCTCAAGAGATGGACAATTAACGCTGTGAAGTATTTGCTTCCCTTTGTCAACAACTTCAAACACGGTATTTTTGGCATCAAGTAATTCTGCCTGCAAAGTTTTATATCTGCTCAGTTTGTCCTGAATAGTAGTTAGAGAGTCCCCACTAACAATAGGCTGTGGAACTTTAGACTCAAGCGATGTTAACACTTTAATTAGCCTTGTGTATTTCTCTTCAAGTTCAGTCCATTGCCTAGTCAACCTTTCCAGCCTGTAACAAGAATAATAAAATAGTATCAAATTATCAAACATATGAGCTTAAAAATTATAATTTTATTCTTTTACAATTTTTATAAATTTAATTTTATGAAGATTTTTAAAAGGCTAAATGACAAGAAATTTGTCATAATTTTTTATTGTTTAAATTGAATTATGAGTAAAATGTTGGTTTAAATTTAGGAAATATAAATTTCTTAGTAGATTTCATGGTTTCTAAAGTCATATAAAAATATAGGAAAATATATTTGTAAAAATAAGGAACCGACATCTACAAATAAATATATTTAAGATCATGGAAATGCCACCCCATATGTGTAGAGTTTTTGAGAACTACCTTTGACCATGTAAGCTGGCTTGATCAACAAGGACAGCAGTGATACTGCTGAGAGATGAATGTTTCTGTTGGAACTTTGTTTTTGTCACTGGGTCACACTGACTGGCCAGGGAATCCAACATAGCTTTATGCACCTCTAAGTCACTGAAAAAGTCCTGCAATAGTAAAAGGGATATTAATTTTTAAAAATACATTGTAATGTATCTGGGTTTTTTTAAACTGTATATTTTAGGGCTGTTATCGATTAATTTAAATTTAATCGTTAACTTTTGAAAAATTATGGATTAATTATTCGATAATTTCGATTAAAGCCAAAAATATAAATTTATGACGTCATTAAACTGAACATTTCTCACGGACATTGAAAATTAAGAATATTTTGAAATAAATTTTATGACAATGTGTTGATACTTGATCGGATGTTTGTGTTGAAGGTGGTACGTCAGCGATGTATTTGATCCTTTAAAAGAGAATTGTTTATGGCAGTGAACACAGTAAAGTTTTTCACCATCTTCGACTTTGCCATCCGCAGTTAGCTTACAAACAAAATTTTTGCTCAACTTTCTAGTTATATGTTTAAATTTAACTGCGCTGATGCTGTCAGCCTTTTTTTAGTTGATGTCTGCCGGTCCACATAAAGTAATACAATAAATTATAATATTACCCGGGAGAAGTTTGTACGTAAAAAAATATATAAATTATTATTAATTATTTATTATTAATTATTTATTAATAAAAATTTATGAAAATATTATATTATAAATATTTTCGTTAATTTTAATCGATTTTTTATGGATTAAAATAATTTTAATCGATAAAGAATTATAACGATTAATCGAGAAATTAATCGTTAATTTTCGCAGCCCTAGTATATTTATGTAATATGCATACTTGGCCATAAAACAGATAATACAAATATTGCAATCCTTAAATTTTATTTTCTTGAATAAGTTATATTTTGTTCACCCCTCAAATTCTAGAAATAATATTTTTAATCTAAGGCTTACCTGTATACATTTATATATACTTTTTTTTCTGACATAAATTAACTCTTGCAATTTTTTTAAAATTCTTGTGCTCTGCGTTGTCCAATAAATTAAACCTTTTATCATATATTAATCCCAATATATATTTCAATTATAAAAATATATATCTACATGTGTATTATTTTAATTTTAAAAAAGATTCTTAACCATCAGGTGAATATTTGCACAAACTTAAGTTTTACCTTATGTGCAACTAATTGTTGCTTGAGATGATTTAAGTCCCTTGCTGAAATGGAATCCAACTTGATTTTGTCCTGAGCAGTTTCTAAGAATGCAGCATAATCATTGAGCATTTTCTGATACTGGTCTTGTACTGAGATGGCATTCTGTACATTTGACTTCCTCTCCAATGCCTGTTAAACAAAGAAAAATTGAAAAATAAAATTTTGTGTTTGGTATAGGGGATTATATATTAATATGTATTCATTTTCATTTTACAATTTTTATTCTTTATTTTTTTTTAAACAAATTATAATTAATTACACTTTAACATTTTTTATATCTCAATTAGACAAAACATAAGATGCAAAGTAAGAGACTTCTTATATTTTACAAGTTATTAAGTTGATGGAAAAATGAAAGTATGCTTACTCTTCTATGTAATTCCATATAATAAGTCTGAAGATTTGACAGATCAGACTGATAGGAACCTTTAGGATGACCCACACTTAACTCTTTACTCTTCAGCTCATGAAGTTGGTTTTCACATTTTTTAAGTGCATCCTCAATTTTCTGAAGGATTAAAACATAATAAATATGTTTACAGGATAAAGCAACATGATATTCTCATAATAGAAATGAAAATATGTATACCCTATATAATAAATATAACTTAAAATTGAACTAGTTAACATTTTGAGAAGCCATCTATGAAATAATTACTTTATAATTCAACACATTTATTATCAGATCCCCCATTTCAACAACACATTTTACTTTTTTTAAATCTGAAAATGTCTATGCAAGCTTTATATTCATAGACAAAATTTTAATCAAAAGCAACTTAATACTTTAAAGAATTACAAACAAATGTATAATAGTTAAGCGTCTGAATTCTTGCACAAAAACACATGCTCCCACCTGGTTATTGGCCATGAGATCTTCCAAAGAAAGAGTTGAATTGGGAGCTAATATAAGCCTTTGTGTATCCTGCAGCCTCTGCTGTAATTGAGTGACTTCAGACTGATACTGTTTCCATTGCCTCTCTGTGCTGTGGAGATCTCCGCTTTGTGATTCAGCAGCTCCATGAAGAAGTCTGACCATGTCTTGCAAACTGTCAAGGCAGTTCTCAATAAGATCCTGATTGGCATGGTTGGTTGAGAGGAATAAATCTTTTGCTTGGTGGTTCATGGCAGTGACTTCCCTTTGTAAAGAACTCAATTGCCTCTGAAGACTCTAGAGATTTTAGAATTCATTTCTATTAGTTTTAACACGTAAGAAATATAAACTAAATACTAAAACATTTGAGAAAAGAAAAGTATAAAGCTTTAAAAAGAATGGATGCCATATGTATTATTATAATGTACTTTCTTATGTAATCATTTAACTAAATCAACCCTGCTGCTCTCTTCCACTCATTTTTTAATAATTTTAACAAACTATTTGTGTACCTCATTTTGTCTAATATGTTCTTCAGTGGTAGTCGGTACAGTGAAAAGCTGCTGTTGGGCTTGGTCTAAACAGTTTGAGACATTTTCAATTGCAGACTGAAATATAATGCAAGAAATATCCTGAATATATGGTTACAACAAATATCACCTTAGAAAGTAAAGGAATTATTCGAAAGTCAACCGGTAAAATTCCATAAAATAATTTACAACTTAGGGCTTTATTAATAAACCACACCTGAACATAAAATAGCTTTTTAAAATAAAAACCTTTAAATTGTATTAATTTATTAGGGTCAATCTTAATGAAAATTAGTTTTTTTTACTCAGAATTTAATTCCATCACATTTATTATCCTATTATAGCTGTTACTGATATGCCACTTAGAGGAAAACAGTTCATTCACTAGACACAAATTTTTAATTAAGTAATAAAATGAATTGGCTATCTACATAAACAACAAAAAATTTTAACCAATAATCAATTTTTCCTTTTTTTCAAAAAGAAATTTGAAACACATAAATTACTTTAAAAGTACAGATTGTACTAGATAAATTATTCAAAGATTTATTTGTACCTGATACTGTTGCTGAAAGGTCAAGGCATCATCCAGCTCAAGATGTTGAACCCCAAGTTTCTTCTGTAGAACATTCCAGTGGTCACTCAAATCTCTGACCACAGCTCTCACATCCTCTAGGGGTATTGTAATATCTTCCTGCCGCAAGGTTCCAAAAGATGACTTCAGCAACTCCTATTACACATGTAAAGCCATTTTCTTATTAATAATTTAATATTTTGTTTATTAAGTTGACTTATTTCACTTTCGAAATAAATATTTAAAAAAATATATTTTTAAAAAACCTAAGTCAAAATCTTTTTTAAAAAATTGTAAATATTTTCTTGAATCCATTCTTTCATTGTATGCAATTACATCTGAACCTATTAAGTGCTTTAAAATAATCCACTAAAACTGTTTTAAAACAAGTCATTTAACTTTCAATCTCATCTACTTGAAACAACAGAAAACAGTCAGGTGCCAAAATTTACCCCAGGTTTTTGTGTCCTCAGAATGGTTACCAGACTTTGATTCTTGTGTTCAAGGTCTTGGCTCAGTCTCTCCCATCCTTGCCTGACCTCCCTGTCGGACACAGCCAAAGACATGGTAGATGGAGCTGTTGTTCTTACATGCTGGGCAGAGATTTGTTGCACCAAGTCTTTGTGAGTCTTTAAGTCAATTTCTAGTTCCTAATGGTTTATGGATGAAATTATTAATTTAATTTATGTGAACATTTCAATAGTAGTATGTTCCACAAAAATAACTTGATTTGGAAACTTAAATGCATATTCAATGTATAAACTCAACAAGTGAAATTCAATCAAAATTTATGTGGAAATGTGGTGATAGGAGTCACTTAAAGTGAGCTGTCATAAAAATTTGGTTTACCATGTGGATCTTAGTACATTTTCTAGGACAGTGATTCTTTTTGCATGGTTCAGAAAACAAAACAAAAAATACCTTTCCATTGCCATCCTTAACTAACTTCCACCCTAATACTAATTTAAGTTAACCTAATCTTTATCCAAAACATACCATATGAATATCTTTAAAAAAACTTTTCATTTTCTAAAGCAACAAGTCTAATGACTAAAACAAACCTTATGGTTATCTTTGGGACTAGGTACAATCCCAGCTGTGTGAGTTACAGTACTGTAGCTCAGATCCTTCATCTCATCCATTCTTCTCTGGAGTCCCTGAATGTTGGATTCTTGTATTTCCAATTCTTTCTGTCTTTTCTCTGTCTCCCTGATAACAGTTCTGAGGTGATTCTGTTTCTCAATGGTCATTGATTTAAACTGAATCAAATCATTCTGAGGAAGAATGCAATTTAAGTATTTTCATTTTTTCAACAACAAAAAATCTTTATGCAAATTTCTATTTTTTATATATTATTTTTTACATCTTGAAACTAGCTCTAACAAAATACAGCCTTAAATATCAATTTTTTTTAACAACTTCTAGCCAATACACCAGGAATATGCCAGAAATGAAAAAGAAAATATCTTCTAAAGCCATTTAGTAAGTATCAAAAATAGGAGTACCTAAAAAATACCTAAATAAAAACAAATTTAAATTTAAAAGTTCTCCAAAAAAAACAACCCACTCATAATAAATTTTGTAAGCATCCCATTTCCTGATGGGATCCAGTTCTCACATGGAATCCCATTCCTGGAAGATCTTTTTTTTTCCATGGAAAGGGGGGGGGGCATTTTTCAGCTTCAAAACCATATTACATAAGTATGATTGCATTAACAAATTAAAGCTTTATCATAATTTTATTAAGCCAATGGTTTGCATTTGCATCACATTATTTAATTTCACAGTCTAATCCTCTTAATTGATTATAACATTTTGACAGATTATTGATTCCTGAAGATACCAATCTTTACCTGAAGAGTGGCAAGTTGAGTGCGGAGTTTCTCAGCCTGTGCTGGATGCTCTTGGTCACACAGCCGATCACACTGCAGTGCAAGGTCTGACATCTGACACAAACGGTTATTGATTTCTTCCTGCATATCCTATAAACCAAAAAAATTGGTCTCGGTTACAATTTTAAAATTATTTTTTTTTCCCCCACTTCTTTTGATATAAATAAATTTTTTTTGTAAAACTACTTCAAAGGGCAGTGTATTTTTTTTTCAATTAACTTTTAAGAGCTAAACATACTATCTGCTATTAATGTGTAGAATGTAAGGGGAAAACTTACTTTATTGTCATCAAGCTGAATTTTGAGTGTGTCAAGATCATCAGAAGGCAACTTTAAAGAGGACTGCCTGACTTTCATCTCTTCCATCCAGTTATTTAGCTCCTCAACTCTCTTTGCGTAGGCTTTCTTGGCAATGGCGTGTTTCTCTTTGGAGATTCTGGCATCCTGGCAGGGCAGAATAAGTATAAACTTAGAAAATAAATCTTGACATGGCTCAACCAACCATTTATAAATAATTATGACATAAAATCAGGACTAAACAAGTTTGTTCTGGTTAATCAAAGAGCTGTAAGCATTCTAGTAAAGAAAAAACAAGATGGTTCTGGTTAATCAAAGAGCTGTAAGCATTCTAGTAAAGAAAAAACAAGATGGTTCTGGTTAATCAAAGAGCTGTAAGTATTCTAGTAAAGAAAAAACAAAAATTAAATTTATTGGAGTTAAATTATTTTTTCAATATTTATCTACATTTTCACACAAAAAAACACTAAAGGATGGAGGTGGATGAGGAAAACAGGACGGAACTTTGTTAGTGCACACGTTAAGCAAGACAAATTAGATGCCAATACTTTATAAACTAAATATTACTTGTTTAACAATTGTTTATTGTTCAATTCTTTCTTTCCTTACCTGAAGTTGTTTCCCCTTGTCTTCAGCCATCGTCTCCAAATTATGAAACCTGTCAGTCAGCATTGCCAGAGTGGCATTCATGGTGTTGTAACTTTCAGAGTCTGGAGATGAAATTAGCTTATCTCCCCATTCTTTGACTTTGTTGATGTCTGACTGGATGTTTTCAATCTCTTTCAAAGTTTCCTGCTCAGAAAATGAACAAGAATTCAACTTTAAACTGAAAATTTCCCCTTTAAGCATTATAGTGTTACCCACTTCCATTTACCCAACCCACACAACTATCGAAAAACAATCTGCTAAACAATTTTGCACAATATTTGAAGAATGAAGGACATAGCATTTTTATAGACATTAATATTACGCTACTTATATATAATCCATCGCCAGAAAGAAAAAAAAATTCGAGAAATGAATTAAACATATCCTTAATATTTTTAAAGGACTAATTCTGACCAACTATAAAATTTTCAGCAGCTTGGAAAGCAGAAAATATTTGAGGAACAACTCAAATTGTTTGATTAAAATTATTCTTACACTATAGATATTAAGAAACTTAATGTTAAAATAGAACATTACGATATTTTAAACATTAAGAGCCAAATTTTGTACACAAATATTTTAGGTCAGGGTTATCTTAAAAGAACTTTGGGTTATGTCAATCTTTTATTCATTACCTGGTACTCCCTCATCTGTGTGTCCAGTGTAGCAGCTTGTGATGCAGGGCTTTGAGCCAGTCGGATGTGTGCTCTCTCCATCTTGGTGGTCAAGTCTTGGACCAGGTGTTGATAGGTCTCCTGTCTCTTTATTGCCTCTTGTAGCATTCTCTCATTAGACTGACCCTGTTCAAAAAACAAATAATATTAGTAATATCTTTATCAGATTTTAAACTTAGCCAGCCTCTTTATGAACTTTTTAAAACCAGATTCTGCTAAATATTTTTATAATAACTGTTAATGATTATCAATTTTCAGAGTAACCCAAATGTCATCAAACTATGTAAAAATTCAATTTTAAGTACAATAGAAGCTATATACATGCATACAATTTAACTTTTAAAAAGTACATAGAGCATTTTTTTTTGGTTTAAAGTTAAGTTAACTGAATACTCTTTCACTTATTTAAAATGGTAAGATTGGCAAAGGGAAATGTCTGTGGTACAATCTTCACATTTTTTGTTTAGAGCTTAAGATTGCAAGTTATGAGTTAGGTTTAGGGTTGATTTTAAACACATTCAGAACATATTCCTCTCAAGCAAATCTAAATACACAGATCCTATATGTGGAAGGAAGTCAACAGCCCTGAGCATAAGGCTCTTAACAAGTCTCCCTGGGGAAACTCTCCTAGAAAATATTCCCCCACCCTCAAGGGAACTATTAGCTAGGGACATCCGTATCGGTCTCCCCTGAGGAGGCCGCCTGGGCATCCAAGAATACAGTCGAAAATGCCTCCCACTAAGCTGACCTCACAAAGGATAAAATGAAGTGTTAGCTATAAACATCATCTGCAGCGCAATTTAAAAAAAAATCCTTTACAATTTTGTGTGTTGATGTGTTTGTGTTTCTTAATTTTGAAGTAGTAAAATAAACTTATGAACCGTCTAGACTCTAGATCAAGGGTCGGGAAACTTTTTGTCTCAGACAGCCATAAACGCGGCTTGTTTTGAAAAGTAATTCTGTGAGAGCCATACATTATGTTTAAAACTAAAAATTCAAGTAAATGTATACATTTGTGTAATTTCAACACTATAAGTACAATAATTAGGTCTCTGAATTCTTTTAATAACATTGTTATGCTGGTTTTTAATATGTAGATCAAATGATTCTGAATAAATTTTAAAAAAAATAATCGAACATTTGTCTGAGAGCCAGATGCAGCCATCAATAGAGCCACATCTGGCTCGTGAGCCATGGTTTCCCGACCCCTGGTCTAGATGATAGCTTGCTATTATTAAGATAGAAAAAAATGTCTATGAAATATTAGCTCTCTGACAAGAAAAGAAAGTTAAAATGCCTTGGAGTAGGTCAAGACAATCCAAGCTGAAAGACATGACTACATGTATGTCATTTTAAAGGGAAGGTAGGAAGATAAAGAGTCATCACCAAATAATTACTTTAAAGTTGTCACTTCTTATCTCACCCATTTACAGGCTTGTCTTCTGCTATCACTGATGGTTGGACTTGTGTTAGTTTCAGCTGTAAGCCATGTTGGACTATTAGCTTCAACTAATTCACTTTTTGCATCTGGAGTCAGTGGGGGTACAAGGTCAATAGAGTCAACAAAAGTCGAGTACACTATATTAACACAAGCTGCAGTTTCGTCCCTTGTTTCATGGCCAAGGCGGTCATTAAATCCAGTTGCACGCTCACAGTTTAAAGTGAGATCATGACGGTCACTATTGCCATTAGGTCCATCACGAATACTACTGACAGCAGGAGGACTATCGTGGCTCATGCTAGTGGCTGGCTCAACTATTTCACCAAAAGATTTGTTGGAGGTTTTGAGACTTGGACTTTCAATTTTCTCCACGCTAATTTTCAAACGAGATCTGTCGGTCGCAGGACGGTCTTTAAGTCTTTCGGTATACTTCCCGTCTACCGCTTGGTCGTCAATCACAAACATGTTAACCTGCCGGTGAAAGCCAGAATCCAACAGAAGATCTGTCCGAGGTTTGTACTGGGATTTAGCACGTTGTGCTATTTCGAAAGAAGACCAATCGTCTTTATCTTGGTTGTTGAAAGTTGGTGTGGAAACATGAAAACGTTCCCCTAATCGTTTCTCATTCTTTGATGGGAAGACCTCCTCTCGTTCATAAAAAGAACAAACAAAATCCAATAATGTCGCACCCCCGGATTCAGTACTGCATGGTTGTGACACGGTGATTGCAGGTTCAGTACAGCATGGCTGTGACACAGGAATGGCAGGTTCAGTACAGCATGGCTGTGACACGGTGATTGCAGGCTCAGTACAGCATGGCTGTGACACAGGAATGGCAGGTTCAGTACAGCATGGCTGTGACACAGGAATGGCAGGTTCAGTACAGCATGGCTGTGACACGGTGATTGCAGGCTCAGTACAGCATGACTGTGACACGGTGATTGCAGGCTCAGTACAGCATGGCTGTGACACAGGAATGGCAGTTTCAGTACAGCATGGCTGTGACACAGGAATGGCAGGTTCAGTACAGCATGGCTGTGACACAGGAATGGCAGGTTCAGTACAGCATGGCTGTGTCACGGTGATTGCAGGTTCAGTACAGCATGGCTGTGACACGGTAATTGCAGGTTCAGTACAGCATGGCTGTGACATGGTGATTGCAGGCTCAGTACAGCATGGCTGTGACACATAGACCGCAGGCTCAGAGTTATATGAATACGACACAGAGACCTGGTGATTATTAGTGTCTGACGCAGGCTCTTGTTTAATTTTATCACGTGAGACTAAATCATCATAAGTGATACAATTAGAAGAATGCTGTTCACTTTTCACAGTGACAGCGTGTTCATTTCTAAGGCAGTCAGCTGACGGCAGGGGATATCCATTTAAACAAGCGACAGAAGTAGTACCTGCTAACTGATAATCCTTTGACGTGATATTTTCAGTTGAACTATTTGACGTTAATTTGATAACTTCTGACAAATCAGCTGTTGACCTGTTTGAAGTTATTCCCCTATAACAGTGCGGGGCTGTTATTTCTTCAAAATTGATTAGCGTTGGAAAAACCGTTTCACCATTTTGATTGCAATTAATTTCTGATACACCAGACGTGATGTTTAAAACATAATCACATTTTTCTTGGTCCGACAGTTCGTTTGCCTCCTTAAGTCCGACTTGCAATACATCTCCTGGACTCGATGGGCCATCAAAACAGATAGGAAGTATGTGCGCTTCTTTGACGAACGAGCCAATCGCCGCTGAGACTTTGTTTAATTCTGGTATGATGTAGACGGTGATGTGACGAGTTTCAGAGCACGGTCGCCTCAGATACACCGTCAGTGTCGAGATGTACACGCAGTTGGTTTCGGTGTTTTGAGACGCCATGACATTCACACGGACTATTATCTAATTTTTGCACACAAGAAGTTAAAAGATGTCTTAAACCATTGATGAAATTGTGGCCGTAAGTCTTGCTTTGATCAGAAAAGTTTTTGGTACATACAACTTTGTCGTTTGCGTCATAGTTTTCCAATTCGATTGAGCTCATATCATTCTGTAATCTCAATACTTGGCTGTTTTTTTTTGTCATGCAGTACAGTAATAGTATTATCTCATCTTATCTTATTTTATCTTATCTTATCTTATTTTATCTTATCTTATCTAATACAGACGCTCCTTCTATACAGAATAACAGTTTAATAGCTTGCTAAAGAACTAAGGATTTGTTCGATATGATTCAAATTGCCATTTCCCACCTTACAAGTATTTTGAAAACGGCTTTAATAGCAACTATTCGACAAAAATACCATAAGTCTCAATTCTTTTTATTTAAAATTCAAACATCGCAGAAGGAACTTAGTGTAGCTTGTCAACTAATAAATGAAGGTGCATTTTTCCCATCAAACAAGCACAACGAATGTCAATATACAACTTTGTCCACCAAAATTTAATTGATTAAACCACTGAAACAAATACGTAAGTCCAAAGAAACAACAACACAGTTAACTT
Source organism: Ampullaceana balthica (assembly GCA_944989445.1). NCBI lineage: Eukaryota > Metazoa > Mollusca > Gastropoda > Lymnaeidae > Ampullaceana > Ampullaceana balthica. Next base: position 1,757,141 of record CALYLW010000055.1, on the reverse strand, counting down.
TAACTTTAACGTCAACTTTAGAAATTGATAAAACAATCTTGTATCAACTGTTCAGTTGATCAACATCAACAGTGAACAAGAGGCAAAGTCGTTGCAAGACTACGGCACATAGAAACAGAGCTACTTGAACTCCATGGCGGAGTGACATAAAACTTAATTCCCTTGGTATAAAAAAATCAATAACAACGTTTCCGTCTGTGCAAAAAGAGCAATGCACTATTGGAGAACCAATTTCTTATGTGTAATAATGTACTGCTTTTTTGGCGTCTTACTTTGTGTTCTAAACAATAGCACTTTACATTGAATCCCCATCGTCTTGTATAAGCAGAATGGCTTCAATTGTTCACTTTTGGGCCGCGCGCGAGATGATCCGACGAGGATTTGTCAATATTGAGATTATAATGTTGGTAGCTGAACTACAAATAACTGGTATCATGGCCTGAGGCTGGGTCGGGCTTTTCCGATGCAACTGAATAAATCGTGAAGATTACCTGCATGTGTATCACAGAGCGTAGACAAATATTGATACGAACATGTCTTAGCATACATAGATTCGCCGTTTTGTGAACACTTTATTAAAAAACGCTCATATGTAATTTTGAGATAAAGAATGTGAAAACCAGCACAGTAACCAAATGGAACAACTTGGGCTGTTTGTAAATATCGTGGGCGCACTGGTTCTCTGCAATTAAGAGCAACAACCAAACGATTTTGAACAATTTTATCTCAAAGTCATTAAATGAGTTGAAACTGTTTCTACAAATTCTCAGTTATTAGCAGTACACTGACTTTTCACACACTCTATATCTGAAATGACTGTCATTGTCTCATGCTGATTCAGAGCGGCACCCAGTCTTGAGGCCTTAACACCATGACTTTGATAAAAAAGAAACAACGAAGACAATGCTTAGGCGTCCACACTATCTTGGTTCGCTGTATAAGCAAGACAATTTATTATTTGTAGAACAACGAAGAGTTCTATTCATCACAACCCTGATGCCACCACTGGTGTCCAGACGTATTTATTGAATTCGTGTTTACAAAATTTTAAAAGATCCGAAAGAGTTTCACTGGAATCGAGTAACGTTAGGTTGTCTGCTCATTTTTAGGTTCATGACTAAGTTAATAACTTAGCATTGAAACTCTAAAACTCACAGAAATCTCTTAAGTAAAAAAGAAACACGAACAACTTGAGATATAAAAAAAAACAAATATCTCCACAATAGTCCAAAACTGAGTAGCGAAATAAGATCACTTAGTGCACTTCCCGTTTGGAATCCATGGAGTCAGGACCAGCTTTCTATTACCAGACCCCTCGTGTTTCAACATATATGTATAGTATTGTGGGAAATAATTCGACAAACGTTAAGTCAAAAGTCTCATTTTAACCCCTTAAAAAATTCAAGTTCATGAACATTTTGGGTTTATTCCAACAAGGCCACGTCTAAGACTTCATATCTCGGGGTTTAAAGTACCGCCGACTTGAACGAGGATTTCATTCAAGTCGCATTCTTTGTGGTCACGCCGACAAAAGCTGCGCCTCAATACGTAATGTCAGTGGCACTGTACGGCCGTCTCACCCAGAGAAAGGACCCTGTCTTGGGCTACATGTCAAACTTCAGGGCAGTATTCACAGCACAATAAATAGAAATATTGCTTCCAAGTTGAAGAAGTTTATGGAAGCCCCGGGGGTAACGGTAAACGTCTAAATGTTGTTCCCATGTTTATGACGGCTGATTAAACAAACAGGAACCGTTTAATGTGACAGATACATGCTTTAAGCGCAACCCCACGAAAGAAATCAGTAACGTTTTTTTTCTTTCCAGGTTTTGTGCGAGATAGTTGAAGGCATTGTGTTTGATTAATTTCATTCATTTCCTGCGGTGCTTTCAGATCATGCATGTGCTGGAAAATGTTCTGTGTAATATATAGATGGGACTGCACTCAAAAATGTATTGAACCTACAGGATGGAAAGGGCGGGTAACTCAGTTTTTTAAAATAGAGTTTTTCCTTGGGGAAATTATTGAACATAATTTAAATCTAGAGGTAATATTTCTTACTCCTTCACAATTGTCCTTGTCTTAAGACTAACAATCCCCCCTCACCAATGCTTTATCTCCACATGGCTCACAGATATAGTTGTTAAAAAAAGTCATCCTTCAATATACAGCCATAAAGAGTTTTTTAAATTAATTTTTTATTACTAGTAAATAATTATTTTTTTTGTTTTGCTGTATCCAAAACTTGATATAACAAATACAATCCACGGGGATGCCGAAAATGTGACCAACAAACAACTGACTACGTAAAAAAATATTCGCCTTTTTGTTAACACATACCTAACCCACACCATTCAACATTAGAGTGGCCAGGGTAAGTGCCGTCCTGCGTGGGTCAAGGGTTTTGCCACCAGCTCTTCCCCTAATAAAGAAGTGCCACCCGGGGCGCACCGCCACCCTCTTTCCTAAACCAATGCTCCCTCAACAACAAAAAATTGTCACTAAGGAATGTCTGGACCGTTTGTCACCATGAAGCTACAACGCAAAGCCTTCCTGACAAAAATTCAAGTGCCCTCCACAAGTTTACGTAAAAATCTTTACTATGGAATAATATAAAAGTCATAAGGAAGTACTTTCACGGCGTGGCACTAGCGTTGTAGAGGATTAAAGCGGTTTGTGCGAGGTGAAGCGAATTCTCCAGCAGAAAGGATGGTGACGTAGATAGGTGTTAACTGATCAGGACATGTCTTTAAGTATCGTCAACAAAAGAAAACAGAAGTGCAGCCCATATTCTAAGCCCCTACTTCCCGCTACTTAGTTTCCGCAACTGGAGTTTAGAAGTAAGACGTTGTAACTTGTATAAAAACATTCACATTAATATCCTATGCATATCCTAAATTTAAAAAAAATTAAAATATAAACACAAATCACGTTTCTAGTGGAGCTCTCCCTCGGTTCTCAAATCGGAGTCCTGGAAATTATAATATACCAAAAGAAATCCCAGGGCGAAAAATCTTTACTAGCAATATTCATATTCAAAATAAAGGATTCAAGGATTTTTTCATGCACAATTCGCCAAAGGGGAAAAACATAATCTTCACTTTTCGTGCTGACTCGGCGTGTAATTTAAGTAGTGACGACTATCAAGATATTGATGACGAGTATTTTAACTCCTATTGAACCTCTCAAAAGCAATTCAACCAGCGATGCCCTATACCGCCGGTTCGCACAAAAAGGTTGTAATAAAACAAACCCGTAAAAACAAAGTTTTTGACTATAAATCCCTTATATATGAGACATAACTAACAGTATTGTTTATTTTTAAACGCGACAAACATTTACAGACTGAATCTGTCTTAACTCAACTTTGCTTCATAACCCTGGGGGGTGGGGGTGTGAGAGGGGAAAAGTCTGGTCACTGATCGCTGGACCGAGCTCAGCGTGACACGTAAAATGTAAACAAAAGCACGCCGGTATTTCGATGGGTCGCGTCAAAGCGTCAACTCAAACTCTCACGTGAAAAAAAAACAATAACAAACAGTGAATTTGAATTACATACGTTATATAAGGATAAACTAAAAATGCATTAATTTAATTACGGTACGATCGATCGATCTGAAATTTTGAAACGATGTATTGTTAGGTGAGACGGGTCCGTGTGCCAAATTTTAGCTCGATCGCATCACGGGAAGTGGGTCATTTTTGACTTTTCATTTTCCGCCCGACCGACGTACGAAGACAAGATTCGAAGTTAATATAAGGGATTTAATAAAACAAACCCGTAAAAACAATTTTTTTACTATAAATCCCTTATATATGAGACATAACTAACAGCATTGATTATTTTCAAACGCGACAAACATTTACAGACTGAATCTGTCTTAGCTCAACTTTGCTTCATAACCCTGGGGGGTGGGGGTGTGAGAGGGGAAAAGTCTGGTCACTGATCGCTGGACCGAGCTCAGCGTGACACGTAAAATGTAAACAAAAGCACGCCGGTACATCGCGTCAACGCGCGAAATGAGCTTTCACGTGAAAAAAAACACAATAACAAACCGAGAAATTGAATTACATACCTCGTATAGAGATAAACTAAAAATGCATTAATTTAATTACGGTACGTTCGATCGAACTGAAATTTTGATACGATGCATTGTTAGGTGACACGGGTCCGTGTGCCAAATTTCAGCTCGATGGCTTCACTGGAAATGGGTCATTTTTGACTTTTGTTTTTCCGCCCGCCCAAGACAGAGAGACAGAGATCACGACAGAGACGGCAGTGAAGTTAATATAAGGGATTTAAAAATGTGCTTATCTACAGAGAAAAATCTGTATAATCACCAGACAGATAAATACGTGGATCTTTTGGTCGTTTTGTGTGTGTCACAGCGGATGACCGAACCAGTGATTACTTTGATTGGCAGCACACTGCTGCACCTAACTAATCCCTTAAGCAGACAACATTAAATCCTTCAACTTTCATTCTATTATACAACGTCTGTAAGACATTCAAGTGCAGGATAAATGTCGTGGTTCTATTGTGTTTTGAGGGACGCAACTCGGCCAACCCATATAACACATGTTAAATGGCGTGGGAAATGGCTGGAGTTTAGTTAGCTTAAACTTGATAAATATAAACTTGACACAAGGATTTTTGGGACGAAGTCTAAACGAATTATAGAGCTCAGTGCAGCGACCTAAAAATAAACACATTGACTTACCATATTTACCGATATATGGACCATCGAGGTATTCAACCGATAATATGGTCATGATTATATACTACATGTTAAGGTGCATGGTTATACATGTTATATAGGATCAAGGATCGAACATTTATTTTTAAATAGTTCAAATTCCAATAAATTTAAGAAGTGAAATAATATATTTCTTTGATGGTAAGGCACTTACCTGTTCTTGTATCGTGTCCCAGGACAATTCGTGGAGTTCTTGTTGAGAGAGACCCGTAAGTCCACTATGTCCATCGGATGAGCTGCTGCCTCTGTTAACCTGTGAGTGAGGGTGGACAGTTGTGAAAACCTGGACACATCCACGTAGATTTAAGTTCTATACATTTAAAGATGGTTCATTTGAAGTTTTTTGTCGAAATTGAAAAAAAAATGTATTCAATTTACATTTTCAGTAGCAGCTATATAAAGGTGTGGTGATTTAACAGCAATTTCACAAATAGTTCAAGATACCATGTCGGTCGATCATTTGGTTTCTATTTAAATGCCTTGTCTTTCACACTCAAGTATTAAATTAACACTAGGTTAAGCTTTTAGGACATTTCCCTCAACGAGGGAACTTCTCACCTTCGAGGGAGCCACTCACCCGTTTCAAAGTATTACTGCGAAGACCGTAACATTATTATGGAATAATCTGGCGAATCTTAATTTGAATATCAGTAAGATAGAGTTTCATTAAAATCATGTATAATTCTTTTTGGTAAAGCGTTACTAATTTTAAATTATTTTCACAGGCATGAGAAATATGGGCACTAGCAATATATTACACTTAGTGGCTGAGTAATTTTTTGGACAATCGGAGTAGCAATAAAATAAATTCTTTACCAATCATTTTTTAGCAGATTTCCAATCAAGGGCTCACGAAACAGGTAGATAATAATTTAAAATGACTTAAAATTTAAACCGCAAAGAAAGAAGGTGCAAAGGTGTAGATGATCACTAAATTTGTTAGCCAAAAGATTTGAACTGAAGTAGATAAATACTAAATACTTAAAGCTCACAGCACCAGGGCAAACTATTAAAAATAATGAAATAAGACATTATCTGCTCTGTCCACTACAACAATTTGAGCATAGGGAGATGGTAGTGAAATATCTATGTGGAAATGCAAAATGTAAACACAAATATAATGCTTACTTTACTACCATTCTTGCATTTGTTATTATAGACATGACAGTGTTTACAAATGCGCAAGTTTATATTTCTAACACGCCCTACTGCGCTTTTGGAGAAAGAAATTCTCCTAATTAAAAAAAAACAACATAAATACCACTTTATTTTTTATCTGTCATCGGTATTCGTTTAACAAAATCTACTATTTCGGATACTGCAAGAGAGAGGTTGAACCACTTGTAGACGGTGACCCGTCAAAACGGCCCTGACATAACGGCCCCGGTCAAAACGGCCCCCTGTCAAAATGGCCCCGGTCATAACGGCCTCTGTCAAAACGGCCCCGGTCAAATCGGCCCCGGTCAAATCGGCCCCGGACAAAACGGCCCCAGTCAAAACAGCCCCGGCCAAAACAGCCCCGGTCAAAACAGCCCCGGTCAAAACGCCCCCGGCCAAAACGGCCCCAAGCAAATTGTTTACATTTTTCAACACAAAATTATTTTTTTTTGCATTTTAACCTTTTGTCAACTTTTTCACCCTTAAAGAAAGTGGTCAAATTGTAAAATTATTTCTTGTGATGTTATTATATTATTTCTTCTTAACAAACAATTTTGTCCTGGTGCCGTTTTGAGTAAAGTTTATAAAATTGTTTCTTGTGATGTCAATATTATTGTTTCTTGTTAACTAAACCTCACACTGAATCGGTAAGTAAAAATAGTAATATAATATTTGATTGTATTTTTTTTAACTAATAGTAGATCTATTAGTCAAGGGCCGTTTTGACCGAGGCCGTTTTGACCGGGACCGTTATGACCGAGGTCATTTTGGCAGGGGCCGTTTTGTCAGGGGCCGTTTTGACCAGGGCCGTTTTGTCGGGGCCGATTTGTTGGGGCCGTTTTGTCCGGGGCCGTTTTGTCGGTGAACCCTTGTAGACACCGCCTTTCACGGAATCGATTAGACTCAAGTGGAATACATTTCCCAAATATTTCGATTACAACGTTTACGTGTCTTTACAATGTATTTGTTTACTTTTGAATTCCATGCATATGGCTAAGCCAACGGATAAGCTAGAGTCAGCTAGACTAAGAAATGCATTTCAAATTTTTAAAAAAAACTTTATTAGAACTGTAAATAAAATAAAAATATTGAAAAATTTTCAGGCGTTGAGAAAAGTCAGCAAGATAACAATCTTAGCCGGGATCCTATCTATGTATGTTTACACTACACTTCACACCTAGCTAATCAGACCCTAACTCCCGACACATAAGCTTTTAACTATTGATTTGATAGGACGCGAATAGTACCATTACCATTCATTTATTTTCAAAAACGGGAATTAGTAAGATCCCCTCTGGACTAGGGCTAAGAATATTCAAACACACACACAAATCCTTCATTAGTATCGTAACCTATAAAATTGTTACCGAGTATATGAAGCTAAATATATTGTTAGTATAAATTAGTATTTAGCATCAGGGCACTTTTGAGTTCATTGCGCTTAGGCAGTATGAATATGGTCCAATATGAATATGGTCCAATAATGAAATCTGGTGGGAATTTTTTAACAGGTTGCCCAATACTTATCATTAGAATTCATATATATATATATATATATATATATATATATATATATATATATATATATATATATATATATATATATATATATATATATGCGTTAATAACGCTGACTTGAAATTTTATAAAACCTTGTTTAGTAAATTAAATAATAAATAAAATACACAAATATACACCGAAACTAGAGGAAACCAGCGTGCAGCAGTAAAAAAATACATTGGAACATGCAACACGAAGCAACAGGTGTAAAGTGCTCAAGTGGACTATAGTGAAACGCATCACGCTATAGTGAAACTCTGTAGTGAAAGTCAAAAGATGAGCAATGAACATAGGTTCAACAACGCATTACCTTCTTATCGCCAGGGGTGAAAGTAGATAACGAGGAGTTAACTCCCCCACCACCGGATAGCGTCCGAAGATTCGTCTCTGACCCAACACGCCTCGAGTTTGGGTCCATATCTGAAAACATGCGGATTATCTCCGTTGGACTTCCACCCGTGGGTGGCGTCTTGCCGATAAGATTCTTAGTGGATGATGATGTCAGTTTCTCAGCGAGTGAACTTACCGATGGCAACGAGTCCTGTAGAGTCTGTGACTGGTTGGAAGATGAAATGACCACACTGGCGTCCAGACCACTGTCAACGCTGCCAGATGTATTCAAGGAAATCTCAAATCCAGATTCTGGAACATTGACAGAAGAAGAATACCTGGACCCTGAACTTGTGGCGACTGTCTCAGGAACCACGGCCTTAACCATAGGCGGGGCTGAATAGCTCAATGAAGACTTAGAATCAAAGGACACGGCAGTTGTACGGGGACTGTCGATGGACTGAGTCAGACTGACCGTACCGGACGCATCCGACTTTTCCCCAGACGTGGACGGGATGCTCTCGCTCCAGGTAGGTCTCGGAATACTGTCAGTTTTCGGCGGAGGAATCTTCCTGGGCAGTTCAAAGTCATTCAGTTGTATCTCACTACCCAGGAAAGGAGCTCGCAGGGTCAGATCGCTCTCTGGTGCGAGTAGTGTCATATCTCTGAAAGTCGGAGGCGCATCAGACAAAAGAGGCGTGTCTAATAAGAAGGTGGGCATCGTCTCGTAAAATAAGTGGCTCGAGGATGGCAGAGGGGAGCTGCCTCTTTGGTGCTGGGCGGCGGCTGAAAAATAATCACTGTAAGCAGATTCGGGGAGATAGTGTTTGCGGAAGACACTGGGGCTCAGCATGGCGCTGTCAAGAATGAGCTGCCGGTTTTTTTCGTGGATCTCGTTAACAAAAGCCTGGAATCGTTTGATTTGGTCTGCCAACCTCTGAAATTCAAAGGTCGTCATGCAATAATAGAATTGACATGCAATAGCAAGTGTTTCTAGAGAAGAAAATACGAATTATGTTGCAAATGTGACTGCTACGAAATTCATATAATGAAATTATAAACACCAAGACGCAATTTTATGAATAAGTAAAAATAATAGGACGTTTCCTTGTCATTTTATAGCGAAAAGGTGTGCATGAGATTGAGAAGAATGTGTTGACGCCGATGTCATTAAATTTTTTAAAATATGTATACTATTGTATACATCTGTAACTATTCACATTTACATGGTATTTTTTTAACCAAGGGAATTAACAAAGAGTTATTAAATACAGCAGTTATCATAAGTTATATACCTTCCATTTACTAGTATGTTTTAAACATTTGGCTGACGTTAATAAAATCATTTTTTATTATTGTCAAGCAAATATTGTGATTGCATTACATGTTTGTTTATGATGAATTATCATGGTACTACATTTCTTAATTATAATGTGTAAATTGTGCATCTATAAAGAGGTGAGATAAATGACAATATGGAGAGAAGACGATGATAAATCACTATAGCAAGAGACGATGATTATTGTATACTCCCTCACCCTGCACATTAGTATACTTCCAGCATGCATAAGTTAAACGACTCTCAATTTGTATCGACAGGTAAGTAAGTACTTATAGAAGACATACATAGAGACAAGTCGGATGTAGATCTTAATATCACAGTGAAAGATATTAATTATTTAGTTACTTGTAAATATTTATCATGGTTTAGATAAGTTTATATTTTATATTATCTTTGAGATAGGCTAATAGAACTCTAGACGTCTCTGTCATCAAATTAATTTGAGAATCGCCCAACTTAAGAATTGCCTTCCCATTTACATGCAAATTGTTCAATTAAAGGTGATATTAAAAGCATGAACTTTGTATAAAAACATTATAAAAAACTCATCCTTGGTATTTATTACAGTGGGCTGAACAATATTATAATTGACATTTTAAAAAAAAACATGACTCTTTTCTACTTAAGTTTTGTTTTAGTGTCTAAAGCAATAGGATAAATTACCACCATAAATAAATTATTCAAATAAAATAACTAATAAACATTTTAAATAGGAGAAGTTTTGATAATTATTTATTTTGTGCTTAATTAACAGAACTACATGTATTTTATTAGAAGGTAAATAATATTCTTGACTTGAAATTAGTAAATAAATAATAAATACTGCTAACAAATATATTTTTAATCCATTTGCGAAAGGCTATAAAATTATTTAAAACAATAGCTTTACATTTAATAAAACTTTATGATAAAGAAGTGCGCAAAGTTTTTGATGAAAAAGACAACAACAAATTTGACTTCCAACTAGAAATTAACTTCAGAAAAAGGTCATAACAAAAGTGAACAATAATGCAGAGCTCCTACAAGTGTTTACTTACATTTCTCTCCGCCATCTGTTGCTTCAGGGCACCCACGCTGGTCGCCTCGACCGGGGACGCCTGAAGTTTCTGCTGAGCATCACTGATAGTCTGGTTGAGCTGCCTGATCTGGGCGGCGTATCTCTCCTGCTGGGACACGGCGAGTTCAAGGCTCTCGAGCTGTTCCTTGGCAGCCGTCTCCAAGAGGCCCATCTCAGACACTAGTCGGCCAGCCGGTGTTAGAGTGGTCTCCCCTGTCGAGCTGTCTGGCGGTGTTTGGTCGTAGTTCGGGTCTGGGTTAGAGGCCACGAGCTCTTCGGCCTGCGCCTTGTTTTTGAGGACATCTTCGTAGAGCCGCTGGGAACAAAAATATAGTTGCATAGGTGAGGTGAATGGAGTGTACCAAAAGCTACATGACTCCATGATGATACTACAATCTGTTTAAATATGCCAGTGCTCTGATTTTCCTTTATTTTCTTTTATTAAAACCTATATCAGATAAATGGTATTAAAAGGTTAAAATACCACTGTATCTTATTAGTTCATTTTATAGCTTATATAACAAATCAGACACTCGTTAGATTAAATAAGTTTGCTTTAAGAAAAGACCGATTGTATATAACAAACAAAATATACATGGGGAATATATCTGTATCGAAATTACTTAAACACAAAATGCAGGTAATGGATGATGGCTATTCCCCCTTCCTCTTTTATTTCTGTTTGAAAGATATTCATGCAAGCGAACCATTTTTAAATCCTTTATATTAACTCGTGGTGTCTGCGGCCGACCGACCGACCGACCGACCGACCTTGTCGCCAAAACTTTTGATCGATTTTTAACCCACTTGCTCGCAAGATAGCGAGCTGAAATTTTGCAGGCAGTTTCGTACCGATGATAAAAACAATGTATCAAAATTTCAGATCGATCGCATTTACCGTAATTAAATTATTGATTTTTTAGATTATTTTATTTATTCCTATGTATCATGCTATTTTTTGAGATAGAGCGTCGCGGTGCGTATTATATTGAACAACCTTTCTGTCGCGCAATAAGGTGCGTATTTTATTGACAGCTCTTTTTATAAACATATTCCTGATCGGTGCGCATTATATTAAACATGTTTTACGACACAACTGCAATTTTGTATTTCTGGATGGTCTGGCGCTACGTATTATAATGAACATTCTTTTAATTACTTCTCGTACATAAAGGATTTATAGTCAAAAACTTAGTTTTTTACGGGTTTTTCTTATTAATGTGATGATATCTAATGTATAAATCTAATTTATTCAGGTAGTTTGTGTTCAGTTATTCTGACAAACACTTGTTTTATAACTCTTCTCTAGCAGGATTACGACCAAAGCCTTTTATAAATTAAATTAGTAATCCTCTCAACATCAAACATTTTCAATATAGGCAGATTTTTGGCTTGGAGGAAATGAGGTATTGGCGGTAGATCGTTGAGACAATACTCTCTAAACCACCATGCAAATGATGTCTTTAGATAATTTAAAAATCATAAATCTAAAAAGAAAACAAATTATGTATTTTAAAAATTTGGACTATGATGATTACGTCTACAGCCCTGTTGTCCATGTTTCTTTGTCGCTGTAACATTCTCTCAATGACTAAGCGAGGTTAGTGAATAAACATGATACAACAACTTAACTGGCAGCACAACATAAAATAGCCAGTACAGCCTGTAATGGCTACAAAAAATTGATTATAAATTAGTGTAGCCGCTTTAAGCCGTCTTAACTAACGACACACATGTTTGGGTGTGCCATGGCTGTCTTTGCCAACGTAATTCACATTATAAACGCTTTCTAGCGGGCATGCTTGGGGAAAATAAAGCTTTAATAAATTAAAAATATAATCGGCTATATTAAAATTGTCGGAGTGTAAACACCAAGTGGTTAATCTTACCCTCCTATAGACGATTGTTGTGTGGGTCGCAGGTAGCTGAAAGTCCTCCCATCTGTCAACAGAAGAGAATTCACCCAAAGTCTTAATTTCAGGCTCGGTTATTGCAGAATCTAATTTAGCTGCAATGACAACAGTACCAGAGACACGAGTTTCTGCAGTATCCACCGCACTGCAAACTTGTACATTATCCATATTAGTAGCTACAATTTCAGCATTAATCTGACTTATGGTCGTATCTGTTAGTAAAGCACCGGGAACAGTATCAACGTTTTCAGTATCAACGTTTTCAGTATCAACGTTTTGAGTATCAACGTTTTCAGTATCAACGTTTTGAGTATCAACGTTTTCAGTATCAACGTTTTCAGTATCAACGTTTTCAGTATCAACGTTTTCAGTATCAACGTTTTGAGTATCAAGGTTTTCAGTATCAACGTTTTCAGTATCAACGTTTTCAGTATCAACGTTTTCAGTATCAACGTTTTCAGTATCAACGTTTTCAGTATCAAGGTGGTTTTCAGTAAGAACAACGTCAACGCTTTTAAAGTCGGTGGTTTCCACCATGTCAACACAAGTAACTTTATCCACATCTTTAATTTCTTCTGCCTCAACATGTTGTTCAGTACCAGATATTTGATGTTCTATATGTTCCAGTGAATCAGCAATGTGTACAATATCCACTGTTTCAACACATGGTTTAACATCCACTGAATCAAGATTGTGTTCAATATCAACTCTATTGAAATCTTCAGTCCACTCTATTTCATTGTTATCAACACTGTTAGCCCCATCAAGTGTTTCTATCGTTTGAACAGAATCCATATTTTCGACCGGTCCATTATCTTTTACGTTCATATTTTGTTCAGTATTTACTGTTTCAACTTCAGTATCAATTACATCCACGTTTTGTTCATCATCCATTATTTGAGTAACTTCTCGTTCAGCTTCAGCATCTATTATTTCCACGTTTTGTTCAGTATCCAGACCAGCATCCTTCTGAACTGACGTCCCCGCTGCTTCCACTACAGCGGAAATATTTTCGGAACCGATCATTGTCATCCCGGAAGTTGATCTACCGATGACCAAACGAGGATCCGAGTCGTCTGCAAGGAATAAAATGTCTTCTGTTTTAAAGAAAACATTTGAATTCGGCTGTCCTTCCTGCATGCCATCTTCAGAGTAATTTAAGGAAATGTCTTGACAATCCTCCATATCCCTAGAGGCAGCATGTCTATCTGACACGTCATCCTGGATATCTGCACTCTTCTGTGCTCTAAGACTATTCAAAGAGTCGTCACTTTCCAACAAGTCCGAAACCTGATAAGCAGTGTCCACCAATCTATAGTCCGAAACATGGTGTGTGCTATGTGGAGGAAAAGTCTCTTCTGTCACACATTTGTTAATATCGTCACAGACAGAAGTAGAATCAAAACTAGTTTCTGTTTTGTTCCCCGCATTGTCTGTGTTAGACGGAACTGCTGCATCGCTCATGCCCTTACTCTCAAAGGCATCGGATGAGATAACAGGTGTTAACAATGATGTAGCTGATGTGTCAGGTGCTAACACAGGCGTGGTGGGGGTTTCATGTGCTAACACAGGGGTTGTGGGGGTTTCAGGTGCTAACACAGGGGCGTTGCTAGTGTCATTTCCAGCAGGAGTATCACATTTAGAGGCTGTGGCCTTTTTTCTTTTGGCTTTCTTCTTTTTCTTCTTTCCTTTTTTCTTTTCGCTTGTTGAGGTCGGTCCTTCTGTTGTAACCGGGTCTGGAGATAAGTTATTTTTAGTTGAAACACAAGAAGTATCTTCAGTAGCAATTTTATCAGAACCATCAATTGGCACATTTGTATAATTTTCGGATAATTCCTCACTTGCTATACTAATATCAGTGACTTTATCACTTTCCATAGTTTTATAGTTTTCATCAGCTGCCACTCTACCAAGGATTTCATCTGTTTGAAAGGTTGCAGTGATTGTGTCAGTTGAAATGGTGTCGATCATTTCATCAGTTTTTGCTTTGTTTTCAATTATTTCACCAGTGGCAATAGAGGTAATAATTTCATCTGTTTTAATGGGGTGTGTAATTTCATCAGTGGCAAAGTTATCAGTGATTTCATCGGTGGCAAAAGAGGAAATGGATTCCTCAGTGTTAATTATATCTCTCATTTCATCGGTAGTTTTATTAGTTGCAACAACCTCGATTATTTCATCTGCTGCAATTGTGTCATTAATTTCGTTAGCAGATTCAGTTTCAATGGTTTCAGAAGAGCAAATGGTTGCAATATTACTTTCAGTGGTTATGGTGTCAATGATTTCATTAGTTTCAATGTTGTCGATGACGTCATTAGAAGCTATAGTGTCAGTGATTTTATCAGTGGAAATTGTTTCGGTTATTTCATCAGTTGCAACTGTTTCAATGATTTCTGAAGAGACAATAATTTTTTCAGCGGGAATGCTGTCAATGACTTCATCAGTGGCTATGGTGTCCATGATTTTATCAGCGGCTATTGCTTCAATTATTTCATCAGTGGCTATGGTGTCAATGATTTCATCAGTTGCAATAGGGTCAATGATTTCATCAGTAGCTTCGGTGTCAATACTATTTTCATTGGTAGGGGTGTCAATGATAGTGTGACTGATTTTTGCGTCCGTGACTTGATTATCATCAATAAATTCCATAGTTGCAGTTGCTTCACTGATTTTATCTGCAGCATTGTTGTCAGTTCTGTGGGTGTCTGCGACATGCTCAGTTGCATTGGTGTCGCTGGCTATCGATTCATCATAAGAAACTGTTTTATTTATTTCATCAGTAAGACGCGAGTAAGTTACTCCATTTTCATGGGTGGTTGTCAATTCCTCAGTAACAATGTTATCAGAATTCAGCCAAGCAGCAATAGTTCCGACAGTTGTTTCAGTCATAATGTTTTGGAGAACCACTTGCGCAGCTCGGGATTCGGATACTGAACCCAAAGTATTGACGCGAGAAACTTCGGTGTCTGAATTAATGCCAATGGCGCAAGAGGCTCCGGAGATGAAATCAATGGCATCGGTGTGAGAAACTGACTCAGCGGTCACACTGTCAACTACTGATACACTTGTAGTAAAATCTGCAGCATCCTCAAAATACAACGTATCAACTTCTCGCAAACTTGTGGAGGCTTCAGTAACATCCTCGGTAACCAACGTATCGACTTCTGACACACTAGTAGTGGCATCAGTAACATCCTGGGTAACCAACGTATCGACTTCTGATACACTAGTAGTGGCTTCGGTAACCAACGTATCAACTTCTGACACATTAGTAATGGCTTCAGTAACATCTTCAGTAACCAAGGTATCAACTTCTGACACACTAGCAGTGGCTTCAGTAACATCCTGAGTAACCAACGTATCAACTTCTGACACAATAGTAGTGGCTTCAGAAACATCCTGAGTAACCAACTTATCAACTTCTGACATGCTAGTCGTTACTTCAGTTACATCCTGAGTAACCAACAAATCAACTTCTGACACACTAGTAGTGGATTCAGTAACATCCTGTGTAACCAACGTATCAACTTCTGACACACTAGTAGTGGCTTCAGTAACATCCTGGGTAACCAACGTATCAACTTCTGACACACTAGTAGTGACTTCAGTAACATCCTCAGTAACCAACGTATTAACTTCTGACACACTAGTAGTGGATTCAGTAACATCCTGAGTAACCAACGAATCAACTTCTGACACACTAGTTGTGGCTTCAGTAACATCCTGTGTAACCAACGTATCAACTTCTGACAAACTAGTAGTGGCTTCAGTAACATCCTGGGTAACCAACGTATCAACTTCTGACACACTAGTAGTGGCTTCAGTAACATCCCGAGTAACCAACGTATCAACTTCTGACACACTAGTAGTGGCTTCAGTAACATCCTGGGTAACCAACATATCAACTTCTGACACACTAGTAGTGGCTTCAGTAACATCCTGTGTAACCAACGTATCAACTTCTGACACACTAGTAGTGGCTTCAGTAACATCCTGGGTAACCAACGTATCAACTTCTGACACACTAGTAGTGACTTCAGTAACATCCTGGGTAACCAACATATCAACTTCTGACACACTAGTAGTGGATTCAGTAACATCCTGTGTAACCAACGTATCAACTTCTGACACACTAGTAGTGGCTTCAGTAACATCCTGGGTAACCAACGTATCAACTTCTGACACACTAGTAGTGACTTCAGTAACATCCTCAGTAACCAACGTATTAACTTCTGACACGCTAGTAGTTACTTCAGTTACATCCTGAGTAACCAACGAATCAACTTCTGACACACTAGTTGTGGCTTCAGTAACATCCTGTGTAACCAACGTATCAACTTCTGACAAACGAGTAGTGGCTTCAGTAACATCCTGGGTAACCAACGTATCAACTTCTGACACACTAGTAGTGGCTTCAGTAACATCCCGAGTAACCAACGTATCAACTTCTGACACACTAGTAGTGGCTTCAGTAACATCCTGGGTAACCAACATATCAACTTCTGACACACTAGTAGTGGCTTCAGTAACATCCTGTGTAACCAACGTATCAACTTCTGACACACTAGCAGTGGCTTCAGTAACATCTTCAGTAACCAAGGTATCAACTTCTGACACACTAGCAGTGGCTTCAGTAACCAACGTATCAACTTCTGACACACTAGTAGTGGCTTCAGTAACATCCTGGGTAACCAACGTATCAACTTCTGACACACTAGTAGTGGCTTCAGTAACATCCTGAGTAACCAACGTATCAACTTCTGACACACTAGTAGTGGCTTCAGTAACATCCTGGGTAACCAACGTATCAACTTCTGACACACTAGCAGTGGCTTCAGTACCATCTTGAGTAACCAACGTATCAACTTCTGACACACTAGCAGTGGCTTCAGTAACATCCTGAGTAACCAACGTATCAACTACTGACACACTAGTAGTGGCTTCAGTAACATCCTGTGTAACCAACGTATCAACTTCTGACACACTAGCAGTGGCTTCAGTAACATCTTCAGTAACCAAGGTATCAACTTCTGACACACTAGCAGTGGCTTCAGTAACCAACGTATCAACTTCTGACACACTAGTAGTGGCTTCAGTAACATCCTGGGTAACCAACGTATCAACTTCTGACACACTAGTAGTGGCTTCAGTAACATCCTGAGTAACCAACGTATCAACTTCTGACACACTAGTAGTGGCTTCAGTAACATCCTGGGTAACCAACGTATCAACTTCTGACACACTAGCAGTGGCTTCAGTACCATCTTGAGTAACCAACGTATCAACTTCTGACACACTAGCAGTGGCTTCAGTACCATCTTGAGTAACCAACGTATCAACTTCTGACACACTAGCAGTTGCTTCAGTAACATCTTCAGTAACTAGTCTGTCAACTGATAAATCACTAGTTGTGGTATTTGTTACATCATCAGTAACTCTCACATTATCATCTTTAACATCAATCCCAATTATTTCACCACTAGTTTCACTCGTCTCTTCCTCTGTATCAACATGCAGATCAAAATTGGTTTGATTTGCCAGGAAAAGTCTAATGCTGTCCTCACAAAATATAAAAGCGATGTCTCTCGCCTTGCGAGGACTCACTGAACGCTGTGTCCTTGCCATGAATGATTCGGACCTTTCTACTTGAAGGTCATGAATTCTCAAAAGCTTCAAAGCTGCCAAATCGTCAGACTCTTTGCAGCCTGCGTTTTCATACGATCGTATTTGAACGGGCGACTCATTCGATTCCTCGTCCATGGTGCATGTAGTTAGAGAATTTAGCATTTGCTCTGTTTCGTTCCAAGCAGTATTCTTTGTTGCATCATCAGGGATTTGTCCTTCTTCTGCAATGTTGTGTCTGTACTGCTGGGGTACCCAGATTTTAATAGTTTCCCCACAAACGATATCCGCTATGTTTTTGGCTGTCCTCGGACTGATTGATTCAACTTCCACTTCCATAATGAAAGATTCTGTCCTTTCCACCTGTCGCTCTATGAGTTCTTCAATTTCACTGACGTCCCAAAAACTGGTCTCTGTAGTGTTTTTGTTTTCCCCTTTCCTGTGGGTAAAACTCTGCTCCCGTTGATGTTCATGAGTTATATTCCCTTCAAATGTCTCATCAGCGAGAAAAGAGCTGGCGTTGAATTTCACGTTTTTAGTCGAATGCCGGTAGACGGCGCCACCGAACTCTACAGCAGAGTCGCCAGCCACGGGGGGTTCCATCCCTACAGCTTTTTTGGTGACACTGGCGTTTGAAGACGACGTTGACTCAGCGACCATCTGTGAACTCAAACGCTGTCTTTCTTCAAAATCTTTGACCATTAAACCAATGTTGACTGGTTCCTGTGTATCAACATCGCGTCCGGAATCCTTTAAGTCAAACATATTTAAATTCGATTTAGTGTTTATTGGCTTTATTGGCTCATTGTATGGAGTGTTATCTGTTCTATCCATGCCAAGATATGAAGAATCTACAGAGTAATCCAGGCCAAATGGTGAAGTATGCACTTTGCTATCCTTACCAAGGTGTGAAATATCCCCTGTGATCTCCATTTCAGAGTTCATGTCAAATTCGTCAGAGTCTCCTCCGTGCATCTCTACTTGTTTCAACTCGTAGGAGAGACTCCTTCGCAGATCTGGAGAATGCCTGATGTCTTGAATCACCTCATCTTCAAAAAAACCCTCCTCCTCTTCTGCCACACTATCAATGCTGACGTCCAGACTCCCAGAGCCGCCGGATACACTGAGCTCCGTCTGGTCAGAATCCTTGTTGGTCTCTATTTGTGTCGTCTCGTTTCGTTTTCTTTTTCGTCGCTTTTTTTCCTCCTTCATTTTAGTCCTCTGCTCCAATAAATCTGCCTCAATAGGGACCAGCACTTCCACCTGACTGTTCTCATCATCACAACCTTGTGTCCACTCCAGGTCAGTCGTGTTAAGATGAGGAGTCTCACAGATCGTGGCTGCGCTTACGTTATTATCCTCCAATTTTGTGCTGGCATCATCAGAGATCTTGGTGAATCGTCGGTGCGGCTTTAAAATGCGCCTATGACCCGTGGATATATTTAATAGCGTCCCGTCATCTGAGTGTAAAAATTCAGCTGAACGACCCCAGAGTTTTTCTGAAGCGCCAACAATTATTCCTGTAACAAATTCCTTGGCACGCCTCTGTAGAATTTCCTCTTCGTTTGGTTTTGAAGAATCACAGATGAAGTTTTTTTCATCTAATGCATCCTTTAAGTCTATTTCGTCAGAATCGATAGTGGAATGATCAATATAATTTATATCTGACTGAAGAATATCTGGGATCTGCGTGGCCTCTGATATCTCTAAATTCTCATCAGTCTTACCAGAAATCTGTTGTGTTTTATCGGCGGCAGTAGTCTGAACAGATTCTGGTGAACTGCCTTCATTCGAGAACTCAAAATTAAGATCGTCTTTTTGTGTTAGAATTTGTTCTGACATTGAAGTAATCTCCCGAGCCTGGTCATGAAGATCTGAATGTTTTACCGTGTTATAATGAGGGACATTTTCTAAGGAATCTACGCGTGGGCTTGAAACAGGCACTGCCTCTTCTGTTACTAATTCCTTTTCTGATTCCCTTACAGTCTGCTTTTTCTTTCTGTTTTTCTTCTTCTTATGCTGTACAAGTATGAACGAATCGTCGTCTTCCCCAGTTTGCTCAGTGGACAGTGTCTGGTTGAAAATTACATCATCTTTTACCGGCGTGTAATTTCCGTCGGAAAACTCTATTCTCTCGTCTAATTCAGATATTTTAGAAGTAGAAGTCATCGGAGAACTCTCATTGTCTTTATTGAATAACTTTTCATCAATGTTGTCGACATTTGCATTTAAGTCAGTAGATGATTCTCCTGTTATCTCATCTATGTTTGTCAACTTTGTCGTTTCTTTTATACACGACGAATCCAATGGAGAGAAGGCTTGAGGAAGAGTTGTGTTGATTTCATTCATTTGTAACACCCCTGGGGTGGTGAAACTGTGTACGGGGCGACGGATTAAGGATGCACTTTTAAGGGGCGCCAGGGTCTCCTCGCGTCTGTCCGTAAAAACGTTCCTTAAAGAATCTAAGGGGAAGCCACCCGTGAAAGGTTGCCCATCAAGACATGACTGTTCTGGCGGCTCACTTGACATGGTCGACCTGGCGTCACTGAAACTTTCAACACTGTCACGTTCAGTGATTACGTCGCTGAATGAATCGTTAGCGTCTTGCGAGGTATGCCTCCCACTGTCACCCTGGTCACTCAGGTCTGAGTCCACATTGATCGTGCTCTCTCCCCTAGCAACCACGTGGTCAGTGAGACTAGAATGCTGGATCTGCCAAGATGCTCCCGCTTGTACGTGTGTCTCTCTGTCATTCGTTAAGTCCAGAATATCTTCTTGTGCCACGTTCGCCTCCATCGCATTTTTAAAAATGGCATCCAAACTGAAGCTGTCCCTGTCTATGCTAACACTATCGCCAAGTGTTACTTCTCCTGCTAAGATACCACCACTGACCAGAGTCGAGCTTAATGCTACCCGCTCTTCGAGGTTAAGGCCAGTTTGCCAATCTCCCTGAATGTCTCGAATGTCTTCTTGAGATGACACACGCTGACCAGCATGGATACCTTCATTGTCCTCATCCATCCAGCCTGTCTTGTCATCTACCGCCGCATAACCCGTACGATGTTTTCTATAATCTCTAGGGGAAATATGCCGGCCAGCCTCTTGTTCAGAGCTATCATCGGCCTCACTAGGGTAATGCACGGTGTGTTCATTGTCAGCGAGGTAAGATGAATCATCGCTGTCCAGCTCCATCAGTTGTGGCGGTGGTGAAACTCCTCGCCCCAATCTTGCGATGTTTTCAGACACTCTAAACAGTTCCTTTTTGTCTATCTCCGACTTATTCCCTGAAACGTCGTCCTCTTCTGTAAGATTTTCAACTAAAGACGGCCCGTCACGTCCATCCATAACCTGTTGTGACTGGATGGTGGGTGGCAATCCCTCGTTGTCGGATACCGTAGTCGTTGGTGGCCTGTCATGAGACGTTCCCCCTGTTTCTTTTCGAAGTTGCCTATACCCCAGCTTGAATGACGAGGCACTAGCATTGGACACAGCGATAAAATTTTCTGAACGTTCAACTGAAACATTCGAGTCACTCGTGTGCGCCGAGTCTCCAACATCTACATACGTGTCACTGGAGGCACTGGTCACCATGGAGTCACTGGACATATCTGGACTCCAGTACCCAACGGACTCGTCCATAGATTGATTTGGTGACGGGCTCCTATAAGGCACTTGTGTGGCGTCAGCGGCGTCACCCGCGTCAACAGTCTTCCCCCAAACAACGTTGATTTGAGACACCACCGTCTCCTCCTTTAGGTTCGCATTCGGATCCACCAGGACTTCAACGCGAGACGTGTGCACCGTGTCGAGCACAGGACTACCCTCTGTGTTGTGTTGTAGTAGTTTTGATGGCTTAATGTCCTCTCCACTGCCTGCAAATCGAACATCGCTTATTATTCCACCACCTGCCTCCATTTGCCATCCCCCACTTCCTGTTTCAGCCTCACGACCAGGATTCATAGCAAGTCTTTCAACTACTTCCAAACCAGAACTATTTCTTGACTCAGAAGGCGCGCCGCCAACAATCATATGTGTATCCCTGTGAAATGTTATCCGCGGCCTTGAGGCTTCTTCGTGACCTTCGGTGATCTTCTCTCTTTCCCCAAAGTGGTCATTGCGGTCTTCATCGGTGTCCATTATTACGATATAACAAACATACACGTGTATATAATCAGATCGTTGTGTCCTTCCGTTGAACGCACATTGCGATGGTTAATGCAGCATTAACATTATGCATGATATCATACAACAGCTGGGTGTTTAGCTTAACTCAAAATTGATTGGATTCCAAGTAGATGGCTTGTAGTCCGTAGTGCGTAATAGAACTACAATAACTGCGTACAGTCCCCACGAATGTTTGCTCTACACAGACACACATGAAAAACATCGCCACTATAAAAATGTAACATCACTTAATGTAATTTCACAATCAATACCAATTCGGCTATAGTTTTCAACCGTCTGCACAATCTATTGTTGAGAGTCGATCGAATCCGTGAACGAGTCAATCCTTTATTGATCTATGGCAAATAACAATAGATTGGTGAATTGGAAGTGTTAGTCGTATTACTGCTATTATACACAAAGTTATTGCCTTAGAATTAAAACAACATTGATTCCAGATTTATTACTCTAAAACGCTCCGAGTAATGCCATCAGGTTTGAGTTCATGCCAATCACTGATTTGTCTCTACTGCTGTATACAACTGATATAAAGTTCCATATGAAGCTAATCTGACCTTCTCGCCGGGAGACATGCACAGCGCTAACAATATCGGAAGTGTTATTTTATTTGCTCACCGCTTCCAAACAACCAAAGACAGAGAAGGAAAAAAAACAACCCAGCTAGGGGCGTTTATTCCAGCAGAATTTAATACGAGCTAAAATACATACAATTTTTTTTTAGAAATTATTTGTTCTTAACCATTCAAAGTATGAAAGGAGGTAAGGCAACATAAAAAGCACACATCAAAACCAATCGCCTCATACATTTACTTAAAAGGAAATTAGCAAAGCACTAAATAATGTTGGCGGGCCGTCGGATAGACAGAGATAATTTTGTTGACACAAGAGACCCGAGAATGATCGTTTGGCACCCCTTTAGTCACTACAAAGTCACACACTATTGTATAGACATGTCTCGCCGTTAACTGTTTTATTAAACTGATTACGGCCTCGGGTCCGTCGCTAATCGATAATGCCTGGGTTTTAGCTGGTCTAGAACTGTGCAGTGATAAACGATTCATCAATCGTGCTACGGCCATAGCTAATCAATATCGATTTGAGGTGAGGCGGAAAGATACGACATATATAGACTGGGATGTTAAGTTATGTTATTCATGTATTATCCAATACCAGAACCGAACTTAGACTGTTTATAGATATATATTGTTACTTACATAATCGAACTAATATACACTACAGATGTCTTAAATGAAGACTCATTTTTAAAAGATTTTTAAAACTCTTCTTTTTTTTTCTTTCCTTTTTTTTTAATTTTTTTTTACTTTAGTGTTTGTCCAAATTAGAGGGAGGTTTAAGAAACATTTGTACCAATGCCATTATTATCTAACTGTATTTATATTTAGTTTGAAAAATATTCACATTTCATATCATTTTTTCAGGAGAAATACCTTTCTCCAGTTTTTAAATTTCTAATAATCCTAAATGTTTAAACGTCGATATTATGAGTTGCTAATTATCCTGAATAAATTCTCAAATATTCTTTTTGTTTAGTCTTCCTGTCTGAACAGTACTTACAATTCCAGCTTATAAAAGCCCGATGTACTTAATTAAGCGAGCTAATGAAGTTTTAAGTCGGGCAAGAAAAGACTTTAAGTAGTGTCGGTATGCTTATAACTAGTTTTTTTAACCCAATGTGATAAAGAATCCTCTGATAAGAAAGAGAAAGTATCTGTAAGTTTTACAAGGTTGGTTTTTAGATAGTGTTTGTATAATTAAGGCATTTTATTGTTTGAGTTTGTTTAGTGTACGATGTTGTTTATTGTTGTTTCATGAAGTTGTTTGTTATTGTTTGTTTAGTTACAAAATTTGCTTATTCGTAATTTTTTTTCTTCAGTAAACGATGTTGATTATGTGCCCGTGCTTATCTGGGGTTGACGAAGGTCACCTAGTTGTCCCAACATGACTACGGCTTGAGCTTTCAAATCACGTCATGGGTATGTTTACATCAGTGGCAATTACAACCACATGTCGGTGCATATAGGTGCATGGCGGTTCTCAAACAGTGGGGTTGGTGTGCATGCAGTTGGGAGTAAGAGCTTCACCCTTTACAAGTGAATTAGTTAAAAATATATGTAATAAACAATATCTAAATTCGGAGACATTTGTGACTAAGTGACTCCACAGCAATCTTAACACTTCGATTTGGATATCGAATCTGATACATCGGTATCAAATCTGATTTTATTTGTTGAGAATCGAGCCTCATCTTGAATTCACAAAATGTGTATATGTTTATAATTTCGGTATGTGGAGAAACCAGTGGAAGCTGCCCACACTCCATAAGAGACATGATCGTTAAATATCTCTACTATGACCATTAACTTTAACAATATCGGAATTTCTCGATTTCTCGACCAGCTGCTCAAAACAGGCAAAGGTTGCCCAAAATACCCACTAGTTGCTATATCCACTAGATACCCACTAGGTATCAGCTTCTCCAACACGCTTTAGTTTCCTTTAACACCCATCAGTTGCCTCGAATGGCCATTATTTGCCGCAGACACCCATCAGATGCCTCAAAACTCTATAGTTGTCTCAAACACGTATCAGTTATCCCAAACCCAAAAGTTGCCCCAAATACCAATCAGTTGCCCCGAATACACATTATTTTCCCCAAACACCCATCAGTTGCCCCAAACTCTATAGTTGTCTCAAACACGCATCAGTTATCCCAAACCTGTTGCCCCACCTGTTGCACTTTGTTCGCCCACGTAATAGTTAAATTTTGCCCACGGCCTCGCCACAGCAATAATTTCAGAAATTTAAAATAAAGAAAAAATATTTTTTTAAAGTTTTAATTACAAAATGAAGAATACAATTTAAACAAGCAAAAGAACAACAACAACCAAAAAAAAACTCTCTGCTAAACAAGCGACCTTTGTTTACAATGACAGACACCCAGGAGAATTGTTGACTCGGCGGTCATGTTAACAAAAGATTGAAATAGGGGAGGATGTATGAAGGCGTGTAGTTTTCTACAGGCCAACTGAGCCTATAAACTTTTTTAATCGGAAAGGATGTAACCTTTACGTTTAACAACAAATATTAATTCAAAACCACTAAAAATATGTGTTGCCCCATATCACCTTTGATTTAAGAACGTTATTTATTTTAGGAATCACTCGTTTTGGTTACAACAAATGTTGATTATCTATAAAAATTTAAAAACCTTCGATTATTTCATTTACAAAACAATTATAACGAGATCATGGCACTTCCACTTCCAGTTGTTTCACCAATCGCCTAAACAAATCGATGACAAATTGATCAAATACCACCACTTGGAGTTGGAGAAGGAGAGATAATATTTACGTTGGTCTTGGGGGGGGGGCTGGAGGAGCCGTGTGAGTAATCAAGTGGTAGAATTAATATTCACTGGTGAGACCACGCCCTCCCACAGCGGTTCTCGCGAAAAACTTCCACCTCTTCGGCTTATAATTTAAATTGATCTATTCGTGTTCAACAGATAAAAATTAAGAAATCCCGATTTTCGAAGTTCTACTTTAATAACTCGGGCTAGTTTACTATGAATTGATCATGGGAAAACACAATGACATTTAGTCATAAATCAAGATATACTAAGGACCTCCTTTAACCCCCCTAGAGAGCCTTGCCCAGTGAACGGTACGACTCATGGCACTTGTGTGTTCTGCCTTCTTGGTGTTATTCTTCACCTTTTCCCGCCCCGTTCACATAATTGTGTTACCAAGTAACCATGTTATGGCGCTTTGGCTCACACCAAAATAAAAGAGGCCCAAAGTTTTGTAATGACGCGTCCTGATCTTTACTCACGTAGAAATGAGAAATAGAACGTTCTATACCACCTGACCACCGCGGACAAAGCAAACAGCAATTCATTAAATACAATTAGGATGCATAGCCGTTAAAAACATTGACTATTTAAGAAATACTTGTAAAAAAAAAGGTGGGGGCAAGGAAGAAAACAAGGCGG
This sequence comes from Ampullaceana balthica, assembly GCA_944989445.1. Taxonomy (NCBI): domain Eukaryota; kingdom Metazoa; phylum Mollusca; class Gastropoda; family Lymnaeidae; genus Ampullaceana; species Ampullaceana balthica. The sequence goes on along the minus strand of CALYLW010000055.1, from coordinate 1,731,205 downwards.
CCCACATCTATTGTAAAAGTAAACACCAAGAGGTGATATCTGGCTATATATATCTAATAAATAATTTCCAAGACTAAATAATTAACATTTGAAATAACAGGCATAAGTGCCCAAAACAGTGAATCCGCAATTGAATACAATCAGCTTCTAACATAAATTAAACACAGTTTTAAGCCTAAGCTTTACTCTTCCTATCAGCACAATGAACACTGTGTTAAGTATTGTTTGTTTTTAATCTACACTACACGGTGCATAGTGAACATCTATTGCCCTTAGAACATCACATGCTCTTTCGTGCGGAATGAATAAAAATAAAAGTCATCTGGATATTTATTCCTAAACACGAAAGACTTTTGAAAACATTAGAATTTTTAACCTTCGTTCAATCTGACGCCCCCGCCCCCCCCCCAGCTTATAAAATCGTCCCCCCCCCCACCCCATGATGGGCCGTTGCACACGATTAATTACCCTGTCAGCTGTGAAGGCGGCACTTATTCTACCTGCCAACACCAGCGGCATGAAAAAAAATAAAAAAAAGCTTAATTTGTGAACCCAGCCGTTGGTCACACTTGAGATGACGTCACACACCCTCTGCTGCTAATAGTCATCGATTTGGGTGGCAGTGTGTTGAAAAATTATACATCAGAGTCTAGTAAACCAAAATAATGGTATATAACTTAACAACCAAACAAAGCTTGGTCTTTCGCCCTTCTACGGTCTTCTTTGATCTGTTATAGTAGTAAAGAAGTAACTAGTAGTAAACGATCCCCAGAGACGTCAGAAATGTTGATATCGTTGAATCATCACAGTCACGTAGTCAATAGTCTACGTACTGCTGGGCGAAACTGTATATGAATTACATGGGGGGAATGGAATTTATGCACTGGTCAGTTTAAAAAAAAAGATATCAATAGTATGTAAATTAGCATGCTGTATAATCTTATAAACAATAGTCAGTGCCGTAACATGGCAGGGTTCTAGGCCTCTAGCTCCTTTGACGCCCCATCCGCACTAATTTACTAAAATTTCTTGCAATAGCAAAAATTTAAATGCTAAAAGTTGCATGAACACCTGCTCTTGGCGGCCCCCTGCTCTTGGTGGCCCCTTGCTCTTGGTGGACCCCCTCCGCTTTGTGGACCCCCTTGCTTCAACGTTGTCAACCTGATGGGTTATAAATCCCTTACTGCACTATCTATAGCAGTCATAGATATTACCATAAATTATAATAATGTTTGCAAAATTCCTATCTTTTCTAAATATTACACCGTCTATAGTAAATTTCTTTCGAACATCAGTTTTTGTGTGTGTTTTTTTTTGTTTTGTTAATGCGAACACATTTTAATTGAATTCCAAATATGAAAGAGATTACAGCGTTCAAATAGTTTTTTGCTTGAATATTTATTACCAGAGAAATATGTTTCGTTACTAAAGATAACATCGAGATTCCCAAGTCCTGTGGTTTTTAAAAAATAATAATTTCTATGATCGCGTGTTGTATGGGCATACTGTAAACAGTGACATATTTAAAAACCAGTTTTATGATGACACGCCGTGCCCCGTAAATAAAGCACCCACAATGTTTACCACCAGGTCACTACGTCACAAAACTTCACCTGGCGCTACATTTAGGCGCCAAACATTTCAATCTGACATTCCTCAAAAAGTACTCCAACTACACACACTGCATATGGTCGCTAACGATAGGTAGATTTGTTAAATCAAAACTCTGCAAAATTGAGATTTGTTTCTTCACTTGATTCTTCTTTTTTAATTACAATTTTAAATACCAGACTACACCTCAGATTCTTGTGGGGGAAAAGGGGCGGCTCGGGATTGTCCCATTTATCAACCCAGCCCCCCACCCCCCGCCGAGGACGCCCCTGACCAACAGATTACAGGAATCAAGCGTAATAATTTTATTTTAATGAATGTATGCACCAAATAAGTAATGCATTAAATTGACAGTAACTTACACGCTTATGAGCTAATGTTAAGACTTCGAATTAATGCAACTGTGCGGTCAATTATGAAATTATTGTAGATGCCCAATACCATTAAGTGTTAAAGAGCAGTAACTTTTGAAAGGTATGGGCAAAGGCGCAGTGACTTTGCACGTACTAGGCGTAGAGTGTAGAGCTTAAACACGCAGATTAACATAAGTGCACACACACTGAACCGTGTTTAAACACCCAGCAAATTAATGCCAAATGTATACACACAGCGGTTTGTGTTACCACGCACACAATGTCATGTGTTACCACGCACACAGCGGCATATGTTACCAAGCACACAACTGTATGCGTTACCACGCACAAAACGGCATGCGTTACCACGCACACAACGGCATGTGTTACCACGCACACACCGGCATGTGTTACCAAGCACACAACGGCATCTGTTACCACGCACACAACGGCATGTATTACCACGCACACAGCGGCATATGTTACCACGCACACAACTGTATGCGCTACCACGCACACAACCGCATGTGTTACCACGCACACAGCGGCATATGTTACCACGCACACAACTGTATGCGTTACCACGCACACAACTGTATGCGTTACCACGCACACAACCACATGTGTTAACACGCACACAGCGGCATGTGCTACCACGCACACAGGAGAATGTGTTACCACGCACACAGCGGCATGTATTACTACGCACACAGCGGCATGTATTACTACGCACACAGAGGCATATGTTACCACGCACACAACTGTATGCGTTACCACGCACACAACCGCAAGTGTTACCACGCACACAGCGGCATGTGTTACCACGCACACAGTGGCATGTGTTACCACGCACACAACGGCATGTGTTACCACGCTGCACCCTGCCAATGTCAGTGAAAAGTTCCGATACTTCTAGATAACACAACGGTACCCATGACCTCGCTAGACGTGCTATTTGTACACACACTACTAGGGCACTGGGGTATAATCAATAAAATAACAAGAGAAACCAGCTCACGAAACAAGGAAGCACGTTACAATAATAAACAAAACATTCGATACTTGGTCGTCGACTAATTTTTTAATGGATATTTTTACCACTCAAGGAAATAGAGTTAATAGAGATAAACAAAATCACTTTTAAAAATAATAATGAAATTAAAATAATTTAACAATAAAAAGTGAAACGGTAAATTAAATACAATTGACAATATACATACAAGCCATAGTTAACGTAAGGTCTCAAATTCATTATGTGAACTATTTTATTGCATTATTTATTGAAAGCCTTTGTTACTCTCCTAATAACACAGTTTTGACTTCGTTCAATAACAATGACAGACAGGGTTGCCAGATTATAATTTGGGTAAAAGGCCAAACTGTCGGACAAAAAAGGCCAAAAAAAAGGCCAAACTTATGGTATATGAAAAATGTCGACAAAATGACGTCATGCACCTAGGGGCGGGAGGGGGTCACAGATTTGTGGCGATGTATGACGAGAGGGATGGTGCTTTTAAGAAATGTGACGTCATATTGGAAAAGGTCTAGCTCTTGATTACGTGTAACAAAATGGAAATACATTGAAAAATCTGACAAAATCACGTGACAACATTTATGGACGGCTCATAGCGGCTGTAAATTAGTTTATTTAAAATGAAGGTAGAAACAGGAGAAAAAGGATAATAAAAGTCTAAATGCCAATGTTCATATAATGTATGGTTGTACTCACAAAATAAATAGACTATGAGAGTGAGACTAACATACACATTTGAAAGAAAAGCTTCAGGCCATCCTTCCTTTAGACTGCTATTTGCAGTATTATTATAAACTTAATCAGATGTCAAGTCATCAAGCATTCTTGGTGACACGACAAAGTCCTTACTGCATTTATTTGTAAACAAAATCTCAGCCCTGACTCTAACAATAGCGTCTAAAAGTGTGGGCAGCATTCTATATCTGGGTTTGTCTTAATAGCCTCTTTGTTAAACTTTGTAAAAACTTTTAATGTCTAACAAACACGTAAGATATTCAAAAATAGAAAATATTAAATAAGGTTATTGACTTATTGGCGAATTTTTAATTTTTTAATTTATTTTTGTGATAAAGATTATTTATATATATATTTTATATATATTTTTTAAATTTTTAAAAAAGAAAAAGGCCAAAAAAAAAGGCCAAAAAGCCAAAAGAAAATTTTGAGGCCGAACCCTCTTAAAAAAGGCCAAATTTTGAGAATTTTGCCTTAAAAACGCCAATCTGGCAACCCTGATAGATTGATTTACATGTAAGTTCATTCTACCTCCGTTCTCCATCAGATAATGTGTTTACTGGCATCGACCTGTTTAACTTAAATAATAATAGAGTAGAAGTGGTTACAGTGGTAGTGGTTGTGGTGGTAGTAGTAGTAGTAGGCGTAGGAGTAATAGTAGTAGGAGGAGGAATAGTATTAGTAGTATAGTAGTAGTAGAGTCATAGTAGAAGTAGTAAGAGGAGTGATAGTAGTGGTAGTAGTAGTAAGAAGAGTGATAGTAGTGTTAGTAGTAGTAAGAAGAGTGATAGTAGTGGTAGTAGTAGTAAAAAGAGTGATAGTAGTGGTAGTAGTAGTAATAGTTGTAACTTCATTTAAATAGGATAGTTGAAAATAAATGGGGAGGAAAGGGGGGCTTTAAAAGTAAGGCTTCGGTCACATGCATATTTCATCACATTTCGTTTGCTTTGATAGATAAGAAGCTGCAGCACAAGTATTGCTGTTGAAAATTCTATTTTAAAAAAAAACAGCAGTTCAGACTAAAGCATTGGGGAATAGAAAGAAAGTTAAAAGCTATCGATGTCAGTCTTGTAGGACCCAGGCTGGTAGAGACATCGAAGATTGAGCCTGTCGGTATTTGACAAGGGTATTGTACTTGTTTATATAGGCACTCCTCTAATCTATTTGATCCATAGCGACCCGATTTGCAGGCTGGGTCCTTAAGTAGTCTGCTTCATGGCAATCATGGATCCCTTGCGTTGGGTTCAGCAATGCAGAAAGCCATTAGTTTGTTTACGTAACAGGCACACCGACGACAGCGGACCCCGGTTAGAAAGTAGTCTAGGACCACATATCAAATTATGAACAATTCAGCTCAATGAACAAAGGATATTGTTTCAGTCAACTGGACAAGGGATATTGATGTAGCCCACTGAACAATGGATACTTTTGCAACCCACTGAACAAGGAGTATTGCTGCAGCCCAATGAACAATGGATATTGCTGCAGCCCACAGAACAAGAGATATTGCTGCAGCCCACAGAACAAGAGATATTGCTGCAGCCCACAGAACAAGAGATATTGCTGCAGCCCACAGAACAAGAGATATTGCTGCAGCCCACAGAACAAGAGATATTGCTGCAGCCCACAGAACAAGAGATATTGCTGCAGCCCACAGAACAAGAGATATTGCTGCAGCCCACTGAACAACGATTATTGCTTTAGCCCAATGAACAAGGGTTATTGCTGCAGCCAAATGAACAAGGGTTATTGCTGCAGCCAAATGAACAAGGGTTATTGCTGCAGCCAAATGAACAAGGGATATTGCTGCAGCCAAATGAACAAGAGATACTGCTGCAGCCCACTGAACAAGCTATAAATCTGAACACGGGTTATTGCAATACAAAATAAGAGGTTTTTTTTTGGGTAGGATTCCAAAACCAGCCAACCTTAAAACAGATCTTAACCATTATCTTTGTGTAGATTGGTGACCGAATCAGCATGGTGCCGGTAAGATGGGCAGCGAAGAGTTTCAAGAGTATGTGAATGTGACACCGTCGGGATGGGACACATCGCTCTGTAGAGATATAATAATCTTTAATTCAACGGATTTTTTCAACCGTAAAAATGTGACCTCCTTCCCCCACGCCAAACCCATGTGAATGGGTTACAGGTCGGCCTCAGCGGGGTTATTTACCACTAAGATACTTTATCAACGCAGAAAGGAAAAAAAAGACAAAAAACATTTTATTTAAAATAAACAAATTGATTTTTTTTTATTTTAAAAACGCCCCTAACCCTTGTTCTACCGTCCGTCGTTTTTGGACTCTAAGTACTTTAATTTTAATATTTAAAAAAAAAGATTTAGTAACAAGTTATTACGTAACATAACTGTTCAGTCTGTTATATCATTACCTACCCATACCACCCTGACATGCCGCTGTATCTACTGTATCTACACTCTTATTGTGCAATAAATTGTAAGACCCAAACAATAATCCAGGTGATAGCCTTGCTGGAGGCTGCTACCAGAATTTTCGATAGTTGAAAGTAACTGTAACATTTTCTTTTGGCATGTAGACAGGCAGCCTTACGTGGAGACCACCACAACCGCTCTAACTCTATGCCAATTATCTAAGGATTAATTACTAGACCCCTCTCCCCACGCGCCCACCGAAAAAACACCTCACAACCACATCTCACGAAGACAACAACACGTGACCATCTGTTCAATAACCCCCCCCCCTTTTTCCAACCACACACATGCACTAATTTTGGGACCTGTAGCAAAGGTCACTAGGACACAAACGTGTTTCCCCTTTAGATCGTTCGTTTACAGGTAAGTACAACTGATTAGTGAGCATAATAATATTTCTATTTCGAAGTCACAACCATCGTTCAATAAATGGACATGCAGACACGCACTGACGAGTCCCTGATTGGTTTATGAACTCAAACCTGTAACACATCTAATAAATTATACACAGACTATAAATAGGTGTCACGGTAGAATATCGCCACGATAAAAAATATGAATCACACTATACTGAATGGTCTTGACACTACGTCCATTCAATTATTGAACACATCCATGTCAACGAAGGATCACCGTATTACATGTCTCTATCCTCTGAAGAAAAAAACCCACAAGTTTTCCTTTTGGACATTACTACTTGTAGCGTACCAAGACCCAGTATTGAGAGAACCCACTCTCACACATGCCACTTCTTCCCTCTCTCTCTTTCTCTCCCCCACATTGCGCGGTACATTTCAACTGCGCGGAAGCTGGCGCACGACCAGGAATAAACACATACACCAACGCAGTGTTCTGTCGGTCTGGGCGTTGTCTGTGGGCCTTCCCCCATTTCGTTGTTTTTATTTTTAGCAACGAGAGCGTGGTCTGTTGTCTGCGTGGTAAAACACCTGCAGTGAGGTAACACTGAAACACAAGGCTGATGCTCTTTTTACTCAATGTCACCGTGATCACCATGCTCATTTTTCCTTTGAGCGCAGGGGACGCAACCATTTAAAATAAAATGCCCTTTTGATGACCGCCCCTTATTTAGTTGATTAGGTAGACAATTAATTCCAGGATTAAGGTTTTCATAAAATTTACTTAAAAACCCTAATAACAAGTGATTCAGTCTCACTCACTGGTCATTCCAGGGGAGGGGAGTAGATGGGCACTTGGGAGTGTATTAACTAAAGGTCTTTAGAAGACCATAGCCCAGTAGGGATGCCCCTAGAAGTTAAGGTAGTTATGGTATAAATGCTACCTATGATTAAGCTTGACTTCAGGTCATATGTTATGGCTATACTGAACCTTATGTTTTCTGAGTAGGAGATAAAATATTAAATGTTAAACCTCAGAAGGCTCTAAGTCATAACTCAGATGACTTATTTACAAATCAGCTTTTTTAAGAACTATTCGTTTGACACCAACATGCAACCCAGGGTAGATCTAACTACAAAGCCGACCTCTGAATGGCCAGTGATCAGTGTGATTGTTTCATTCAAACCTGAATCTGACTGGAGACATAACCCAGCCAATAAAATACAAAATACACAAACAAATTGTGTAACGAAAATAATAAATTTAAGCTTTATATTAAACTAATAGAAAAGTATACGTTTCGGCTAATGCCTTCCGCTGTACAAATAACATACAGTGCTTACACATTATTTCTATCCATTGTTTAGCTAGATATACTTGACTGTATGTGTTATGCTAGGTCTACATTGTCATGTTATGCTAGGTCTACATTGTCATGTTATGCTAGGTCTACATTGTCATGTTATGCTAGGTCTACATTGTCATGTTATGCTAGGTCTATATTGTCATGTTATGCTAGGTCTACATTGTCATGTTATGCTAGGTCTATATTGTCATGTTATGCTAGGTCTACATTGACTTTCATGTTATGCTAGGTCTACATTGACTGTCATGTTATGCTAGGTCTACATTGTCATGTTATGCTAGGTCTACATTGACTTTCATGTTATGCTAGGTCTACATTGACTGTCATGTTATGCTAGATCTACACTGACTGTGATGTTATGCTAGGTCTATATTGTCATGTTATGCTAGGTCTACATTGACTTTCATGTTATGCTAGGTCTACATTGACTGTCATGTTATGCTAGATCTACACTGACTGTGATGTTATGCTAGGTCTACACTGACTGTCATGTTGTGCTAGATCTACATTGACTGTCATGTTATGCTAGGTCTACATAGACTGTCATGTTATACTAGGTCTACATTGACTGTCATGTTATGCTAGGTCTACATTGACTGTCATGTTATGCTAGGTCTACATTGACTTTCATGTTATGCTAGGTCTACACTGACTGTCATGTTATACTAGGTCTACATAGACTGTCATGTTATGCTAGGTCTACATTGACTATCATGTTATGCTAGGTCTACATTGACTGTCATGTTATGCTAGGTCTACATTGACTATCATGTTATGCTAGGTCTACATTGACTATCATGTTATGCTAGGTCTACATTGACTATCATGTTATGCTAGGTCTACATTGACTATCATGTTATGCTAGGTCTACATTGACTATCATGTTATGCTATAATTGAAGATCATCAAAGAGAAGCCTCACATTTTCCAACAATAATTAAAAAATTATTTTACTTCACAAAATTTTTACAAAATACTATCAAGTCATCAAAACCAGTTCAATGTTTATTTTCTGCAGTATAATAATAAGTATAAGTATAAGCCATTATTATTTTCTCAATATGTTGAAACCTGACCTCGTCTACCTTGTTACTTCAAAGAAATTATAACTCAAACTCATACGACAAAGAAGTCAACTTACCTCTTGTACAGCCAGTTGGTTGCGAAGGTCAGTTGTTGTGTCCCTCATGGTCATTCTGGCCCTGGTCTTTTCAATCCATTTCATCATTTCATTGACCTCTTTCTCAAATTCTTCAATCCTTTTGTTAACATCTTCCAGACTGGACAACTGGACATCTAGTGACCAAGATAATAAAAATGGCCTTAAGATATCATTTAACCAGTTGTTCATTCACTTATTGAAACTCTAAAATTTCATGACAAAATAGTCAACAAAGCAATTTTAATTTTTCTGTAATTGAAAGGAAAGGGATATATAAAGGTTGATATGATGGCATTATATCTTAGTTCCTCTATTCATGCCCCATCCTCTTTCTAGAAATATTTTCAATCCACTATAGATATACATGTAATGTAATAAGTTCAGTGAGATAGATTCAGAGTAGAAAAGTTTTCTCCAATATCAACAGTTAGAATTACCCTTAAAATTTACTTTTTGCTGTCATGCATAAGTTTTTAACAAGCAATAAATCATTCAGGGTACTTTACTTATTACTATGTTGGTTATTGAAAAAGTTTTACTGTTACATAATACAAAATTGCATTGGCCTTTAGTTGATGTGCTCCGAAATGCCTATTGAAAGGAGGAAGTAAGGTATCCATAGCAAAGCTCAAAGCATAAATGGTGTTAGCTTAGCTGTGATGGAAATTATCTTAGAATATGTTTTAATTTTTTACAAAACAAGCAAAGCACTTGAATGAATAGTTTGATTTTTGTTTTACAATATTTGGTCCCAATAAAATTTTGTAATGTTTCAAAACCAATTTTTCAGGTTGATGGCAGCACTTACAATTTCATGAAAACAACATACATATTTTCGTCTTTTTGATTTAGAAAAATAACATTAACAGATATTATGGTAAAACTGTTAACTCAAATTCCAGGTAAATTGTTGGTATCAGGGTAAGAATAAGATACTTACCAGAGTGGGTTTGAATGTCATCCACTCTCTGTTTTAGATCATTGACCCGATCCATGTTTCCTGGGGAGTCACAGAATAGTTCTAGCTGCTTGACCATAGCGTTGAGAGCAATGACTTTGTCCTGATTTGAGTCCAACTCCTTCTTGACCCTCTGTTGTAAATAAAGATCAAAACAGGACATTAACATTCAACACTCTAAAGCAATGAAATCATCCCAACTGTATAACAATGTGAAATGCACTTAACAAATTCGAGGTAGTTATTTAAAAAATCCAAAGTTCTAACACTATTTTGGATAATTGTGTATTGTGCAATGAGATTGAAAAAAATAGTTATGAATTCAAAATTTAAAAAAAAATTATAATAGAAAATGTTTACAATTCTCATAAATTGCCCTCTATAATTTATACCAGGGTTTTCATCATCACTAGTAATATTACATGTATTAATGAACTGAATGTGAATATATATCATTTTTAAAAATAAATTTATTTATTTTGTTAATGAAAATTTTGACATTTTAGTGAGGTTAAGTTTACTGAATAGTTATTTTACTTACTCTGTGGTCTTTCAAATGATCCTTTATGTTTTCAAAGTTTCCCAGGTTAAGTTCCACATCTACTAATGTCTCTGCATGTTCTACCCATTCCTGCAAGCCATTGGCTACATCATCAATGGCATGCAATAAATCAGAAGCTTCAGAAAGTTCTTGCGTGTGGCCGGCTGTCTGGGACTGTCAAGGTAATAGAAGCAATGACCTATGAATACACTGCAGCAATGGAGCAGCCTGGGTTTGTGCCGCCCAAGGAAAATTTAAATGCCCCCCCCCCAAAACCATCACAGAAAGAACTCCTAAGGAAGCCAAAAATGCCCTCCCCTTTAATACAAGAAAAAAAAGTGCCACCCAGGGCTGACAACTCCCCTCCTATGTCTCTATGTTGCAGAATAAAAACTGTTAATGATGTCACCAACTTACAGCTTTTTTAAAAAAAGAACTTAATTCTTTTATAAAATAAAGATAGCCATTTGTACTTTCAGCTAAAATAATATTATTCTCACTTTGTGTGTTATTTTTTAAATTAAGATATTAAATTTACATTGGTGCATGACCTCATAAAAAATACTATGAAAGATCCTAAAATTTAAAACTATAAAAAAAAACCCACCTGTAAATTCAGCCACTGTCTATTGATGTCTGCCAATGACTTCTGTACTTGATGTTTCTCCTCAGGGTCCGAGCTATGCCTGATGATATCTCCTCCTTTGGTTCGCAGGACATCAAGGTTGGGTTTCAACTGTTCCAATTCTAAAAGCAGGGCCTAAAATAAAACAGTAACATTTTGAAGATTGAGGTAATGAGCAAAGCTTAAAAAATGCAATGCATTAGAAACAGATGAAGAAAAAAATTGATTAAAACAGTAGCAGGGAAAACTATAGATAACAGATAATTAAAATTGATGATGCTTAAAGTTAAAGGGAAGACTTAGTATTGGAGGATTAATGTCTCTAAATGCTGCAGGAGTGAAGGTTAGAATTATTACTGAATAAAAAGTTAGAACTGCAGTGAATAAAAATTAGAATTTAAGAAGATTTAAAGATTAAAGTTTGGTTTGATATAGGATTAGAGATCAGAATTAGACAGGATTAATGACTAGAACTATACAAGATTAAAATCACAACTATACAGGATTAAAAAATACAACAGTTTAACTTTAGAACTCTTGGATGTTAAAGGTTAGACTTATAGCAGCATAAAATTTATGAATTATAGCAGACTTGCAAAATAGAAGCATTTCATAGAGGATAAAAATTAGAATAATCATAGGATTAAATATTGTTCCATTGTAGCAATAAATGAAAGATCTATATAACTATGACTGGATTTAAAGTTATAACTACATGTATTGCGGTGTTAATGTTATTAATAGTTTATATAAAGATTGAGTGACACAGCTATAAAATGATTGAAGTTTGGAACTAAGTCTTGATTACAGATTTTAAATATTGCATGAATAAAATAGGGATTTCTCATAGTCATGAAATAACTTTACTAGTGGTTTTATATAACAAATATATACTGCTTGCTAATAATCATTCAAATTACATATTAAGTTTTATTTAGAAACAAAAAGTTGCACACAAAAACTGCTAATGGCTAAGGTATTAACATGTCTGATGTTTGCATATATTTTATAGAACTTAGAGTTCAATGCACTTGCTACTACTTGTTTCATGTTTCAATTTTTTTTAAATATAATATAGTTAACTTAAGGGTGATAAAAAATAGGAAAAATATCGATTGATTCTGGAATTTACCCTATTAAGTAATGTATTAATGCAACAAAAGAGAAGAGTAACATCAGAAGCAGAAATATATCCTATGAAATAGAAAAGTGCCACGAGATTCTGCAATGCCCACAGCAAAGTTTACTATGACACTGGTACATGAGCTTTATAACTTTCGTGTGCTACAACACCATAATCACATGCACCCAAACAAGATTGTGCTTCTCTTCAGTTACCAAGCAGAATAAAACTCATTGATTCTTACACCATATAACACAGGCTTTTGTTACACAACTGTACAGGGGTATGCCACACAAAGACAAGAGCTACTTCAGCAATTCCTCGGCATGGGTCTGCTCCCGCCCCCCACCTCCCGATCACCGACCGACGTAACATTAGCTCTGTATATTGACTGGCGGGCAATGAAAAAAAAATCATTATTAAAATGAAGTGTAATAAATCGATCAAGTTCAACAGTGGCGACTGAAAGGCGGTCCTTTTACGAGGTCATAATAAATGTCGAGGAGATGACGGATAGAGATCATCAAATTATTCATAACTAAATGACCATGCAGTTAATATGTAAAGAAATATTCATTATGAAAAAAGAACACGCTTTATTCGTAAACATGCTTATTAATCCCAAACGCTGGCAGCGAGAAGCCCCCCCCCCTTTTTTCCATCCATTTCCCGGCAATGCGTAAACTTCATCATCAAAGTTCATGCCTCTTGGGTGCGCAACCGCACGCTTTTCCCATGCCACTTAACAATATTTATATTTTAACACCCCATTCTAAACCGCATATCTATTATGTTATCTTTATTTAAATTTCGGTAAAAGAAAAGTAAGCATTACACACCAAACGCTCTCGTTGTTTTTCTTATTGTTAGTATGTTTTAAATATTAAGAATATCATTTAGTGCACATTTTGTGATGTGTTAATTTTATTAGTTTTAACATTTGAGATTACAAGACCGACAACCCGTTTATTATTATTGTTTTTTAAAATCCCTTATATTAACTTCACCGGCGTCTCTCTCTCTCTCTCTGTCTGTCTGTCTGTCTTGGGCGGGCGGGCGGAAAAAGAAAAGTCAAAAATGACCCACTTCCCATGATCCGATCGAACTGAAATTTGGCACACGGACCCGTCTAACCTAACAATGCATCGTATCAAAATTTCAGATCGATCGAACGTACCGTAATTAAATTAATGCATTTTTAGTTTATCCTTATATGAGGTATGTAATTTAAATTCACGGTTTGTTATTGTTTTTTTGCCACGTGAAATTTTGAGCTGACGCATTGAGGCGACCCAACGAAGCGACGGGCGCTTTTGTTTACATTTTACGTGTCACTCTGAGCTCGGTCAAGCGAATCGGTGACCAGACTTTCCCCTCTCCCCCCCACCCACCCCTCCCCCCTCCCACCCCTCCCCCCACCACTAGGGTTATGATGCAAAGTTGAGTTAAGACAGATTCAGTCTGTAAATGTTTGAAAATAATCAATACTGTTAGTTATGTCTCATATATAAGGGATTTATAGTCAAAAACTTTGTTTTTACGGGTTTGTTTTATTTAAATATTTCATAACATTTTATCTACAGGAAAAAATATCTTTCAACAAACTGACTAAGTCTAACCAGTAATTCTGAAATACTACATAAGTGGGATTCATATCCATTATCGGGAGGTAAACTTGCTCCAACCAGCATCAAGATTGTTGAAACATCAATTCTTTTCTTCTTTTTTTTCAGTGGAGTTGCCGATCCTTTCTATGGCACTGTTTCCCCACATTCCACATGGTGACAATGGTGACCTTGCTAAGCCTTACCATAAATAGTTAACGTAGTATTCACATAAAGCGTTGACATGTTTTCAAACATTCTTTAATTAACAATTCGTATGTAATTTTAACATATCTAATTAGAAAAACAATAATTGTGATTATGCGAAGATTGTCACATAGGAGAAAATAGAGAGGTTTCGGTGGGAGATGTTTTTGGCACTTTAGGGCACCATTTCGGTCCACTTTACATTTACATTCTTGTTAGAGTTGGAGCTTACTTTCTATACGCACTCTGTAAGTATTGTCATTGTGATTTTCGTTAAAAGAGGCGTAAAAATCATTGACCCACTAGACACAAATTACAATCTATTTGTTAGGATTTTTTAAATAGATGAAAGCCCCCAATAAAAAGTACAAAATTCTTACCAATATTAGAGCATGTTCAAATTTAATGTTGCTTAATTTTCAGATGAAAATAAACACATTTCAATCTTATCAAACTGTATACCACCAAAGGAGTTATTCAAAATATCCTTACTTTGCGCCCCCCCCCCACAGACACACACAACATTTCTAAAATAAAATCGATGCATATTTTATTTTTAAAAAGAATATTTCACGTCCCTCCACTGCACACAACAGCGCTATATATTTTGGGATAAGTCGCATCCAATGTTCCCTCTAAGGTTCGTTGGTCCGTGCGCAGAGTAAAAAAAAATATTTTTACCAAATTCACTGCGCGGTTATTCTAAACTGCTGCGCGGCGTCGGTCAGTTACCTTTTTGGCCGCGCAGCTTGAAGGGAACATTGGTCGCATCTTTTAACTTCAATAAAAGGGTATGTTTAAATTCAATTTTCGTCATATTTTCGATGTATGCATGAGTATAAGAAAAGTTGTTTTCAAATAGACTTAAATGATAGTTTTAATCTAAATTTTGATACAATTAAAAATGAATGAAAGTTAATATTGATGCAAAACAAAACAAACAAAAAATACATTTCCTCATACTTGATAAAGTTATTCAGTTTATCGTGTCATAGCAACTATATTTTTACCGTACCGCAATAAAAGTCACGTGGATATTTTATTTTTTACCATAGACATTATGCACAAATAAAGTGTCGATTTGAATTTATGGTAATAATTATAATATTGATAGTTACACACAATGTTTTTTCAATTCAATCGTGGTTTACCACTCTCAAAGTAGTACCCAACAACTTTGTAAGCTGTAACACTATTAACGAATGGTCCCAAGGAGGCCGTGTTTGGTATTAGCATTTAAATAGCCGACCAATCGCAGGATTTGGGACCAAAGGTTATTGAGAGCACGCCGATAGGATTTTAACTTTCAGTGGACCAATTTATTTAACATATTTTTAAGTGCATTGTTAATCTTTACATAATCATGTAATGCAAAGCACCTTCAAATAAAAATAACATAATTCCCGTAAAAAGTAGAGGTAAAAACAAAAAGTAAATGCTGGCTTGAACGACACTAGGCGTAACGGTCTAGAAGTTATAGTAAAGACGATGGGAGTAAAAAAATAAATTAAAAAAAGACCATATTGAAATTACACTGATTTTTTGGGATTTGTTAAGTTGATTTATACTTATTTTATTTAGTGTTAATTATTGTGGAACAAAGATCAACTTTCGCCATAGGTAAGGAGATTTAATACGTTCTTAGCGCTCTTTTGTTATCGCCACCACCCCCCGCCCCATCACCACGCACACACTTTTTTTTCTTCCAGTCCTCCCTCATACATTTTTTTTTCAAACGCATAACCAGTGACTTGCTAATGCTGGCATACAAGGCATGGAGCTGATACCGTCATACAATGCTATCGTGATCTATAATATGTCAAGTTTGGCGATTTAACTTTCCAAACAGGCATATCAACCTATACACACTTCTAAGATAGATCCTGATCTGGTATATTGTAAACAATCCATTTCTATTTACTAATCCCATATCTCAAGATTTGACAGGATACATTTGCAGGTGTTAAAGTTTGAGAGGTTTGTTCACATGTTTGAGTGTTATAGAGAAATTACATCAACACAAAGGAGAATAGGTGAAACCATAATCAAATAGGGGAGAATTGTTTTTAAAAAATAGGTTAGTGGAGCAATGACGGATCAAAATCATTATTCTTAAGGGGAAAAAATGATTTAAATGAGATTTGATTAGTATTAATGACATGAGACAAGGTTAGGATAGATGCTAAGGTACCGGTAGTCGGGTTAGGGCAGGGACATGGTATTTAGAACATCGACTTGAGGGTTAGTGTTATGGGTTAGTGGTTAGGCATGGAAATTAGTGCCTAGACTTTTAGGTTAGGGTAAGGGCTTGTTGGTGGGGGTGAATAAATTGTAATTTACTGCGTGGCTCTAACCTAAGCTAGACACACCCAATCAGCTAACAGCTGTACGAATGAAAGATTTATGATTCTATATATACTTGACAAATCAATAACATCGATCGGCTTAGTAGCACGGATGGCGTTGCGTGTTCAGGCTTAAGTTCAAAGACATATACTAGGCGTGTCTTCTACAGTAAACACCAGCATATACAAGAAAATATAGCATAATATTGAAGTTGTCGTTCAGAACCACGCTGCCATATTCTTGTGACACAATCTTTACCCAAAATATACTTCATGCATACAGCCACATACGCATAATATCTTATTTTACTATGGTTCCGATGCTAAAACAAATATTTAAAATGTAATTTTAAAATGATTAGCTCTATTATTGACCCTTAACACGCCAAGTGTCCTGCAAACTGACTAAACCAATTGTACATAGCACCCCATCTGAAGCACCTTGTGTCAACCAATTGTATAATTACACATGACTGAGCCAATTTTGTAAAGCTGCCCCACTGAGCTGAGTTTATGCAGCACCATGAATGATACAAGATTATACAGCACCAAGAAGAGCCAAATTTAAACAATAGCATGGCGAAGGTCAATTTAATATAGTATTTCATATCAATTTTATTGAGCCTAGTTTATATAACATTCTCAATGCCAAGTTCACATTAAAACCCAGTTTTGTTGTTTTCAGCGCCCTGACAGGGGTGAGATTTTAAGCTATAAACTATATGCAGCACCATGGCTGAGCCAAGTTTATAAAGCATTCTGTTTGAGCTAAGTTTATAAAGCACTCTCCAATGAGTCAAGTTTATAAAGCACTCTGCAATGAGTCAATTTTATAAAGCACTTTGACCAAGCCAAGTTTATAACGCACTCTAACTGAGCCATGTTTACACGGACCAGAACTTTTACCAACCCAATATCAGCATACGTCACCACGTAACAATAGGAACGTCACATAGGGCCAGCAATTTTAATTAAATGCGTGTATGTTCTCCCACCCTTTAGCTCATTGGGCGCGAGCAATTTGTTGGTTCGTGTTAAAGTTTCGCTTCATTGAAGTCTTGTTGTATGTAGAGCGGGTGGTAATTCTTGTTGTATGTAGAGCGGGTGGTAATTCTTGTTGTATGTAGAGCGGGTGGTAATTCTTGTTGTATGTAGAGCGGGTGGTAATTCTTGTTGTATGTAGAGCGGGTGGTAATTCTTATTGTATGTAGAGCGGGTGGTAATTCTTGTATCTAGAGCGGGTGGTAATTCTTGTTGTATGTAGAGCGGGTGGTAATTCTTATTGTATGTAGAGCGGGTGGTAATTCTTGTATGTAGAGCGGGTGGTAATTCTTGTTGTATGTAGAGCGGGTGGTAATTTACGCCGTTTATTGATATGACATTGTGATTTAAACAAATTTGACGGCTCCTTTAGATGTCGCCATCATTGTTTTGGATACATCACTTCTTGAGGCACAAAAGTGAACGAAAAGTATATCATATCTTAAAAATATATCTTAAAATATATCTTAAAAGTATATCTTAAAATACAATAATGATTTTTTTTTCAAGCCGCCCATAACAAAATATTTTAACAAACGATTTATTGTACATATTCATTTCTCTGGATAAAAAACAACATTTCTGATCTGCAAGATCGTAAGTATATATGAGAATATTGAGCAAGAAAGAAATGTTGAACGCACCTAATTTTGAGCTTACTACACATTTCCCGCCAGAAACAATATTTCCGTTAATAATAGATGTGTATATTAAGTCTAGTTCTGCTGGTCTTGTGATCACGCATAAATGAAAAACAAAATTTGACACTGTCTACAAATAAAGTATACAATGTATATCCGTATGTCTAAAAGAAAAATGCACAATTTAATATACACAAAATTTCCCTTTGAGAACATATAGTATCCGTACATTAACAATTAGAATTAGAGTCAGCAAATCCTCAGCTACACACTCTTGTATTGCAGACCATAAGTTGTCAATATACTCCACACACAGATACAAATGAACACAAACAGCGATTAGGAAATAAATCGTGTCACCTTCTCACCTATGCAACTATGTTTTTTTTTCACAAAAGAACCGTTTTCACTGGCTTGCACATTCCACCCATTGACTCCACCTACATGTAAATATCGTCTTACTAGAGGCAACTCTCCGCCTAACCTCGTAGAGACACTGCATAACAAATTCTAGGACCTTCTCAAACGACTCTACCGGCGAGGGTTCTCTTACATCTGGAGACCCCCAAACTTCATAGAATAACTTGATCCACAATGTCTCCCAAACTAGACATACAAATTTTGTGTCATAAACATTGTGTGCTGTTGGTTTTTCATTAAATCAACATCCCCTACCAGTTTGAGAACCACTACAAACTGTCTTAAGTACTAAAAGTGCCACCCGCTGCCTTCATACACACGCCACCATAACCACTTCTCCCTGACGCTACTACATCCCCCCCCCCGCCCACCACCCACTTTTGAAATCGGATCTACCAATAAGCCAATAACCAGATTCATTGATTGATCAGTTCTACCACTATCAGAAGAGCCGTAAGTCAATGCTTCTCTCCTTTCCTGTCATTTACGTTTCCTGGTTTACCTTTATCGCCTCTATTTACTATAGTATGTTGAGACCACAAAAATACGATACGGAGTTCATACTCACATGCAGCTATAATACAAGTAGTGACAGTTTACATACCATGGGCGCAGTAGTATATTTTCAAAGGCGTTTAATTGGTAACTATAATACATAAGTATTCATAATTTAAAGCGTTAAAATCAACAGGAAATATCTATAATTTGCTGCCCTGCATTGCGATGTTCATAAGAATTATAAATTATTAAGTTCACGCTAGGTGTTGATGTAGATTTATCTCACAATACTATTAATTTACTAAACATTAAAGTCATTTCAGGAGAGATAACGGTGTAGTAAGTGATTGTCGAGATGTCCCCGGGGTAAATATGGAGAATATATAAGTGGGCAAAGATTTTGCTTTCATGGAATATCATTAAAAATGACAGTGTGCTTCATAATAGAAGGGAGCGTACAAGTACAAATAATGTTGATCTCGGGAGAATAAAAAACCCTCTTGATTCGCCTCTGCCGCTATCCCGATTTACGACTGGGATGCCAATGTATAGATAAACCACAACGAAGCTATTTGAAAAGTTAAGTGAATATTAAATATTATAAAAATAAGTCAAATCATTAAACCTTGAAACACTAGAGGATAGAAGAACCAAGAGCAAAGTAGTAATCATACATAAAGCAATTAATTCTAATTTAGAAATACAACACAAAGATAACTTAATACAACCCTCAGACAGACATAAGGATAAAAACACCTTTCTTATTCCGTATGCAAGAACAAACACATACAAATTTTCATTCTTCCCGTCCGGAATTCGGGCGTGGAATGGGTTGCCTGAAGAATCCAGGAAAACCAACACTTTATCAACATTTAAATCTCTAATAAAAATGCAGGACTAAACACAAACCATAGATAAGCGTAGGACGCAATAATCTTCTGTATAGAAGGAGCGTCTGTAAACAGATAAGATAAGATAAGATAAGTCTATTACATGTATTGTATTTTTCTAGTACAGAAACAAATCTCGAAAGAGTGCTATATTTTAATATGGAGTCCAGGATATGTCGGACCCACTGATTGATCTATCCTCAATTTTAACTCATTCAAGTCATTGTTATTAAAAGCAATCAGGACTTCTTAAATCACATTTATTAACTCTTGCGTAAACTCACAAGCACGACAAGGTGCAAATCACAAAAAGACACGGCGTCTAGAAACTACGAAGAGAGGACAACATCATTGGTCATGAGTTCAATGAATTATATGAACTATTCGTTATATATATTAAACAGTTCTTTTACTCTCCCCTTTCTTCAACACATGATCTGTCAGATCCGCCTCTGCCGTGAACTCTTCACCATGCGTGACATCCGACCCTCCAGTGTAAGACTTTATTTTTTAAATGTTTAGTGGGAAGTCGATCACGGTCCCGCCCCATTATTTACCTATAATGCAGATTTCCGGGCCCGGAGTAAGGCGATGAGTCTTTGTGCTCCAATAGCGGCGACATAATCGATAGATCAATAGATCAGGGGATCTCATAGAATTAAGTGCTGCTGGGTTTCATGTTTATTCAAGCATTTTTTAAATTTCCCGTCTTGATGTCAAAATAGAGTAAAACAGCTGTGTCGCTTGTGTTGTGACATTTCATTATCCCGAAAGATTTGAATTGTCTCATGATATATTTAAAGAATTTGGTGAGGCCCTGTGCCCTGTATCCTTAGTCAAGTGAAGGATTAGTGCCGCTTGGCGATCCTAACCATTGAGACTCGTATGCTTTGCCGGGGTGGCGCCGAAGTGGTAGCGGGTCGTAGTAAGGCAATTCCACCCCTCCTTGTGAGGTCAACTTAGTGGGAGGCATCCTCGAACTTTCTGTCTTAGATGCCCTGGTGGACGCTTCAGAAGCGACCGCTCCGTTCCCAGCTGTCAACGTCCTTTTCTGGGGGGGGGGCCAGATAGCTGGGAGGGTCTTCCAGGAAGACCCATGAAGAGCACTAGGCTCGGGGCTTCTGATTTTCTTCCACATGTAGGATCATTAGTGCCGCTTGGGGTCTAGGGTTGGCAAGATTTGAGACCTTCGCTTAAAAAAATCTTTCATAACCAAATATGTCGCACCTTAAAAGTTCCATATCCCAGTGCTAATGTTTCCACGCGATGTATAATTCCCTGCCATTTAAAAGTTAAAAGGATCTATAGCCCAAGGCAGGGTTGGGCAAAGTGCGGCCCGCGGGCCATATGCAGCCCGCCAAATAGTTTTTGTGGCCAGCCAAGACATTCTCAGATTTGCTTCATGTCTGAGACCGAAAATTCGTCTCGTGTTTTCCATTAGAGCAGCTACGTCTAAGCTCGTGCGCAGGTAGTGTAAATACGCACATTTTGGTTTGTTAGTTTTATTTCAATTTTGTCTTTGCAACAGTAAAATTTGAACATTTCCAAATTAAGTGGCGCCATAAACCCTCCGAAAAAGCCTAAAACTGGTGATGAATTACATGAGTATAATAAAGAATTGACACACATATTTCTTTGGTTTAATATTATTTTAAACGATGCGGGCCACCGCTACAACAAAGTGGTCACCGGGCCAAAACAATTGCCCAACCCTGGTCTAAGGTATTTAAATGTATGAATGAAATTGACCGGCTACCTTATTAAGATAACTTATGAACTATGATTTCATTACTAGAAACAATACCGAATTTAAGCACATTTTCCGTTTTGGGGCCGTCCATAAATGACGTCACGCACCTCAGTGGGAGGGGGTCACACATTTGTGACGATGTGTGACGAGGGAGGGGTGTTTTAAGAAATGTGACGTCACATCAAAACGCCCAACTTTAAATAAAAGTTCTACTTAAATATGTGATTGCTTACAATTTATTTAATGACGTTTTACATGGATTCATGCGTGCTGCAATATTAGAGTGGAGCCTTACATTTAATACATACTTTAATGACAAAAAAGTGATTTGAAACATGCTCATTTTAGGAAAAACTGATTTTATGGGGGAGGGGGGGTGCAAATTTTTGTGAAGTCATATTTGAGGGGGGGGGCTAACTTTTTGTGACGATGTGTGACGAGGAGGCGGGGTGTGAAAAATCGTCTAAATCACGTGATATCATCTATGGACGGCCCCTTTCAGCATAATCCTAAAATTGATGAATTTTATATGAATATAATTTTATTTTTCGGGAAAAGGGGAAAAGAATTCCGTAATTGCTTCAATGCTGCTATTGCCCTTAGACTAGAGAAGATAACGGACGGGGACGGGGGGAGGGGGGTTGGTCTGGCTAGAATGTTTTATTTCGGTTGCCGTACAGGCCGTCCTAACGAAATTTGACATTTCGGCCACAAAGGCCTACAGAGATTTATTCACTGCAGAGGCGGCAGGAATCCGGGGCAGCATGCTCTTACCTTAGATATCAGGTCAGCACTCACCATAGCTACTATAACTAGGTCATCATTTATCACAGGGCCTAGGTTGGCACTGACCAGAGCTACTAGTTCGACACTAATTTTAGTTGTGCAACTGTGTTTACCATTGCTACTTCACTGCTATGAGTTTAAGGAAAAGTTGTATATTGTGGTATATTTCTTTTTAAGTAAAGCAGTTTATTAATTGCCAGATGCTGCCAATAACACTTGAAATATATTTCAGGTAATTTAACATTTATTTTATAATTGTGGAACTTAAAATCTTTAACATACAAGTTACATGATTTCAATTGAAATTCATGATTCTCTTTATCCTCCACTAATTATGGCAATTATAGTTTTCAAAATTTTCAGTGTGTGGTATGTTGCATGTGGTGAGAAGGGCCATTAAACATTTCCTGAGGTATAGGACTCATGTGAAGACTCATGTGAATAATGCGTTTGGCTTCAGCTGAAGAAAATAATAAAATCACCAAGTACTTTACAGCTTCATATTCATGGATGAATACTAGACAGGCTAATAAAATAGTGAATGTGAACATGATAAATACTTAACTGGCTAAAGTTAGCAAGGGTAAATAGACAAGTACATTTTTTAACTGAAAATAAAATTAAATATCATGTAATTCATACTTTTTAGTCAACGTTATTCAAGACATTACAGAGAGTAATACTCCAGTTTAAAAAATTCCAAAATGTTAAAATTATTGGTATCTTTCTGGTGAGAACAAACCTGACCCCCCCCCCGCCCCCCAACAATCCCTGGTCATATACACTCATAACTCAAATCTCCAAAAATAATAATTTTCATTCTCCTCAGTAAATAAGTCGGCTAGATCAGGGGTCGGCAACCTTTTGAGACTGAAGAGCTAAAAGTTACAATTTACAAATTTTCCAAGTTTTTAAAGAGCCACAAACATGAATTTTTAATATAAAATATATAAATATTAAAATTTGTGCATGGAATAGGAGAGCCGCATCTTGACATCAAAAGAGCCGCATGGGGCCCGTGAGCCGCAGGTTGCCAACCCCTGGCTAAGATGGCTACTAAATGGCTAAAAATGGTTAAGGGATTGCTACTGAAATTTATAGGAATACAATGCAGCAACTTTAATGGAATGAAAGATCATTTATTTCCTAATAAACAGATGTTAAAATGACAATATTTAATTTCTAAGCATGTTATAGAATAGTATAGACATAAGTACGAGGGAAGTCCAGATAAACACAAAGGGGACAAATAATCATTCCTTTAAACAAGTGTATTTCACCATTAGAATCTCACCTGATGCTTCTCAATTGCTTGGGGAATGCTGACAACTCTCTCTTGAAGTTGTATGTTAGCCTTAAGGAGCCAAGATGTCACACAGTCCATTTGGGCTCTAAACTCCTCCCTATCCTCCCTAAGATGGAGAAGTTCTTCTTCTGTCTGTTTTACAACTGTAAGTGCTGTAGTTTCTAGGGAATGCAACTCTGAAAGCTTTTCTTGGATTTCAGAAGGAAGTTGATTGCCTTTAGAAGAATATCTAGCCTCATATGTCATTTCTAGCCTCTTAATTTTTTCAGCTTGTAGAAAAATGTTTTGTTCACATGCCTGAAGTAAAAGTTTAATTAAAAATATTTAAGCCAAAAGAAAGGAGATTTTTTTAAGAACTAAAAAATTGATGCTTGCAGCAAAGAGACTCAAATGTCAAAACAAAGCAAATATATTGCTGTTTAATTATCCTTTTTAAAATTTTTTTTTAAAAATTATTATTTGTTGCTGTTTTTTCTTGTTAAGATCAATTTAACAAATGGTAATAATAACAAGCTTTTGAGTCAAGTAAAAGAAAGGCTTCTGGCAGAAACAACCATTGTGTTATTAATTGGTTATGTCGGTTTTTTCTGACCATGACGGAATTTCAAATATTACAGTAACTGGTATTTTATATGTAAGCAATACCCATGATAGGGTCTGCTTGGAAAATAGACTTATAAAACGATTTGATACATTGGCTCCATATGGAATTAACCAAATTCATAATTTTACCTAACGGTAAAATCTTTTTCCCGTTGTGGTTTTCACTGTAACTTTTGATACTTCCTCCTTTTTCCTATATCCTGTGTCATTGTTATTTTTCCTTTCTTTTTATTTTAAATAACTATTTTATCATATAGTATGTTTTAAGAATTTAAATATAATTTTATTACTTATCTAAGTACGTATTTTTGTTTATTGTACTGATGAAGGCATTAGCCGAAACGTTTACTGTCGTGTTAGTTTAATAATAAAGTTCAAATTTATTGTTTTCATTACACTATTTGTTTGTATATTTTAAAAATAATTTTCTACCAACTAGACCTGGTCATATGCTTGGTTCAAGAAATTGATTCAACCTTGAAAAGTAAACACATTTCATAAAAATATTTCAGCTTGTTAAGGAAATTAATTTTTTACATGGAAAAATTAAAAGAAAAAGAAATCCTCAAAACCTGAACAGACAATCTTGGGGGCCGTCCATAAAGTACGTCACGCTCCAGAGGGGGGAAGGGGGTGTAAGAAAGTGTGACAGTTTGTGACAGGGGGGAGGGGGTGTCCGGCCATGTGTGACGTCACGCTGTTTTATATTAAATTTTGATTATTTTGTTAATAAAAAAACCACATTTTGTTCGAAAGTGTGACGTACTTTAGGGGGGGGGGTCCGAGATGTGTGACAGTTTCTGACGGGGGGAGGGGGGTGGGTAAAAATGGTCAAAAATAGCGTGACGTACTTTATGGACGGCCCCTTGACTTAAATTCAACATAAACTTACTTTAAGTTGGACAAGTGAGTTGTTAGTCTCTTCATGTATACTGGACTTGATGGATTGTACAGTGCTCATTGTCTCTTGTACACTGCTAAAAGACTGGTCAATTTCTCGGAGAAGCTGATTTCGACTTTCCACCTCTTCCTGGACTATTGCAAACTCTTCTCTGACTCTACCTAACAGACTGGAGCAAACAGTTTGGAAAATAGAGAACATTTTTTGAGCAGTTGGGGAGTCAGATTATTTTACATGGCAAACATAAGAACATTACCAAGTGGACAGTTCTTGCATTTTTGGGCATTTGGGAGGGATGTTTGACAAAATTACAACAAGATCTGAGTAACAAGATCTGAGTAACAAGATCTGAGTAACAAGATCTGAGTAACAAGATCTGAGTAACAAGATCTGAGTAACAAGATCTGAGTAACAAGATCTGAGTAACAAGATCTGAGTAACAAGATCTGAGTAACAAGATCTGAGTAACAAGATCTGAGTAACAAGATCTGAGTAACAAGATCTGAGTAACAAGATCTGAGTAACTAACAAGATCTGAGTAACAAGATCTGAGTAACAAGATCTGAGTAACAAGATCTGAGTAACAAGATCTGAGTAACAAGATCTGAGTAAAAAGATCTGAGTAACAAGATCTGAGTAACAAGATCTGAGTAACAAGATCTGAGTAACTAACAAGATCTGAGTAACAAGATCTGAGTAACAAGATCTGAGTAACTAACAAGATCTGAGTAACAAGATCTGAGTAACAAGATCTGAGTAACAAGATCTGAGTAACAAGATCTGAGTAACAAGATCTGAGTAACAAGATCTGAGTAACAAGATCTGAGTAACTAACAAGATCTGAGTAACAAGATCTGAGTAACAAGATCTGAGTAACAAGATCTGAGTAACAATATCTGAGTAACAAGATCTGAGTAACAAGATCTGAGTAACAAGATCTGAGTAACAAGATCTGAGTAACAAGATCTGAGTAACAAGATCTGAGTAACAAGATCTGAGTAACAAGATCTGAGTAACAAGATCTGAGTATTGCTTTATTTAAAACTGAAATTCACCAAAACTCTGATATTCATAATTTTATTTTTATTAGTTGGTCAAAAATGTTCCTTGCTTTATGATGCAACAGTAGCAATATCTGTTCAAATGTGAGAATCAATTTGATATAATTTTTCTAAGTACATTTTAAACTTATATACAATGTATATACAAAATTAAAAAAAATAAAAAAAAATAAAAAAAAATATATATATATATATATACATGCCACATCTAATGGAAACTTCAGCAATGAATGACAGACATTTTTGTGGAGAATGTGAATGAAAAACCTTCACTTGCAAAGTCAGAAAGTAGCTCAAAATAATCACGAGATTAAAACAAGCTTGAGTTTTCTAGAATTAATATTATGAAACTTCTCAAACGATTTAAAATTATTTAGATATTGGTGAGCCACAAAGCTTATACCTTTCATTTTCAAATAAAGTTTTGAAATGTTCACTCAAATGTCAGACGTGCCAACCAGCTGGGAAAAATTGACTGTACAACATTGAAAATGTACAAACACATTTTGAAAAAAAAAGACAAAGTCATAACTTTTTTAAGTTTACTAGATATTTATAGTTATATTTTTCACTGCAACAAAGAAAAGTTCAGTGTACAGTTGGATTTAACCATATAGACAATGTGTTTATAAAGTTTTTAATGTTAGTTATAACAAAATTAAACAATTGATTTGCAATCATGGTTTACTACTCAAAGTAGTTACAGCCAAACCCTACAACACATGTAGTACTACCACCAAATGGTTTAAGTCTTTTAAAAAATGAGCTCAGCTTCTAAATTTAGATAGCCTACAAAAGGCAGAAGAATTCAGCTTTCTGTGGACCAAATTATAGCACTGCAATTTAAGATTTCAATTGTGTGTCAACACTAGGCCTGTCAACGGGTACCCGGGACCCGGGTACCCGTTGCCGAGCAATTACCCGGGTATTAAAATTCGGCCCGGGTACCCGCGAAAAGGCTACTGCAATGTCCATACCAACAGTGGTCGAACTGCGGCTCCTCTGTGTTCACATTTCGGCTCGTGAATAATTTATCAAATTAACATTTTTCGTTTCAAATATATACTGTGAAATATGTTTGGCATGGAAACGCTTAAAATTTAAAAGGAAATAAATGTCAAACGGAAATAAAATACGGTCCCGAAAAACTACACTGTATTTTGATACACTTTTTCCCCCTGGAACATGAAAAAAAAATCATTTAAAACACAACGTCGATAACTTGGAAGTGCTAGAATAGATCTTGATTTTGGCTTTGAAATACGCCGCACATCTAATCTCTCCCCACCCTCAAACAAGTCTCCACTCCTATTCCCACAATACTTAAAAAAAACAAAACCTGCAATATTCTTGTTTTTTTTTAAAATTAATATTCCATTCGTTTAACGATTTTCACTATAATAAAAAAAAATACTGTGGGGGGGGGGTGCACTCAGTAAAACACAAAATAGAACACAACACCAATAACTAGGGTGGGCTAGAATTGACCTTGGCTTTGTCTTTGAAATACGCGGCACATCTTTGCTACCGATTGATGAGAGCATATGTTGTTTGTCTAATCCCCCCCCCACCCACGCACGTCTCCACTCCTATCCCCACCATACTTTATAAAACACCTGCTATATTCTTTTTTTCTTCCTTCTTTTCCCCCAATAATATTATAACTATAACAACAAACATAAAAGCTGAGGGATGGGTCCACTAAGTAGGTGAAGGTCTCGGAAAGTTTAGTCAATTACCAAAATTGTCAGTTATGAACTAGAAATAACCGCCTTGTCATCATACGATTACCGCCCTTCATCTTTATAAGACTTTGTTTTCCACTACTCCCCCCTACCACCCATAAAAAAAAATTCACTTTGGCACCGCTCTGCTAATTTTGGTCCCACCACTGTACTATAGTAGTATTTCGATGTTATCATTTTCACATAGCTGAGTCATTACATCTAAATTTGCGTTCTCATAATAAAGAAAAAGGCTAATAAAGGGAATGACGGTGAAAATTTTTTGCCATTTCTAACGGGTAACCCGGGTACCCGTTCAAATTTTGGGCGGGTACCCGGGAAGCTTTTTACAACAATATTGACAGCCCTAGTCAACACTGTCTTTAGCAAAAATAATTCTTTTTGTTTTAATCAATTAAAAAAAACATACAGAGTCTTTTACACATTTCAAATATCTAAAAAGTACAAGTAAACAGCACTGGGTGTATGATACCGGGTGTCACTGTCTGGCATTGCGTAGGACTATTAATGAATGGTCCAAAGGAATCTGTGTTCAGTTTCTTAATTTAGACAGCCCACCAATCACATAATTATGACTAGAGTCTTTTCAAACAGATTTCAGCTTCTTGTTGAACTATTTATTGCACTGCCAGAATTTTAATCCTGTGTTGTTTTTGTAGTGTTAATTTCTTATTTTCTTTATCAATTTTCTCTATATTTTTTCTATAAATATTGTACTGATTCCTGTGCTGCATACAACTCCAAAAATATTTTAAAGTGCAGGTAAACCAAACATTTTGGGCATATAGGTAGTGTTAGCACAATAGATTTCCACTCACCCCTCATATTTCTCCACCACCTCAAGGAACTGTTCTTGTGATGCTATTTTTGCCTCAGCAGTAGGCAGAGCTCTCTGTAAAGAGAGTCTAGAAGAGTGCAGATGAGCAACCTGATGATCCATACTCTCCAGGCTTTCAATTATTTCCTGTCAGAAAACAAAAGTTCAATGCACTTTTAAGATAATTAGCAAGGTTATATATGCCAGCCAATACAACAAAAACTCATTTGTACTTAAAACTAAGAGGTTAAATTTCAAGACATCAGAAAATCATTTTAAAAAATACAAAAATTATAACATTTAATATATGTAATTTAATACATTACTATATAAATGATTATAAACAGATTGTTCAGAAATGTACTAATACCTTTAGTGTATCAAATCGGTCACATAACTCTGTGGGTGAGTGAGTCTCAATTGAGGTGATAATCATCCTCCTTTCTGTTTCTTGAATCAAAGTTTGAATTGATGACATCATAGTGGTCAAACTGTCCCACTGACCTTCAATTTCCTGAATATTTGTTTCAGAGTTATAAAAATTAAAATAACCATTTAGTTAATCTATACTAGTCCAGTAGAGTTCATAGATATAAGTTCTGCTTCGAAAGGACAATGAAAATCCAGAACAATAAGTACAAAGTGGACTCATCACTGGTTCTCAACTCAAAATATTTGAACCTCCTAATGAAATAATTATTAATAAGCATAATCTAAATGCTATGGCTATGGTTTTAGTGATACTTTCAGTATGATGTGCAAAAATTAAAAAAATACCAGTAGATATAGCAAGGGTAAATTTCAAATAAAGTTTCCACAGGAAAATGCTATATGGATATGAATAATTATTTCAAATTTTTAAGAACCCTTGACCAAACGAATCTTTCTGCCTAAAATACTGAAATCCACCATTTCAACTGTTGGAGATACCTGGGCTCATGTGTCTGTTTGCACAGCCTACCTGGATCAGATTGCAGTGTGGGGCAATTTAGTAGCACTAGGGAACTTTGAGCTTTAAGTCAACATGAACGTTGACTAAATAAAGTAGCTTAATCTACTGAGTTACTGACAGGTGATTTGATTTTATTACTTTCACAGTCAGATACTTTATGATTAGTAATTTATGATTTATATTCGGAGGACACAGGAAAAATTAAAACAGTTAATGAAGTTTTCTTTATGCACATTTTCAAAAAATATTTCATAGGTTAAGCAGAGTTATAAAACAATTTAATTATCTTTCATCCTGCCTGAGAAATGTGTTCTTAAATCCTTATATACTTTGTTAAATATTTGTTTATTTTCTAATTTAGTGATAACTAGAGGAAATGATTTTATTATGTTAATGTCATTAAACCAGTTAATTATTGTTTTCGATTCCTTTTTTTTTCATTGAAGGCTTCCAACTAAAAACTATGGATGTTTTGTTAAATTTTGTTAATCAATTCTTATTGCATCAACTTGTATGCAGTTTTCCCATGTTACATAATACATTATGATGGCATTAAAGTTATAGATCAAAAGAAATGGTAAATTGTTTATTTAACATAATAAATAATCAGCTACAAATGGTTATAAATATAAATAAGCACAGCTAGCTAAATAAATACTATGCTGCTAATAATTAAATATTCTGATGGTCTTTTATATAAATCTTTTCAGTGACTTAGTTAAAGCAGGAATTTTGAGTAAGCTGTACATTATTTATATTAAATGAAATAATTAGAATTCTGTTTCATTACTCTAACAAGTAAATGTGTTAAGATGACTTGATTTAAAATGTATATGTAAATGGTCTATTTATCACACTAGTAACAATAGTTTCTTTGTTTATTAATAGTCATTCAATCAGACAATTATCTATATATATATTTCACCTAATCGGGCATGTGCAAATGAGCATGACGAATGACCCTCGCTGGGGTCAGCCGATCACTGATGGCAAGCGTAGTGGGATGAAAAGAAGAAAAAAAAGTGTAGGGGGCAACAATTTTTCTTGCTCTAAGTTGCGTTGTTCCTTCACAGAATAACATGTGATTCATAGTTTAGTGGTTATCACGTCCGCCTTGCATGCGGAGAGTCCTGGGATGAAGCCACAGTGGGAACATTTAAAAAAATTTTTAAAATGTTTGTTTCTGCCCATTCTTTTTTCCCCTTTTTTGAAAACATCAGAATTTATGGTTGGCAAGGGATGGTAGTAAGGCAGGTATCAACAACCGCAGTGCACATGTCTCCATGTTTACTCGCTTTTTTTTCATTACTTCATGCTGCTGTTTGTGTCCGTTCTCTCACCCCCTCCCTTCTTTGCACTATCTATGATGAGCAAGTCTGCGGCGTATGCTACGCCATGGTTATTCTTTTATTTATAGTCGTTCAATCAGACTTTCTTCTTCAGAAAGTCTACACCAAATATTTAAAAAAAAAGAAAATTAAAGGAAAAAAAATACCTGCAGGAAGTTAATCCTGGTCTCAGCATTACCGGTCAATTGATCCCATTTACTGTTAATCGAGCTAATGACATTGGACAGGGCAGTACAACTCTTGTTATTGCCCATTCTTTCCAAGCGTCGGGCAAGGTCATTAACATCATCTACTAAAGGTTGAATTGATTTGGTATGCTCCAAAAATGTCTGGATAAAATATTTTGTAAAAATTAATCAAATGAGAACAAATAGAAACAAAGTCAACATAAATCTAGTGCCTTCGTAAGTTTTATAAAATAAACTAAACAGTTATGTAAACATAAAGAGCTATGCCACCTTCATCCCTCAATTTAAGGAATTTCAAATACAAAATTAAATCTATGTAATTATTATTATCAGTCATTATAGTTGAACAGAAAATAATTTTCACTCCACCTTCAATAAAAACCTCAGAATTTGTTTTCAGACAAGGCATGGGATTTTGGAATGAATGAATTTTAGTGATGCAAAATTAAAGCAGAAAGCTTAAGAAATTAAAAACTCAAATAACTATTGCTAATCATTAATTAAAATTTGTTCAATTTACTACTTATAAATATTTGAATATTATCATTTAAATGTTATTTCATTTTTAATAATTTGTTATTTCTTTTTGTTAATTCTTTTGAGTCTAAAGCACTGGATCAAGTAGCATTATATTATTATCTATACTTTTATACAGCCCTAAACACACAAATTTGTATCCGCTTTTGATTTTAAACAACCTAAAAAATTTTTGAGATTTACATTTACAAGCTCCAGTTGTGCCTGTATAACCTCAGGGCTAGTGTGTGTGTTCTTATCTAAATCTGTCCACTCATCATGAAGTATTGTCATTTTTCCAAGAAGTTCAGCAGAGCCCTCCTAAATTTAAGAAATAAGATTTTTTTTAAAAACAATGGACTATTTCTCAAGGCCAGAAAATCACCCCATAGAGATAATTTTTTGAACACAAGAGAATTTATCTTTCTTTTTATCGTTCTTGTTTAAAGTCATATTTAAAGGTTTTCTTTATCATTCATAAATATTAAATAAATTGTTTTAAACCTTTTAACATTTTTTAAAAGTTTTTTTTTGAATGATGAAAGGACAAAATATGTTATGACAATAAAATTTGTATGTTCCACAATGTGTTAATATTCAAGTAAGCGCCACCTGAAACTGTTTCCACTCTGCTGCTTTAATCTCTAAAGTAGCCATATTATCCTTTGATCTTGTCATTATAGCGGAGTATTTGCGGCTGATATTTTTTAGCATTTCATTCAAGGTAGTGCTATCATTAGCATCTAGGGTAGGTAATAGACAATCAGATATTTCTTTCACTATCTCCATTTCCTCTAGACACAAACTGGCTTCAGAGAAGTATTCCTGGAATGAAATGGAAAAATAATATTTCAACTTTGGAAATACTAACATTTGTAAAAATGTTAAACTGAAAATATTGAAGTTTTTTTTTAGATCAACAGAAAACAACATAATTAAAACTTATATATATTTTTTTTTAAATTCATTGAGGTGATTGAGTGAATAAAACTAAATGATACAGCCTGAGAGAAAAATATTCTGAATAGTTTTTCAGCTAAGCTTACAGTAAAATCTGTAAGAGTTGAATCAATAGTGTCATAATCAAGGCCATCATAGCCAGAGTCAAGTAGCTCTGTTGCTCCCTTCAGCCAATCAGAAACTTGTTTTATGGATTTTTCAAATTTCTTCCTGTTCTTATCAGCTTCCAGTAGATATTCTTCTTTTTTGGAAACGGCCCCCTTTTGGACGGTGAAATGCATTAATTTAGTAAAATTCTTTATAGACTAAAATAAAAACTTCATGCCAAAGTAAACATAATAAATGTGTTTTATGCTAAATAAAACATTAGAGAAATATTAAAAATCAGGAGTCTGTGTTGTAAACTGAGAAATTCACCATGATTGTCTCCTCCAGATTTTTCATCTGCTCCAGTTTGACAGAGAAATCAGGAGGAAGGGGCAATCTAAGAGCTTCAAACTCTTCCCTTTCTACTTCTGCTGTGTGTTTGATATCTTCAAATTTTGCAACAGCTTTAGCTGACATGATCTGATGGAAAGAAGAACATTGATGAATAACAAATTAAGTTTTGCAAAATGTAACTGGTATAAAAAATATATTTAATTTAAATAAGGACAGAGCAATGGTTTTCATAAAAGTAATATGGGCAGTAAAATTTATTAAGTAAAAAGAGAAGATCGATTAGTAAAAAAACAAAGAGCGATGAAAATAAAATAGCTATCTATGTGGAAGTATCACTGTAGCTGATTGGTATCTAAAAAGACATTTGGCCAAAACTGCTTCAATGCTCACATAAAACCATGGGCATATTAATATATATTAAGAAAGATACACATTTGTGTGACCTCAAAAAATACAACATCCTTGGATTTAATTTAGTCATTTATTAAACATTATCATTTGACTTTGAAGCAAAATTTCTACAAAATACCTTATGTTTCTCTATAACACTTGTCATTTTATCAGCATCCAGATGTAAAGGGACACATGTTGCCAAAATGTCTTCCTTGTCTTCAAACCAATCTACTACACTGGCCACAGCTGCTTCAAACTTTTCTTTTTTACCTTCCACAGACTCACATAGGTGCAGGTATTCTTGTACGTTGCCTTTCAACATTTTTTGCTTTTATAGACATTAGAGGGATATATTTTTTAAAACTTTCATTAGTTATGATCTTGCACAGGAATTTTCTATAACAAAAAAAAAGATTTCCAGAGAAATATAAATAAGCCTATTTATGGTTGGATGTTAATTGAGAATTGATTTTTAACATTTAAATTTTTTTTAAAAAGTAGAAGTAACATTATGTATTGTGATGAGTTAGATGTACCAATACTGTAGAGAGAAACGGATTTTTTTACTCTCACCTCACACACACACACACACATATATAAAATGAAAACAATAAATATGTGTGTACCTTGAGTTGAAGGTTAGTTACTTTTTTAGTTGCAAGGTGTAAATCATCTTTTCCGCATTGTTTGTCAATGACATTAGCTTTGTCTAAAATAATACTCAGTCCAGGTTCAGTATCCAGCAATTCATTCAGGATAATCTAACAGAAGACAGTTACAATAATATTAGCATAATAAATTATTAAGATGACAGTTGTTATCAAAACAGTAGTGATTTCTGAAATGAGTCCTTCTTGGTCATTAAATATAACCAGCAAAGTTTAAAAAAATTAAAATAATTTAAAGAAGGATGGAGTATATCTGATAAACATGTAAATAAAATACATAAAAATAGAAAAGCTACAAAATAAAGTAGCCTCACTGAGTAACTTTAAAATCGTTGATTTTGTTGAGGGCATTCATTGAAATTAAAAATAAATATATACCCATTTCTTCTAATTTTAACAATATATAATAATTTACACTCTCCTTTCAGTGAATTTAGCCGCTTTTTTTTCATTAAACATTTAAAAAAACTTTTTTAATGGAAGTTATTATGGAAACAAATATATCAATGACGGTAAAATTTAAAATACAACGCACTTGATATTGCTCCTTTATCTCAGAGAATGGTAAGGAACAAGCTGTAAGTTCTGAAATTCTATGATCACATTCTGACACTGTAGTCTCCAGTGTCAAGAAATTCTGTTCAAATAATCTGCGCTCATTGACAGCTGTGAGGGAGACATCTATGTGGTGGCAAACTGTGTCCAACAAGACCTTATGTAGTTCTGTAATCCTCATAACATCATCAGCACATACTTGTTGAATTTCTACTGCTAGCTTTTTATGTGTCTCTGAGAGTTCTGTGACAGCTGGAATACAGCTGATTAATTGACCTTCCAAGCCCTGGGGGATTTAAGACACAATAAATAACAATTTAGGATTGATGTCATATGTAAAGATATCAGGTTAAAAGTAGATGTTTTGTAATCATTTTTGAGTTATTTTTCAATGGTATTTCAAAATTCTAATAAAATATGCAAACATATCAAATTTCATTGTATATGAACGATCTTTCCAATATATTGCAGGTATGGAAGAGAAATGGTTTTTAAAATGTATTTCTTAATTCTTTTACCAAGATCAAAATGTTTACAAACTATTGACTTACTTCAAATTGTTTCATGATGACTTCAGCGTCCTGGACTTTTGGCCCAATGTCAACACCAACTTGTTTGATTTTTAATTGTATTGATGATATCACTAGATCACATTCTGTTATAAGCTTATGGATACTTTTGAAGCTGCTGATAGATTCTTCCAAATTTTGACATTTACCTTTTATTTGCTCGGAAACCCTGTAATCCAAATAAAAATTACAACAATAATTTCACTGCATGTGAGATTAATTTTTCTATCCAGCTAATTTGATTTTTATAATCTAAGTAATAACTAGAAATATTTTTGAATTCTTACTTATGGAAGTTTTCAGAAATTGAGTCCAAATTTTGAAGTAAAATTTGTTTGTCTGCTTCCAACAAACATGGAATGAAACTTTGGCCAACTTCTTTTGTATCTTGCACAAGGGACTCATATAAATGGCTGGCACTTGTCAGGTCCTGAAGTGATGCCAGAAAATTACCAAATTTGAAATAAAAAATATTTTGAGACGAGGAGGTGAGTTAAAGGTTCAAAATCACGAAAGCTTACTTATAGAAGCTTTAAATACAAAGTTAATTCATGATACTTTATTCTTTTGGTAACAGGTAAAAGTAGAGCTCCTCTGAAAAATCTAGATAAAATTCCAGGTAAATAATATTCTTTAAAAACTCCAAAAACAGTTGTTGATATATTTTTTTTACAGAAATTTATATAAAATATAAGATCTTGTTTGTGAAATAACAGAATATAAATATTTGGATAGTAAAATTGTAATAATGTACAAGGCTTACTTTTCCAGGTAGTTGTTACTTTTAACCATGAATCTGATACACTTAAATGAGACCATAAATTTTAAATCTTACTCTTGCTCCTTTCTGAATTCATTAATGTTTTTTCAGTAATTCATGTTATTCTTAATAACTTTGTGTTTTTTACCTTATATTTTAATAAACTTTCTTCTAAAGCCTCCAAAGAATATTCAAGAGGCAGCATATCATCACACTGAAGTGCAGCTTCCCTACACCAGAAAGCTATTTTTTGACAATCTCCTTCAAACTTTTTTCGTGAAGAGGATGCACACTGAAGCTGATTTAGTTTCTGCACTAAGTTCTGGATCAGTTGGCTGTGTTTCTCTACAAGTTCTGTGAATTTTTATATTTTAATATAAAAGCTCATGGATGTCATATAATGGAAAAGTGGACTGGCAAACTAATCAAAATACAAAATGGATGAATTACTTGGTGGTGGTAACTTTATTTTAATTCAAACATTCTGTATTATTTGGAACAGTGACAAACTGTAACATAAAATAAAAAATGCTTAAAGCTATTCAAATCATTATAATATTTATAGAAGAGTTTAGTTAGGATTTGAAAAAGATTATTCTGGTTCATACATATTTATTTACAATTTCTAATGGAAAAATAAAAATTGATATTGATTTAAAACTTAAGTTTTATGTGACTGTCTTATTAAGGGGATGCCAATAATTTTAAAGGGATATTCTTTCCAATCTATATATATAATTCGCCAGAAATTAGGACAAGCACAAGATGAAGACGATGCGACCAAGCAAGCATGACGAATGGCCCTCATTAGGGTGGTGCAGGGGAGGGGTGGTAGCACAACCACAGTGCGCTTGTCTTGAGACCATCAATGTATCTTGCGTTCACTCGCGTTTTTCTCATTTATTCGTGCTGTTGTTTGTGTCCATTCTTTCCACCCTTTCTTTGCACTGTCTATGAGCAAGTCTGCAGCGCATGCATGTTAATTTTATTTTTATTTTATCCATTATAAGGTAAAATGCTAGCTTATTCACAAAATATTTTGTTAAATTTTAAGTTGGTTAACTTGTCTTCAATCCAAAAAAATTTAATTCATACAAATAATTAAATTGAACTCAAATAATAAAAACCTGTAAAAAACAACGTTTTTGACTATAAATCTTTTATATACGAGATATAACTAAAAGTATGTTCATTTTAATACGCATCCCACAACAATCCAAAAATCAAAAGTTTTAGTTATGCCTTATATATAAAGGATTTATAGTTAAAAAAAACACTACAGTCTGCCTGCTAAATTTCAGCTCGATTTGATCATGGGAAAAGGGTATAAAAAGATGTTTAATATAATTCCCGCCGCGCGACAGACTAGCATAAACATTTAAGATTGGGAAAATATTTTAACAAGTATGGTCAGTATAATATGCACCGCGCTGCAGGAAAATATTTTAAAAGTTGTTTAATATAATACACACCGTGACACTCTAGCACAAAAATTTACTTCGATCCATATGAAAATTTGATAGATCATTTTTATCGTTGCCATGAGTCTGCCTGCAAAATTTCAGCTCACTAGCATATGGGGAAGTGGGTTAAAAATCGATCTTAAGTTTTTTTCTGCAAACAACCAGACACCACGAGTTAATATAAAGGATTTAAAAATAATTTACCATCAATTATTTGATTCCATTGTTGCTTCCCTTCATCACTGGCACCTTGCTTCATAACATCTGCCTTAGCTCTGACCTCATTCACTCTTTCCACCTGATTCTGTACTTTAGCAGTTAGAGACTGGGCATAATATCAATTATAGTTTTAAAAAATAAATTTATAATCTTCTCAGGTGGGTTAGATTAAATCTTAAATTAAAGATGTGATAACTTGACAGAGATGTATTACAGAGGATTACTGCTAAGACAAATTAAAATAAATTAAGATTATCTGCCAATTATATCCGACTTTTAAAATGGAGCTTAAAATAAATACTGTATTTGATGTAGCCCAACTACCTTGATGAAATATTGTGTGAATTAATTTCAATTAAACTTTGAACGATCGTTTATTAAAACCTGTTTCAATAAATGCTTACCTTGCATTTTTCTAGTTGCCTGTCAACATCTAATCCAAGAAGACTTATGGTTTCAAACGCTTTTGCCTCATTTTCTCTCTCCTGTAGTAGTTTGTACTCTTTTTTTATATTTTCTGTAAATTCTCTATTTTCTTTGGCCATTTCTTTCAAAGCCAGAGATTTTTCAGACAGAGAACTGTAAAGTTTGTTGTGTCTAGCCTGAACATCTGCTAGAAGACTATCCATAGATTCTCTCTCTAGAGATGGCAGGTCCATCAAGTGAGAGTGACCCTTATTTTTAATTACTTGAAGTGTCACTTGCTTCTGGTTTAGCACAGTTTCTAGATTCTGGCAAATTTAAAATTAATCTTATGATATAACAAATTAAAGAAAAAAATGAATTTGCAATTTAGAGATTGCAGCATACAAAAGATCTCAAAGTTTTAAAATGCATTAAAGTGATGGAATAACAAATTAATTATACTATGGTAATACAAAACAATGATAAAATTCCAGCTTTAGTTTTTTTAAGCTAACAACATCCTCTATTAAATTGAAGCATGTTGGCCTACAATATAATTGAGCACATTAAACTACAGCATTTCCTTTTTTACAAAGTCATTCATTTTCTTACTATGTATAGCCACATGTACTGGGAGAACTTATTTTTAACCCATGGCTAAAAACAATTGAAATTAATCTGGCAAAATGTTAACCAGGTGAGTTTTTGTCACAAATCATAATAATTTAACTGTAATCTTTACAAATATTAATTTTTTAAAAATATAATAAAAATTAATTAACCTCAAACTCTTCAAGCTTTCTCTCAAGTTCCTCTACTGTGTATCCCATTGGGCAATCAAGATATGTTATCTCCTCTTGTTTATCTAACCACTGTATATACTTTTCAGCCTCTTCCCCGATACTTTCAAGTTCAGACTTAATGACAGTGTACCCAGTCTGTTTACGTAGTATGTTGTTCTCAAGGCTAAAAAGCTTTTGCTCTGTGTCTCTGGCAAATGTTGAATTAGATAATATATATGTATTATTTTTATTTAGAACTTTTCTATGAAATTTATAACTCCTTGCAGCACAACCTAAATCATCAGTATAATTCTTTGCCAGGGAATAGAAATCACCCAGAATTAGTAAGCATTCTGTCACAATTTCTTTAATAAAATTATGATTTTATTTCTTTAAAAATCACAACTACTTTTTAAATTATTTCATGTAGAAAAAGGAAAATCATCAGCATGAGCAGTAGACAAGAGAAGGTATATTTATTGATTTCACTTCATTAACAAAAGTTATATCATGCTTAATGCTTACCACTGTTTTCTACATAATTATCATCTGTTACCCTTTGTCCATTTAACTATTTTTTACATGTTATTAATGAGTTAAATATAAATGTATATGTTGTGATATAAACAAGAACCACATTAGCTTTCTTTACATCTATTTTTCTGTCAATTTGTAGCCTATTTATCCATAACTGTATTTAAATATTCCAATAATGCTAAAGATTTATATTTTTTTCTTTTATATGTATAAACTGGCTTAATTTTTTTCAATATAACTTGATGTATTCTCTTCTCCATAAAATAGGCAGTAAGTAATATCAGAGCTTCACCTGACTTTCTCCTTGACAAGGTTTTGGTCATGTTGACTCAACTCCGGAACAAATTCCTCAGTTATAGACTTGCATTCTGCTAGCAATACTCTTTGTTTAGTAACTGCCTCAATAAGTGTCTATACAGTTAAGAGAAATATTAAATGCCTTTTAAACAAAGATGCTCTTTCAAGACAAATCAATAAAAATCATATTTTAAAAAGTAAATATTTTAAATATTCTTAAACTACGTTTTGCAAGAGACGACTGAGCAGAAGTGAAAACAAACACTCTATTTATCTAAAGGTCTTGAATGGATTGCAGATGAACATATGTTTTATTTTATTTCATATTTTGTAAAATGTTTTCGGCTGATTCATTTTAAGACGTTTTTTAAAAAAACATGAAAAGTATCAAATGATTATTTTAATGTTACAGTTTAAAACTTATTTTTGTTAGGAAATATTGTATAAAAAATATTTTTTTATTTCTTGTCTTTAGTATCGAAGTTTGAAATTTTAAAATTATAAGTTTAAACTAAAAGGTACTATTTACTATTTTAAATATCACCCCTAATCCTACAACAATTATATGTACAAGTTTCCTTAACCTCTCATCAATGAGAAATGCAGGTACAATGTTAACAAAAATTAAGACACAAAAAAAAAGACAGCCTTTACTTTACAGAAGGAAGTTGATCTATTTTGGATTATTTGAAAGATAATTTGGATTATGAAAGAGTTTTATAGAGAAGATTTCTTTAACATTAATTATTTTAGGTTTAATAATTATTATACATGAGGTAGGTAAGAGATGTCATGGGAGCTTATCCATGGTTTTTTTCTTGTCTTGCAATTTAATTAGAGTTCTAAACGTTGATAGTGTGATGGTTTTCCTGGATTGATCTGGCAACCCATTCCACGTCCGAATTTCAGATGGGAAAAAAGAGAAATTGTATGTATTTGTTCTAGCATACGGAATAAGAAAAGTATTTATATCCATGTCTATCTGAGGGTTGTATTAAGTTATCTTTGTGTTGTATTTCTAAGTTAGAATTAATTGCCTTATGTATTATTACTACTTTGCTATTTGTTCTTCGAGCCTCTAGTGTTTCTAGGTTTAGTGATTTAACTAATGGTGTTACTGTTCTTGTCAATTTTGAATAATCTACAGTAATGAATATGGCATCTCTTTTCTAAATTTATTCTAGTTTATTAATGTTTTCTTTGGTGGGTGAGTCCCATGCAGGAGGTGCATATTCTAGTAGACGTCTCAAAGTAGGGTAGCATTTTAGTTTTATATTCTTATTACATCTGTAAAAAAATCTCTATATAAAACCTGCATTCTTGTATTTTTTAAAATTAATTCATACACATGGGTATTCCATGATCATTTCACATTTTTATTGCTCCTAAGAATTTTGCATCTTTAGTTTGGATTAGTCGTTTTTCATGAATCAAATAGTTTTCATTAAGTTGTTGCTTTTCATTTTTGTTTTAAATTTAAAAGTTGATATTTTTCATGATGGAAAGACATACTCTAATTAGCTTCCTACTTTATTAATTCATCTAGGTCTTTTTGTAAGAGTTTGTTATCTTGATCTGATTTAATTATTCTATAGATTATACAATCATCGGCAAATAACGTAACGTTTGTTCCTGTTGAGATGCTGTTGTGTAAATCATTTATATAATTTAGGAATAGTAGGGGACCTAAGACAGTTCCTTGTGGAACTCCTGAGTTAACCTTTCTTGGTGCTGATTTAGATCAATTAATAATTACAGTTTGCTCTCTCTGTTTTCAAAGAGGGGAGTCACATAAGCTAGTTTATGTGGCCCTTTACCCTGGTTTAGAGAGGCTGGAAAAAGTACTTAAGGATTGGGGACAGTTCATTGTTCAGTTCTTTTAGTAGCCTATCTGGATGTGTTTATTTTAAAGTAATTTAGGAGTTTATTTATACCTCTTTCATCTACAGTTGTTACCTATTTTATCTATTTTACTTAAGTTTTTTGAAACTTCAATGTCACCTGAGGCTGAAAATGCTGATGCAAAATATGTTTTGAGAATGTTAGCTTTGGTCTCATTATCGCTTTAGGTTTTTATTATTTGGGCCTTTTAGTGAAAAATACCTGGACACAGCAACAGTAACAAAAAGTGTGTGTAGGGGTTGGGGGTGGGGAGGAGGAGTTTTGGCATTTCGTACCACAGACTCGGCAGAAATTACTAAAATAATAATATGTGTACTTCGGTAAAAGAAAAATGAAAAACTGCTAGTAACTAGTAACCAACAGCACTTACTCTAAAAGTAACAGTATGTTTGAATGTTTTATTTTTATGGATATAGACAGTGCTTCGCAACAAACAGGTCAAGATATTCTCAGGGATTGCATGACAAAATTTTGGAATTGTTTACAATACCATAAATTTGGGGCTGTAGATGCTTTTGAGTGAAAGGTCGATTTTTTTCAGTTTAAAATCTAAATATTATTCACATTGATCACACTAGCACCTCATTGCTACTATTTTGCAAGTATATACTGCTATTTTTTTTTATAAATTGATTCATATAGCACTATCACAATAAATAAAATATTTAGTAGTTACTTAACATTTTAAAATTACACCTTTGATTTTATTCTAATTTATTTTCTTTTTTTTAATTAAACTAAAAGTTAACACATTCTTCAAAAAACCATAACTAATAAATTATACATAAACTATTTCAAGGTACAAAGCTGCTTGGATAAATGTTTTAAAAAGGGTCAGGACACTTAAAAAGCTAATATAAAGATTTTACTTTCATTAGCAGCATCATGTCAAAGACAGTTCTGGTGGTTGAAGTCATAGTCACAATATATTGTCCATTTTCCTTCTTAAATTTTCTTATGATGTGCACTTTTATCTTATACTTTTACGTCAAATTAATGAATTTTTATTACTGTTAAGTTAACCATTCATTACCATTCATTATGTTTACATGATATTTCATTTTTAAGTCATTTCCCTGCAAGCTCCTATCACAGCTCAACTTGGCTTGATATAAAATAGATATGTCATAAATTATGAAGTAATTTTTTTATGTGTCATGGTAGCATCTATTATCTAATTTTAAAAATCTAAAGAACTGGTATTAGTAAAGAGATTTTTTCATGTTCTACAATTAAATTTTTATCAAATTGTGAGGTAAGAGTAATTTGACAAGATATAATTTAATTTTTTTTTCAATTTGACATTATAGTATTGATATATATTTTTGTTTGACAGATAGCTATCTGGAAATCTTATGTCTTTCTTAAATCATTCGAAAGAACTGCAGGGTTGTTAGGGTCAGAGGACTATTTCTAACCAACACCAAGTTGACTGTTGTCTTTGGTTGAACTTTATAAAGAGACTTTTTTTTACAAATACCAGACTTTCTATGTTGACAGGTCCATCGAACAATAGTTTTATCAATTGTTTTATTTCATAGCTTTTAGCTGTTTCCATGGGTTACATAAGCAAGGAAGCAGGAATATTTTCCCAATGATGTATTTGAACAAGTATCTGATGTATCTGACATGGAAACTTGTGGCTAATCAGTGCATTAATCATCTAGGTTTTAAAAGTTTTTTTTTACATTAACTAGAAAAACTCCAATTATAACTCATCCTAAACCTGTTTGTGAGGAAACATATCACACAAGCAAATGTTTATTAAAACAAAAATAAGTTAAAATAAGTTAATGATTTTTGTACTAATTTTTAAAATGATCTTGAGATAAATCTATCAAATTTGATATTTTTTGTAATATAAAAATATTAAAAACTACTTATTTCTTCTTCATACTTGGAATTATAATTCTCCTAAATTACAAGATAAAAATGGAGTGTAGTTTAATTATAGGAAGAGGGACCATTATTAAACTGTTTTTGAATACTCAAAACATTGTTAAAATTTTAGGATCCTCCTAAATCTCACCCTAAGAAATCTTTGTGACTTCAACTCCAGACTTTTAGATGGAAAATACATTTCTTTAAATGTACATGTAATTTTGAAATGAATACATTTTATTTTTTCAACCTCAATGTTCAGAGCAAGTAATGGATAATTAAAACTCAATGCAGTCATGTCTCTCAGAGACCTCTCCTCGGTGGAACTTATAGTTTATGTTTGGTAATGTTACAATCTATTTATTTAATTGGGCTAAAGAAATAAAAATCGTGACAAAGAACTTCAAAAGAAATGTGATGCTTTGGTTGAAATTAGAATCATTCAAATAAATAAAATTCCAAAGTTAATCAAAACCAAATTATACAACAAGAAAAATAATTGTTTAAATTTAAATGGAATTACCATTTGGAGAGACTAAAAAAATGTGGCACTAAAAATCTAAGAAGAAAACACAAATGTTTAAAATAACTTTCCCATGTACTAAAATGACAAAAGAGAGCAAAACAATTAGACCAAAATATAGTGGTGTAGAAAGGTTATGCAAAGGGGTGGCTCTGGAAGCCTTTTTTTCCCTTCAATTTTTGACCAATATCTGTGCTTTATCATGGAAGGGGAGACTAAATTCTCTTCTCCTTAGGCAGAACTAGCACTAACTATTGACAACATACATTCAACATACTAGACAAACAATATAAAAAAAAACAAT
This sequence comes from Ampullaceana balthica, assembly GCA_944989445.1. Lineage (NCBI taxonomy): Eukaryota > Metazoa > Mollusca > Gastropoda > Lymnaeidae > Ampullaceana > Ampullaceana balthica. Next base: position 1,686,607 of record CALYLW010000055.1, on the reverse strand, counting down.
AACAGACTTAGAAAGTAATCAGAGCCAAATAGGTGTCATTGACTGAGTGTTTTATTTCTATAGATATTATAATATTTGATATGCAAAATTCATATTTTGTCACAAAGTCTGATGCTTGCAAATATTTATTTTAAAAAATAGAAAACAATTTGCTTTCAGGAAAAGTAACAAAAAATATGTATAAATAAGAAGTTTTAAGAAGTTTGGGTTACATAATATAACTAGCAAAAATGTCTAAATTCCTTAGAAATTGGTGGATATGTAAAAAAAATTTTTAATGTGAAACACTGTAAGAAAGAAAATAAATAAATATATGGAAAAGGTACAGAATGTATCCAGAGGAAAGGTTGGTTAAAAGGAAGTTGCAGTAAAATATCACTTAAATGAAAATACCTAATGATTTTTATTGTAAAAGTTCTGAAAAAGAAGACTGTCAGATCAAGTGAAAATGTTGACAATTGATGTAGCTGATGTGAGAGACGTGTTGTTGTGTTTACAGTGTATGATCATGCAAGGACGTGACCTAGTATGAAACATGTGGTTTGTGATGTGAACAGTAAGCGTGCATGGTCATGGACTTGCTTTTTTTATCCATAACTTTTAAAAGGGTTCAATTTCCCATCATTTGCAATTTAAAAAATTGTGTTAGTTATCGCAGCTGTATAAGTATCTTTAAAGGATTACTGAGTATGAATATGAGCTTACATTATCAGGTATTATACAAATATTTATCTAATAGGGTGTTAAAAAATGTAATCATGAAAATGTTTAAAAATAACAATGACTCTTAAAATATTTTTTTACAAAAATAATTTAAAATACGTAATGAGACATTGAGAAATTGACATCATTAAATTATTATATTTCAAATTGAAAAAAACTTTTGATTAAAAATCAAAACAAGACACGCTTTTAAAACTTTTAATTACTAAAGAGTAAATAATGCTGCATTATATTGAAATCTTCATGATGCAGATGAAGATAAATAAAACATTATGGGTAGAAATATAAGACTAAGTGGAGAAAAAAGTTTGATTCAAAAAGAGCCATAATGAAATAAATATTTCAGGACTATTTAAAAAGTACAAGAAAAGTTATCACAGTATAGCTTTTAGCCTTACATAAACATAAATATTCATAGTGCAATTTGATTAATTGAAAGTCCATTAACTATTAAACTGAAAATGGAATATACAACACCAAATTTGTGTAATTTTTTTTAGTGTTTTCCATGCAGAAAATACATTTAGCTTATATCAATACATGTACTTTATCTCACATTCTCTCCTCTAATGCTGATTATGGAATCACATATTTTGATATCAGAATTCATCAATTAATTCATCAATAGTATATCTACAAGAAACACCTGTAAGATAAATATTCAATTTCAATCAAAATGGGGAATTTCATAAAAGTAAAAATAAACATCCTATAAGTGTCATTACACTCCCAACTTATGTCAGTAAATATATGCTCAATTTAAAATTAATTAAAATCAAAATAGTGTAATAAATAAACTGATCAATAGAATCAAGTGTAGTAGTTACATTTTTATGCTGGAGTTTACATTGGATTAGTTCACCATTTGAAATATGTTTGTGTGAGTCCATACTGTAAATAAGAATGACACTGGGCTGAAATTTTAAACACTGAAATGGATTTACAAGGTCTACAGTTTTGTTTTGAAGCTCAGTTTGTGTAACCACATTTTTTTAATATTGTAAGTCATGGAAGATACTTTGATAAAAATAAGTGGATACCTTCTAAAAATTAGCATATTCAATCATATGCAGCTTTCAATGCCAAGAAAATTAAATTGCAATACATTAAAATGAACAGAAACTTTTGATGCCCTACAGTTCTTTACATATAATTAAATGGTCTCTGAGATGGCAAGTAATGGAAGATATAAAAGCATAAAATATAAAAGACAACTAATGCATCAATATTTCAATGTTGGAATTTCTGTTCAACCAGCAGAATAAAATGGCTGCATCATACGCCAATGTTAGTCATATAAAACAAATGACTGTATACCCAGAATATGTGGCAAGTTTGCAATACATGTGGAATGTTAGAACAATCAACAAACAAGTTCAATAATTATTATTGGCAGTGCAATTGTCTTGATGTTAAAGCAGCACAGCATGTTCTGGTTAAAATGAATGCATGATATGAACTCTTTAAAGCATTCATTTAGCTTTCACTTGTTTATGGGTAAAATATTATTGGTAAGTCTACAAAGATACATGTTATAAGAAAAAAACATTATGTACCAATAAAGCTAGAAATCTATTGAAGTAAAATGTTTGGTAACTTTGACAAATATTTATACTAAATAAATCCATTTCTGTCAGAAACTCTAATAAATAATTTATTTGGCAACAATATAGTATGAAATAAATTGGAGTTATTAGCAAAAATATTAATTTACATTTCCAAAATTAATTGTAAATAGAATTTGACGATTCATGAGTGTGAGCTAATATAGAAGATATGATGAATTTTTGCTTTTTATGAGAACTTTTAAATGAAATATCTTAACAGTTAAATTATATGTATATATCTTTTTAAACATTTGTCATTATGTCATGGATTGAAATATTAAATATTTTTAATAAAATATATAAGAACATTTTTTGAAAATTCTAAGAAGACCTTTAAAAAGCAAAGCCTATATAAATGAAATAGATAAAATATTGGACAACTAACAAAATACAAATTTATATTTAAATTTTTAAAATAATATTGCTGATTTGATTTTTTTAAAATAAATAAATCAATCACAAGTTATCACAAATTTAAGAATATCACTTTAGTCTATGCAAAACACTTCTGCAAAATGAATGAGAAATATCATCTTTAGAAATATCACAATTGGATGATAACTAAATTTGAACGCTACTGTATAATTACATTCCAGGTTTTTATGATCCCAGTTACTTAATAGTAACAATTATTTTGAAACTTGGCACTCATAAACAGTGTGATGTATAATTTAACCTAAACTCAAACATTGTGACAGCTACTATGCTATTGACTGAGACTTTTTGTAAGACCAATTCTAATGCATTATATGTTGCTTAAAATAAAAGTCCTTCATGGTTAAGATTCAATTCATCTCTAGGTTAAGATTTCTTGTTGGGCTAGACTTCTTTTTCTTTTTAAATACTGTAGCTGCTGAGAACAATGTTGAGTGCCTTTTGGTGACATAAGAAACATTATCTACGTACGTTATAAAATTACCTGCATTTAAATGGTTAAAAGGATTTTTATCAACATGGGTAATGTTAAAAAAGTTATGAATCAGTATAACCCTTTAATATCTTGATCTGTTTAGCTCATCTCGTAGATTTCTCTTCATTTTAGCTGACATGCGTTTGAGATGTTTGGAAGCAATGGTTGCCTCTAGAAGGGCATCGTCGAGGTGGTATCTGTCCATCACACCATCACGACCTCTTGATTCTAGATTACTCCGCCTCCTTCTCCCTCTATAATCATCATCTGACAACATGTCAATATCATCATATGATCTTGCAAACTCCCTGACCCTGTAGCGCCGCCTGGGAAAGGTTGGGGAATGTGTAACTGCCGGAGCTACCTGTACATCAGGGGCAAACATCACTTCTTGTGGATAGGCTGCCACAACTGGACCCTGTCGTCTTGGAATCTGGTAACTACTTAGTCTATCTAGTCTTTCATTTATTTCATTCAACTGGTCTTGTGTGACTCTACGTCTGTCTCCAGGTGGATATGAGGCACTTAGATCTTGTGTAGATGGGTAATGGTGCCCATTCATAACAGTGGCAGGGGTGGGAGCAGGTGAGTCAAACCTGACAGGTGTTTGCCTGTTGAGGGACCGAGTTGGAGTGACAATCGTGCTCTGGACATTGCTGGGTGTGGCACTCCTGTTGCCTCCCTTTAATCGCCGTATTTCATCCAGCATGTCATTTAATTTACCTTGCCTTGCCTGGCGCTGAGAATCATTCAAGGTTTGGGTAGCTTGTTCAGTGGCAGTCTGTGTCATGGCTGTGCCGTAACTTCCTGCTGCTTTTAGTGCAGCAACATCTCTAGATAAGGCTTCCAGCATCTCTCGGTTAATGGTGGCATCTGAGTTTATGGAGAATGTTTCATCTCTGGTATCATCTAAACCTTGCTGATGCTTTATGTCCTTGACCTCATGCAAAATACTTCTAAGTAGGTCAGCACGTGAGCTGCTTTTCTTTTTAGTCTGAGCACCAATAGAATGCATAGATGAGTCTAAGGTTTGTATTCCTATAGATCGAGGTGGCTCTTCTGTTTGGGTCATGGTATTGCTGAATAAGTCTTGCGTTTCCACTGTCTGAGTCCTGACATGGCCAGGTGTCTGTGTGCCTTTGTGTCTTTGCAGTTTAGGGTCTGTTGGTAAAAATATTCCACTGATGTAACTGGCAGTTGACTCATCGTCTGATTCTATGTAGGTCAGGGGCGTGTGCTCAGACCCAAACCACAGTGATGGTTCATCCAACTGGGCATCAAAACTTGAGGCATGCATTGTGGTTTCTCCGTAGGTCTCACCATATCCTGACTCTTCACTCTCAGACTCTAGTGTGGCATTAGCACCAGCAAATCCTTTCTTAAACGTTTTAGGATCTTGAGACTCATTGTGGCGTCGACGAGGTCTTAAACTAGACCTTGAAGTATTTGGAGACCGTCCAAGTCCACTTCGGGATGTCCGTAAGTGGGATGAAGGGAAAGGAAATGGACCTCTTGGTCCGGCACCTCTAGATTGTGGACCTCCTCTTTGTGATTTCCAAGGTGAATGCCCAGGCCCTTCGTCATCACTGTCTGATCCACCAGTTCCGAATGACCTAGTCTGTGTTGATCTGCAGCGTCTGCGTTGTCTCTGGACAAAGACATGCCAATGTTGATTAGATTTTATAATTTTTTTTTCTCAAATTATAAACAAAAATGATTATATTTCAATTAAACAGTGATACTTTTTTATCAACAAATTATATTGAGTTTAAAAACAATGTTGCTTCTATTTATTGGTTATTAAAAATGTTTATTAAAAAAAAATTGGCAATTAATATAACAATATAATATCTAGATATTTAAAATAATTATGTAACAGATGTAAGCATTGAATGAGTTTACACAAAGATTTCAGGTAAAATTATAAGGAATTTTTGTGTGATTTAAATTCATTATCATTTATGTGACGAATGAGAACAAGAGAAATGATGATGAATGAAAACGTTTGGCTTGATTTGGTTTTTCAAATGAAACACAAAATTCTTTGGAACTATATTTTTAAAAATTAATGTCTTCTTTTTTTATGACTCCTTAATTTTTTAAAACTATAAATGTCTATTAAAATTTTTAATGAATGAATTTAAAAAAAGGTGAAAGCAAAATAAATGTTGGCAAAAAATCTTGGATACTACAAGTAAGGTAGAGTAGTATGTAAACAACATTGTTAATACGCTAATTTTATGAAATCTAAACTATTGTATTTAAAATTGGAAACTAATATTCCATTAGACAAGGCAATTATGAACTTAATCCATAATTTACCTAAAATAAAATTCTTGTTCTTAATATTTTAAAAAGTTTGGTCTGACAAAGCACCAGAATAAAACAAAAAATTTCATTACCAGCCTGTCAAAGAATGTGATCTTGTACACGAGTTAACTTTGCAGAATTTAGAAATTATTCAAGCAATTTATACTAAATAATATTTTAATACATATGGCAGGGTATGGCAGTGTTTCTGAAAAGTTTTGAATAGCACCAGTAACCAGTGTTGGATTTGCAATCATTTTTCTTTTCGCTTGGGCAGAATATAAGGCTTGTCCATCAACAAAGACCATGCTTGGAAAACCTCCCAAATGGAATACTATCCTTACTTCTCTTATTATAAATATCTATAGAAATCTTATCTTATACATTGCAAACACTCCTATATATAAGATTATTTTGTTGTATGCTTATCCATTGTTTATGTCTAGTCTTGCATTTTATTAGAGTTTTTAATGTTAATACCACTTAAGTATACTCTTTGATTTATAAATACAACTGAAGCTCAGAACTCATACATTAAAACTGAACTAAAATGTATCAATGTATTCCAATCAGAGAAAAGCAGGGCAGGAACAATTTATTATGTCAATATAAATAAATGTGTTATTGGTATTAAAAAAATATTATTGTCTATTAAAAGTCCAACCATATTTTAATATTCATTATCATATATCATCAGCTCAATCTGCTTCTATAAGGTTGTTGTTATTGAAAGGGGAAAAAATACATTTTTCTTATTTTTTCTGATACAATTCTAAAATGGATAGAAACAAAACATGTTCAAAACGATAAATTTTTTGCAATCGAATTTTTTGTATTACACAAGAACAACTTAAGAGTCTAGGTATTAACCATAAAATATTTTCTAATATATTGTAACAAAGAATGACACACCAAAAAGAATTAAATGATCAACACACTTACTGTTGAAAAATACAGCTTACGCTAGATATGTACCAACGAAGCACACAGATAAGCTCTCCAGATCCAAACTATCCACAATTCAATTAAAATCTGATATGGTTATTTTAAATGACAGCCAAGTTAATGTAGACTAAAGTAGCAAGAGAGCGCTAAAACATTCCACTTAGATACTGTAAATGTAAATCAATCAAAAGCAGTATCTTTCCCTTTATTGATTTCTTAAAGTACTGAATTTCAAACAACAATCAGCCTTTTCTGTGTTGTAAAGTTTGTTTGTAGAAAAAATCATTCCTTAGCCTTTCAAGTAAGAGTTGCTTTAAACTTTGCAACAGATTTCATACTTTGCTAGTAACAGGCAATTTAAAAGAAAATGCACTCATTAAATTATCAGAATAATCTAATTCTTCTAGCATGAAAAAGTTAACAATAATTTAAACATTAGTCTTTCCACATTTTGTATTAAGTTAACAAAATCTTGTTTTCTATTGTAAAACTACAACCCATTGCCACAGTATGTCTGAGTAAGGACAACATATCCCTTGCTGATTTAGTGCACCTACATTAGGGTTGTCCAAAATCCAGCCCATGGACCAAGTGCAGCCCACACTTAAAATTTAACTGACCCAATACACTATACTAAGGTGGTGAGAAAAAGTATTTTAAGGGTTCATTGATTGGTAATTGTTTGCCATTGCTTTCAGAAATCAGAATGGAATGTGGAGGGGAAAATTGTAATCAATACACCTTTCATTACTGAACTCAGTGACATTGTAGAATTGATTTAATATTTTATTTGAACAAGAAATTGAAAACCAAATCAAAGGGAAAGTATTTTAATTAATATGTCAAAAATTAAAGATTACATTCTAAAAATTATATTGAGAACGTCTTAATTTATTATTGAAAAGCTGTTAATTTTTTTAAGTTTAAAAAAATGTATACACTTAATGGCCTTGTCTTAGGAATATTGGCTGAAAATCTCTAAGCCTTTTCTATTCACAAGCTAAAAGCATAATTTTTCAAAAAATAGTTAAGAAACATGATTTTATAGAATAATTGAGATAAATATAAAATATTGTATCATTGTAAAATCTTACAACTTATTTCTTAAATCTAATAAACAAAAACAAAATTCCTTCATCATGAAATCAGAGACAAACAAATTTTTTCATATCAGAAGTGCATGCAATCCTTCTTAAATTCATATTTGCTATTCTAATTTCAGGAAAACTAAATCACTCAAAGATGTATTGTAAATGTGTGTTAATTTAAAGAACTGATAAAGTATCTTTTTTAATAATTAAAAACATAAAAAATGTAATTAGCTTGTTAAAGCACACAAAAGTTTATTTAAAAGAACAATTCTCATGATTTGAAAAAAAAATGTAATTGTGTAAGTAACTAAACTATCACACAGTAGTCTGTTAATGACAAAAGTCTCAGTAATTCAGCACTTGCTACAGGTGGAAATATTGCAAGAAATTCCAAAGGCCTTAGTTAATTATTACTGGTAAAATATTTACTAAATTTATGTAACACCCATGCAAGAAATGAACAAATAATCACTCTGAAAATGACACCTTTTTTGGTAAGAAGATAGAAATAGAATAAAAAGGAAGGGAAAGATCCACAATTTGAAAACAAAATATTTTAATAACAAAATGGGACAAAAACAAACAAACGTACAAAGCAAACACAGATATTTCAAAGTTTAGCCTGAATAATTCTAAAATAAATCTTCTGAATTTAACCTTAAATGAGATAAAATTTTATTGCATGATTCAGGTCTTAATGAGGGGACAACAATGTGACTCACTGCATGTTTGTGAATAGCTGGTTTACACATCCAAGTTAACAGTTATAAAATAAAATGGGATCATTTTCTATTTCCTATAAATTAGGCATTACATATTTACTTAGACAAATTTCATTATAAAATCTATTCTGAAACTTTTTGTGACCCTTTTCCACTTATGGATTTTTTTATGATAGTGGCTTTTTCTAGCTGTAAAATTACTAAAAATTCTCTTTACACATGAAATTGTATGCTTTATTGTTATAGTTTGGCTCCTATCCAAGAGTTCATTTTCACAACATTTTCTTAAAACTTTAAATGTCAAATTAAAGGAGAAATCTTCAATTTAAAAATAATTGACAAACCTGCTCTCAAGACAAGGATAATTGTATAATTCAAATGAAATGAGTTGGACATATGAGTATCATAATCTTCTATTTCAAGGATGATGGAAATCCGTATAAAACTTGATTCTAAATATTTATTAAAAAGTCAGCAGATGAAAAACATAACTCTTTACACATATACTTAAAAAAAGTAAAGGATAGATTAGTGAAAATTAAAGATGAAAAACTACTTTTGAAAAAAAAAGATATATGATAAATATTCTGCTGTTATTTTATGCAATATTTTTAACAGAGAAATAATTCTAGGCTGCAAAATGCTTTAGCTTGACAAATCTAATTTTAAAGGTTTGTTTGTGTGTCTATGACAATAATTCTAATAAAAAGAACTTTTGATAAAAAAAGCAAAATAATTCTACAGTCATTTGTATACCACTTATTTATGAAATTATTTGAACTTATAAAAACTGACTCATGTGTGTTTAGTTTTCACCTCTCACTATGTCTGTAGTATAAACTTTGTAGTAATTTATTTTTCTTCTAAATCAAAAGTTTTATATAAATATTTGTGATTCCTACTTTAATGGAAAAAAATGAAATTCAGAAATGAAATAATACAAATAAAATTTTGAATGGAAAGTAACAAAAGTTAGAAGTTTTAGAGAACTACTATAAAGCAGCAATAAAATAAGATGTCATATAGAATCTAATTGAAATAGCTAGCTTTAGCAATGAGAAGCAACTAGATTTTTTTAAAAATTTAACAGAAGAAATGCATGCACCACCATAAGTATAAATTTAGTTTTGAAATTTCTATAATTCCCTTTAAAAATAATTTTGAGCAATGATCTTTTGGGGGTCAAAGATGCAAATGTTAAATTAAGTAAATTTGCTTCTAAACTTTAAATATACAATTTCAATCCATTGAAATAAAATGTTTTTCTGCTTAATTTATTTTTTAAAGAAAAATATATAACAAAACAACTCATGATGAAATTTTCTTTTTATGCAACCAATTAAAGAATGCATTGATTTTGTAATGAACGACTATTTCCCATTCACTTTTTTTTCTTTTCTTTTACAATAAAAAAGCCTTGTTAACTTAAAAATTATTTCCTTAAAAAATTTGTGATAGCACACAGACAAACCAAGCCAACAGTTGGTGAAATGAAATGATTTGTGCTTTATTCTACACAATGAAGGAGACATGAATTAATTTTTGCTTGGAAAATAATAGGAAAAGTTCACCATCTCTTCGTGGAGTATATTAATATTATTTGTAAGGTGATTTTCTTCAAATTAACCTTTGACTCAAGTGCACTACGATTAAGATTTATTTTTATTTCCTCATGGACTGCTCAGTGAATAATTTAGATGTTTAGAGGAACCATGTAAACAAATAAAATGGTGAAATGAATCTCCATCTTGGTAATCAACTTAGAACAAAATGAAATTTCCATTTTGTGGTTTCGTTCTTAAAGAAAATGCACATCTTAGATTTTAAAAAGTGTAAAACGGGGAATCCAATTAATCCAATTAATCCAATCTCAATTTTATCTATACAAGAAGCATCAAAGCTACCTACCTGCAGTTTCAGGCTCTTGTCCAGCAGCGTGTTATTTTCCTTATCTAGCCTCTCCAGTTCTCTGGCATAGTCCTCTAGATCGTCATCCATGGTGTCTTGGTTGGCCTTCCAAGCTCCAGCCTTGGTCATAGCAGTTTCTCGATTGTGAATCATGATGTCAAGCTGACCAAGAAGTTCCTCCCAGTCATCCTATAAAATAAAATTAGATCAGCATTGTTCCATGTTAAGAACTGGTAAAAAAAAAGTAAAAGTCTTATCTTATCTTATCTGTTACAGACGCTCCTTCTATACAGAAGATTATTGTGTCCTACGCTTACCTTGGTTTGTGTTTAGTCCTGCATTCTTATTAGAGTTTTAAATGTTTATAAAGTGTTGGTTTTCCTGGTTTCTTCAGGCAACCCATTCCACGCCGAATTCCGGACGGGAAGAATGAAAATTTGTATGTGTTTGTTCTTGCATACGGAATAAGAAAGGTGTTTTTATCCTTATGTCTATTTGAGGGTTATATTAAGTTATCTTTGTGTTGTATTTCTAAATTAGAATGAATTGCTTTATGTAAAATTGCTTCTTTACTCTTGGTTCTTCTATCCTCTAGTGTTTCAAGGTTTAATGATTTAACTAATGGTGTTATTCTTGTCAGTTTTGAATATTCTCCAGTAACGAATCTGGCAGCTCTTTTTTAATTTGTTCTAGTTTATCAATGTTTTCTTTGGTGGATGGGTCCCATACAGAAGATGCATATTCTAATACAGGTCTCACCAAGGTGAGATAGCATTTTAGTTTTATATCTATATTACATTTGTAAAAGTTTCTTTTTATAAAACCTAGTGTTTTGTTTGATTTTTATATAACTTCATTGACATGGGGATTCCATGATAGGTTCCCATTTATTATGACTGTTAAGTATTTTGCATCTTTAGTTTGGGTTAGTTCTTTTCCATGAATGAAATATTTTGAATTTATTTGTTTCTTTATCTTTGTTACTCTTAAACAGTTGACACTTTTCTGGGTGGAAAGACATACTGAAGTTAGTTTCCCATTTTATCAATTCATCTAAGTCTTTTTGTAAAATTTTGCTATCTAGTTCTGATTTAATTGTTCTATAGATTATACAATCATCAGCAAATAACCTAACTTTTGTCCCTGTTGAGATGTTGTTGGGTAAATCATTTATATAAATTAAAAAGAGTAAGAGACGTAGCACATTTTCTTGTGGAAGTCCTGAGCCTTTACTGGGCACAGCGGCCAAAAGCGTCTTATCCCCCAAACGGGCAAAACGGCCGGTAATACTATCAGTCAAAATCTCGCGTTTTTTTAAAAATCGCGAGACTTCCGGCACGTGATTTCCTGTTTATTCTATTGTGGATAGGTTCAACTACATTTCCACACGTGTTCTCTTTAATGTGATCGTTTTTTCAATTTTTTTCAATTTTTTTTTGGTGAGTGTTCAAAATGGATGGTTTGGATTCTTAAAGCCATGAAAGGGGCTTTACAGGCTTACATTTAACTGAAATTGAGTTGAGAAAAATGAACTTTGAGTTGGAGGAAGAGATCGATAGTGACATTAGTGTTAGTATCATGCAAACATCGGATCTTTCAGTCAGACTGGATATTTGTGCTTGTAAATAGTGTCAGTAGTGCTTGTTTGGACTTCTTAAAAACGTAATTGGAACTTTTTTTTTGGGAAGACATGGATTAATAAAAAAAACAAGACATGACAAGAATAAAAAGTTAAATAATCAAAAGAGAATTCATTTTTGTTTATTTTTCATTTTATTTCATTTAAATATTTGCACTTATTTCTGAGATATAGAGTTTTTAATGATGTACCCTTAAATATCTCTAAAATTGTAAAATAAATCTTGCCCGTTTGGAGGATGAAAGTGGAAAAAATTCTGCCCAGTAAAGGGTTAACCTTTATTGGTGCAGATTTAGATCCATTAATTATTACAGTTTGCTCCCTACCCAAAAGGAAGTCTTGGATCCAGTGATGTAAGGAACCTGAGATTCCAAAGTAGTTAAGTTTTTAAGTAAACTTAGGTGGTGAACTTTGTCAAATGCTTTTGAAAAGCCTAGTAATATTGTATCTATTTGATCATTATTGTCTAAGCCTTTTGATAGATCATCTATTAAACCTATTAATTCTGTTTCACATGATCTGTTTTTTCTAAAGCCGTGTTGATGTGGGCATAGGGCATTATATTTGTCTAGGTGGTTAACTATTCTACTATATATTATGTGTTCTAGTAATTTACAGGTGATACTAGTAAGTGATACAGGTCTGTAATTACCTGGGTCTCATTTATCACCTTTCTTAAATAGTGGAGTTACGTTAGCTAATTTCCAATCCTGGGGCACTTTACCCTGGGGTAGATTGGCTTGAAAAAGAACTACAAGGATTGGGGACAGTTCATTGCATTAATTTTAATAACCTTGCAGGCAATTCATCTGGGCCAGTAGCTTTGTTTATTTTAAAGTTTTTTAGGAATGAATGTATACCTATCTCGTCTACAGTTATGTTACATATTTCTTCCATTTTATTTAAATTTATATAGTAGTCTCATCAGTCATATGACCCAAAGTAACAATTTTGATTTGAGGATGCTATCAACTCTAATACAAGAGCAATAAATTGTGCTTACTTTGATGGCTCTGATGACAGGATCAACAGAAGATGGATTATGTTGAGTCAGAGAGTTATAATGGTTTTGGAGCTCCTCTATCGCTGCAGCCCTGGATCTTACTTCCTCTTGGAATGCCTGATAATGTTGAAGTTTATAAGAAATATTTCTGGTACTTAAAGAACACATGAATTTAGTGAAATAAATTGACTTATGGACTAAGCAATACAATACATATTTTATGCAGGTCTTATTTTTATTATTATACGAGCAAGAAAGCCCGTCCAAGGACGTTCCGTCACGGTTCGGTGGCATGTTGTAACTCCCCTCCAACAGCCGTCTCGACCGGCATACATGTGCATCACGTCAAAAATACTATTCATTATAGTTAAAATAAATAACTCGTAAAAACAGAGCTTTTGACTATAAATCCCAATGCGCATAACTCAAAATAAAGTCTTGGAAGAAATACTGCACCAAAAATAACTTAGATTTGAACGTCCACATAAACGTGTTCAATATGATTGCCTGTAGGAGTCATATGTGTTTGAGGGACCAATCGCTATCAATGACCGCACGGAACATAGCCTTTTATTATATAGGATTGTATTATGTTTAAAGATTGCTATTTTGTATTGACCATATCAAAAATGTTCCTATTATTGTCATTATTAAATATATAAAAAATTGTTTCAGTATTTAAATTTAAGGATATTTTTATTAAAATTTCTATTATTTTCAGTTTACTAAGGATTTACATTCACAATAGAATATCTGTTATTGAAATCTCACATTTAAAAATTTTCAATGCTTAATCTGTAGTTTAAAATGGTTAATATTAATTATCTCTTTCGAAGACATTTTTTCATATTTAACAATAGAAATGAATTTCCATTGCACTATCAGCATTACATGGCAGCTGGATAGCGAAGTCAATAGTGCGCTCGCCTCACAAGCTGAGGAGCGTGGGATCGATTCCACGTTAAAGCCACTATAAAAATGTTGATGAATGACTAACGCTAAGAAAGTCCTCCGCTGACCTGGAGAGGGATGGGCGCCGCCAGGTCTATCAAGCCCGAGAATGTTCTAATGGAAACATTAGACCCCCCTAAGACTACGGGGTTATAACGACCACGAGGTTATGGGACCAAAAAATAAATAAATAATCAGCATTTCTATATCAGCTTTAGGATTATTTTTCTTTGCTTGAATATTAACCACTAAAGCCCTTATCTAATAGTATGATCTCAATAGTCAATATCAGTTAAAACATTTACAATTTCATACTTCACTATTTTTATGTAGACAATTAATTTGAATTAATTTTAAAATTTCCATTAATTCCTATTTGGTGTAAATTATTAAGTCCTAACTTCTATATCAGACACACAATTTTAAGAAATTCCCTAAAGCCATCAAGGCATAACACTTTTTAATAAGTGGCCATGTATTACCCCAGTGATTTCCAGCCCTCAACCAGTCCATACTCATATTACATCTTAAAATATTACCTTACCTTCAGTCTTTCAATATCTAATTCTGCAGCTTCTGAGTGTAGTTTGGAAGGCTGTTCCTCCATATCTGACAACTGATCTTGTTTTTTATGTAGCCAATGACGAAGTTCCTGCCTCATTCTGTCTACTGAATCCCATTTTTTAATCATCTCTCTCAAACGATCCAAGCGTTTTTCAGCCTATTTATTATAATTTTGATTCATGTTTGAGCGACCACAAAGGATATCATTATATAATTTGTAAATACAATTCTCAAAACATGTATTTTCATACAAAACTATCATTTTTAATTTGAATTTTTTTGAAAGTAGTGCGATATTTCGCTTGTGTGCGTTTTGTACATTGCATATTTCTCTTTTATTTATATCTTTACCTGTAATAGTTTTATGCTATTTGACAAGACTGCTAAACAAGGCTCTAATACAGCTCAAAATATATAAGGCATGTGGAAAAAAATTATTTCTTTTTTTAAGTTTAAGAGATTCAAAATGCATTGATAAATTCCTTATAGTAAGCTTACATCTTTATTTTGCATGAAGTCCAAGAATTTCAAATTAATTCATGATAAAGGGAACTGCTTACCTGATTAACACATGCAGTCCATTCAACATTAACTTGTTCTGCAAACTGGATCACAGCTGATTCCTCTTTCTCCTCTATCTTGTCCAGCTGTTCAGTGCTGCCTGTCGTCTCACACTGTTGCAAGGCATTTACCAGATCTTGCTTCATGGAGTACAGCTTCTCCAGCTCAGACTAAGTCACATAAATTTAAAATAATTTCTCGTTAGAAATAATTATGATAACCACTATCTTTGTTATTAATTATACAGATAGAGCTTACAATTTTGTTTAAGAAGTCAAAAAGTGCAATTAATTTGAAATCATTAGTAATTAATATAAAAATTATAGAAAACGCTTTGAAAGTTTGTTATTTAAATCTGACTTATTTTATTTGAAAATATCAAAGCCCAAGATGTTTAATGTTTTTATTATAGTTTTCGAACTTAAGGCTTAATTACCTGAGTAGCTTCCCTTTGCTTCTGAGTGTTGTCAAGAGTATCAGGGACTTTAGTCTCTGCAGCTGCCATCCATTGTGGGAAATCATTTGTCAGATAAGAATGTGTGCTATCCAGAAGGTCTTTATAGGCTTGCCACCTTTTCAGCTTTGCTTCTAAGCGATCCTAGATAAATAGCAATAAAGGATGGATGTCTTCAAATAAGAAATACAAAACTAATATCCATTTAACTTGACTCTTGTTGAGATTGACATCATACCTTTTCATATCATGATTATCTGAATAAAAACTTTGTGTTTTTAAGTTTTCAATGTGGTAAGGCATTTTGATAAATATAAATACAACTGTACATTTCAAAACAGTAAATATCATAAACACTAGTTGCTTCAAAGATTTCACTATTTCTTGGGATAAAGATTTACTGCATTGTTCAGAACTGAACTCTAAGTCTAAGTGAAATATAAAGTTGCTCACTGGGTCAACATGAACTGTTAAGATAATTAATTTTTTTAAATGTAAATATTTAAGTCCATAAAAGTTTTTCAATGTTATGTTGAAGTTAATAATTATTATTTGTTCTTAATTGTTTAATTTGCATTCTGATTTTAAAGTTTAGTTTTTTTTAATCTTCTAGATTAATCTAGATGATACAAATATTTTCATTTGTGCCAAATTCATTTTTAAATGGTATTAAATAATTTTTCAAACAATGTTTCTTTGTCCATTATGTATATTTTTTTCTAAATAAATTCAGTATTTAAATTACCGTGTCCATTCTTCGCTCAATTTCAAATATATATATATATGTTGAACATAGAACTATGTGTAAAAAGAATAATTTATAGTTTTTATATCTATAGTGCCACCAAAAAAACTAAAGGTGTAAATATTTCACATTGTTTTACTCAGAAAAGAATCATATATATTTATCTTAACAATTTATATTCTTTAAGTTTAATGAATAAGATGAGATTTTTAAAGTTTATCCAAGACACACAAAACTAATTTTTAGAAAAAGCTTAGAGTATCATTATAATTGAATTTATTCTTTTTTTTTAAATAACCTCATTAAATCATTTTTTAAACCTTTTATTTTGATGTTAGTTTTAATTCAGTTAAATTTATTTTTCTAATGATCTTTCAGCTGAATTATATTTAATGTTCCTGCTAATGAAAAGTGAAATGTAAATGTAACATGTAAAACAGTGTTTTTAACTCTATTTAAATGTGATGACATTGAAATAACATATCAGCTACATATAATAAAAGTGAACTATAAAATTGTTCATTGTTAACTAAGAAAATAAGTATAAATCACAATTTCAATACTATTTCCTTCATTTGTCATTGTCTCCTTGAAAGACAATAAATGGATGGAAAGAGCAACATTATAATTACTTAAAATGTTAAAACAGAAGTAGTATTTTATTAACTTCTTACAATTTTTTAAAGGAATATTATTAATAAAAAGATCAAATTAAAGGTTGCCATTGGTTTATTAGTTTTAGTTTTAAATGAAAGACAGTGTATCAGAGTATGAACAAGACTTACATAGTAAATTAAGTCAACACAGAAAAAATTGTCATCCATTAAAATAAATTTATTAAAATTTAAAATATTTGAAAATTTACAATCCATATTAATTAGTAAACACAAAAACAGTGAGTGAATATTTTAAATAAATTTATAGTGTTTAAAAAAAAAGAATTATAATATGACGATATATAAGTAAGAAAAAGGAATGTAAAATATCACAGATTTTTTTAGCTAATTTACATAAATTATTTTAATATCAGCCAAACTATAACTATACCCCAAAAAATAATCATACAAAATTGTTTCATAACAAAAATATATTAATAAATTAACATTTAAACAATAATAAATATATGAAAATATATATAACTAAATATATACCCTTGTTTATCTCATTATATTTATATCATTTATTCTAAAACTAATGATTAATTAAAACTTTTAAAATAGTTTAACAGAAGTGTAATAGTCAAATCTTTAAAAAAAATAAGTTATTGTTTTATTATTATCTAAATATGTAATAAATCTAAATGAAATGAATTTATAATTAAGAGCTATTCAAAATTTTAATACTGCTGTATACAAATGCTTTAAATTTAAAACTATTTTGCTAGATAAACTTTTTTTTAAAAAAACACATAAGAAGTACAAACACATTATTAATAGCACATTTATATCATAAAATAACACTGTTCTTCTCATACAACTAGTATTCTTTCTATAAAATATCAGTTTTCGACACTGCAGTAATTTAAGGGCACTAATTAAAATTATTGAAAATTCTGCCTTAAACATAATCTTTTAAGCCAAACTTTTTGCTTTCAAACAGTATTTTATTTTCTAATCTAATTTCAATAAGAATACATTAACAAGCCTCAGAATATAGAGTTGATAATTATATTAAATTTTATGGTAAGTACAAGTAGCCTGGGTTTAAATAATGGGCATGAGAATATATGTATTAAGGTTTGATGACTATTAGAATAAATATAATATAACTGTATAATATGGTTCAAAATATAAGAACCATGATAAAAACTAATGCGTACTGGACGGATTAACTTTGAGAAAATAATTATTTTATAAGCTGCCTGTTTCAACAAAAAAATATTATATCACAGGAGGCTTTTTTAGACAATCATCAGTCACAGCTAACTTAAGGCACAGTAAAAACTCTAAAAACTAGATTTAACTACATGTCATGAGAGAAAAAAAAACACACATGACAAAAAATGTGCGTGAGAAATCCCTAATTAGAAAAATTTAATGAATACCAAACATAACTAAACATTATGAGTGAGTAAAAACTCAAGCAGACTAGTACAGCTTTGAAGCCTGCATTTAAAAATAGCGTAAAATTACGTTTGGAGAATACGACACCAGACTAGTCATCTGCAATGAAATAGGAAGAGAAAAAAATAAACTGTCAGTTTCTTTATTACTATATATCTTTTTCCTCAATATTTAATATTAGAGAATTAGACATTTATTTGGTAATATCTAAAAGACAGGGGGAAGAAATAAGTAGAAAAATAATTTATTCATTAAGTCCTTTTGTAAATGTATTTACATCACACTGAGTTTATTGTATAATTATATTTTAAGCAATTCAAATATAATGATATGTAAATAAAAACAATAATGTTTTTATATTTTTATATCTTTTTAAATTTAGTTTTTGAAAACAAGACTAAAACTGTTAAAATCCATTTTTTTACAACTCCTAATTCAATTTTTAAGATTCACCGAAAGTAAACGTTATGAAGGCCCTATAATTTATTTAGAGTTATACAATTTTTGTAATATTTCAAGGTTTGAGGTTACAAAACAACTTTTAAGGAGAGGGGAAAATTAATAAGTATGTGGCTTAACACTATTAACATTTTTATCCTTTTTTTTTGTTTTTTTACATATGACACTTTTTAACATAAATTAATGTAAAAATATTTAATTAAGATATGTTAAACGAAAAGACCCATTACAAAGTTTTAAAATGTTAAGGGCGATGCTAACTTATTTGTTGAAAGTACAAATTGACATTACAGAAAAATAAAACCAAACTCAGGTTTAAGATCGAAATGCAGAACTAAGCATGGTGACTAGCAAAGATTTCATGAAAGATAGTAAGAGTAAGAATTAGTCCAGTAGTAAGAAGTTTCAATATCAAGGATTTTAAGTAAGAATTTACAAAATCACATAGAAATATATAGTTTAGTAAGCATATAATGTTAAAACCACCAATGGCAACCTTCTCTTTTAATATCTTAGAAATAATTTCAGTGTTTTTTTTTATCTGTTAGAATTTATTAATTTTAAAAATATAAATTAATGCTCTGCCCTACCATTGCAGTGCAAATAAATTCCAATTTATCATATTTTCTAAGGATCATTACTTTAGCACACACAACAAAATGTTAAAGCAAATATTTACACATTTAAAAAACAACACTTTGCATCATTTATCCTCAGGCCAAAAAATAAATTCCCTTCTTTTATTTTTAGGGAAGATTTTGAAATAAATTTTTTTAAAGTTTTAAGATGAATAAATCATCCAGTTAAAACTTTGCTAAGATGGCAACAGAACTGTTCATTTTCAGAACATATAGATAAAATACAATAACGCTCCCAAAACAAAACCAAGACATAAGTATAAATTAACGGTCATCTCTTTTTTAATTTTATAGAAAATGTAATGATATAATGTTGATTTAAGGTTTTTTTTAAATTAATCTTTTTATAAAGTTTTCACATTTTTAATTGTTTTTATTGTTTGTGAGCATAGTATATATTGGAAGAAGTATTTAAACAATTAAGAGCATTACATTTTTATACAATTTACAACCATTATAATTTTTGTATAGGGGCCGTCCATAAATGATGTCACGCACCTAGGGGGGGAGGGGGGTCACACTTTTGTGACGATGCGTGACGAGGGGGAGGGAGGGGGGTTGAAGAAATGTGATGTCACATCAAAAGGGTAACTTTAAAAAAAACTTCCACTGAAATATTTGGTCACTTACAATTTATTTAATGACTTTTTTTTTAAATAAATCAGTGCTTCTCAAAGTGCCGGTCGGTAGGCCATCAGACGCCGGTCGGTGTATGTTATCAAGAAATGAAAAATTAAATGTAATTATAATCCTTAAGTTTGAGACCCATCAGAATGTATGAAATTGTTACCCTGCGTCGTTTGATGTTGACATCAAAGCATTTTTTTTGTCACCGCTGCTCCGTTTGGTTCTCTCACGGCAGTAGTCGGCGAACTTTTTTGCACTGTACCCCAAAATATACAAATTTCTGTCTGCGTTACTCCCCCCGACACGAGTTCCTGCTCACATGACTCGGGGATTTAGGGGAGCGTCGTTAGCGAAAATGCAACTGGTGAGTTTTACAAGCATGACAAGTGTCTAAAAATGATCTGAATAGGATTATGTATAGATATTTTAAGTCAAAACGACACGGAATATCCATTTATTTTTTTTGGGGAATCTATTTGATACAATTATAAAGGTTTTAAGTTTGATATAATAGTTCGATTGATTTTTGGTCAAACGCCAAGAGTTCCCTTTTTACCCCAAATGAGAGATAATTTACCGCTGTTCACAGACCCCTTGGTTAAACCGCCCGATAGCGGTAGCCATTTATTTTTCATTAGTTTATAAATTCCACTAGAGATTGCAACAATTTAAACATGCCTCGTCCATACAACCAAAACCAAAAAATAATAATAATTAAATTTTTTAAAAACACAAAAAAACTTGTGAGCTTCAGAGTGAAAATTTATGATAATATTGGATATTTTATTAATTTCATAGTGTTTTTCAGTCTTCAACTTGCAGTATTACTTTATTTTGCGACGCACAAGATGACACCCTACTTTCCTGCACAAATGTGGGGTTCGTACAGTTCTCGCCATATTCCTCTTCCACCGCATACCAAATAATTTTTAGAAAACATGAGATCTGATATCAAAGTGGTAATTTTATATAAAATTCCTTTGATGTGCATATACTTAGCAGGAAAACTGTCATTATAAGATCGAAATCAATTTGAGGAATCTTCCTGTATCTGTATATTCTAGGTCTATCAACAATAAAATGATCCTTGTAATATCAATAGTCACATTCGTGAGCTTAATCGTGAAGGATAATCACATCAAATGGTTTTTGACATTACCGCTGCATTGTTCGTTAGCAGTCTGGCTATGCCTTGGCAACCAAACAAATTTAAAAATAAAAAAAATTATTCAAAACAATCGGAATTCATACTTAATCTTATAGGGCTTTAAGCCATGTAGGGGCTCATTTTGCTATCACGTCAAAACGGGAAAAGAATGCACCGGTACGTGGTGAAACGCATAAAAAAAATTCCTGCCAGTCGTCTAATACGAAAAAGTTTGAGAAAGCACTGGCTTACAATTTATTTAATGCCGTTTTACAAAGCTTTACGCGTATTACGATATTACAATGTAGACATAGACTAAATAAATACATAAATGAAAAAAAGTGATTTGAAGATTTTTTTGGGAGGGGGGGCGTGGGGTGGCGTATTAAAAGCTTTGTGACGTATTATTGGAGGAGGGGTCTAACTTTTTGTGACGACGCGTGACGAGGGGGGGAGGGGGTGAAAAATCGGTCAAAATTGCGTGGCGTCATTTATGGACGGCCCCATAGAAAGGTTGGAAACCCACATAACTAGTTAAGTAAAGCAGATTTCTTATTAAAAGTATAACTCATTTAGCTTTTTTTTCAAATGTTTAATTGTGTAAATTTTTAGGGATTTTGAGCTAGACAAACTAATGATAATAAAATCTAGTGTTATGAAAACAGGATTTATATTTCAATCACTTACCCTAATCTGATGGGCTGTGGATTGAACATTTAAATAACTCTCTTCAAGATTGGTCAGTCGTGCATTGACCTGTGTAGCAAGATTAAGCACACGGGTATTGTTTGCAACAAGCTGCTGACCTTGACGGATGACAGAGTCCAGTGTTGAGCGGTAGTCATCAATTTCCCTCAAAATCAGCTGGTGTTAAAGAAATAAATGAGAATGTAAATAAATCATTGTTTTAAAAACACTTTTTTTCCACAACTCAAAATTTGATCTTGATTCTTCAAAATCTTATCTTGTATTACATTATATTATATATTCTGTAAAAATTTTAAAGCTAGGTTATTACAAGGCCAATACATAATTAAAGCTAGAATAATATAAATTTCAGGGTGCTAAATAATAACAAATGCAGAACAATGATTTAAAATGACAAATACATTTGAACATCTGTTGCAGTGTTCCTCTGAGTGATAGAATATGAGCTCATATTTTTTAATGGGATTGGTAGATCTGTTTAATTGAATACTTTATTACAAATATATGCAGAAATTTTAGATTAAATTGCCAAGATGCATTGTCTGCTTACCATATGTTTGTCTATCTGCCTATTTGTAAGCTCCAGTGTCGGAGAGTGTAGTGTATTATGAGCCATGAGTTTACATGACATATTCATTAGCCATCTCTCACAGTCTTGATGTGCCTCAAAAAATGACTGATGTTCATCATAGCCAATCTGTAATACCTCCACAAGTTCCTTAATAGCAAGAAAAACATTATATATTAAGTAATTTTATTAAAGAATGAGAGACTATAAAATGTCATTTTGAGTTTTATTTTGTCTGTTAAAATCTTTTTGAAACATTTTAATTATTTGTCTGTCACATTCCCTAACTTCTTTATAGTTTATTGTGTAAATTTAAATAAATTTTGAATTGACTAAAAGTCCTTCATTGCAAGCATGACCAATGAATATTTTGGGATTTGAATAATCAAAATTAAAAATGTCTGTAAACATTTGAGCTTAACTGAATTTAGATACATAGTTTTTAACAATCAAAAGAGAGGTTTAAAGTTTAATAAATTACTTTTTATCAAAAAGTTATTGAAGACTTATAAATAGCATTAAAAAATTCTTCATGTAAATTATCTTTTACTACCCTTTATAAACACTGCATTCATTTCCACCTTTAGATTTATTTGTTTAAATTTATAAAACAAATGTAAGAACTGTTTAAGCAAACATCTTTTATAAAATGATTAAATTATGAAGGTAAAATTATTAGCATTGAGCACTTTCTTTTCAAAGTCCAAAGTATGAGAGCGATAAAAAGTTAAGCTTACGTGACATCTGTCCAGCACTTTTGAGTATCTTTTTTGGATATCTGTCAATGAATCTGAAACATCAGCATTATCACAAAGGGCTTCCAAATTGGCAACTCTGTCAGCCAATTCGTTGACCAAGCGACGATGATTGTCAATATCAGTTTGAATCATCTGCAGTAGATATTATTCATATAAAAATATATATTATAACCTTTTTGAATATAAATTCCCAAATGAAGGCAAAGTAACTTGTAAATTATTCAGCGAGTACAGAGTTGAGCTAATTGTTTTGAAAATTAATTTTTTGGACAATGAGGATATTTCTTCTTTTCTTTTTTTGAATGCTTTTCTAACATCTTTTTGAATAGTACAAATTAAGCTTCTGAACTAAATTATATTATTGTTTTGTTTTGAGTGACCCCATAATTTTATAGAATGGCACTTACATCCAATAATGGTAAATTAAAGGTTATTCTTTAATATATCTGCTTAATGAAATTTCGTTTTCTAAAAATAAAGCAGTCTATAAACACCAAATAACACAACTAAGTAAAGATTTGTTTTTACATTGAATTCTACCTTATATTTATCCAACTGAGCTTTCCTTTCTGGCAGTTGGGCGTAAGGTTCAGGCATTACTCTCAAAACACTTTCTGTATCAGCCAACCATTTAACAAGGCTTCCATAGTATTGCTCATATTCATGCCATCTCTGCTGTACGCCTTCCAACATGGCTGTGCAGTCTGCTATGGCCTGGTTCAGCTCTTCCCATTCTGTGGTTAATATTGTCACTTGTTCCTCAATCAGTTTCTTGCCCTCCAATGAGGTGTGAGGTAGGATCTTTTCAGCTTGATCACAGACATAGTTGACTTTCTGCAGTCCATCATCCATGCTTGCTGTCACATCCTAGAGATAATAAGATGTTTATTTGAAATATATCTAAGTTTTAAAATGTTTTAAAAAATATATTCTCTTTTTGTAAAAGCGGACAACACCAAAAGTTTGTACTGTACATATTGAGGATGGAGGAGGAGTAGCTAATAAAAAAGATTCAAAAAGGGGAGGGGAAAATGTAGGCTTTTTTGTCTGTGTTTTATGTGGTTGGGCCCTTAGTATTAGCCACATCCTCTAGAAAAATTAGGATGGGGGGAGGGGGCAAATCTAGTCTGATAAATTGAGATTTTTTTTGGTAGAGACTGAAAAGGCTGTCATTTTTATTCAAACATCTACATTGATGTTCAAAAAATAAAGTACTTATATTTTACATGTAAAGAGGAAAGCTTCTCATTTCCATATATCCACATGCAACAGCAAATGTTTCTGTAGTAAGCATATTCATGTTCTAATGAAAATAATACTATGATACAGTTGGGAAATAAATATCTTTTAAAAAAGTAGAAAGTTATGGTTGGCTCACATGCAAGTTTTTGTAATAAATTTTTTATCTATGTTCAGCATTTGACTTTAAGACCAATCGGCTTATTTGTGGGTATAAATAGCAAATTTGAATGTGTGAAGTTAAATGGAGGAGAGGTGATAAACTTTAGAACCAAATACGGCAAATGTGATAGTATCTGAAGCAACTTGGAGAAAAGATTAAGTTAACTATTTACGTAGTTCAAAACAGCTTGCTTGGTTTACCTTTATTCTGATGGAATGTTACGTGATCACAACTCCAATTTAGTGATTGCTCAAAATGTATTTTTTTCAACCTATTAATGAAGATAATAATATTTATGAACTTTTCCTGACTAAATGTTTTCAATGTACCTTGATTTCTTCAATTCTGTCCTGTATGGCATGCCAGTCTCCAGAACTGTCACTGCATGTCAAGACTCTTTTATTCATCAGCTTCAACCAAATAGACGCACTGTCCAGTGCTTCATCATAAAGTCTGTGGTCGTTTACATATTCTTTCAGTTTGGCTATGGTATTCTGAAACAGTATCAGTGGCATAAATATTATTCCATCAACTCAGGTTATTCTTTTAAAATGTTTTGTTGCCATTCATTTAAAAATAAAAAAATATCGGAGTCTCTAATTTTATTTATTAGTTCATATTCTTTCTATTTTTCAAATGATTATTTTTTGGGTCATTCAGTTAGTGTCTGTTAAAGGGCCGTCCATAAAGTATGTCACGCTATTTTTGACCATTTTTACCTCCCCCCTGTCACAAATCTTGGACCCCCCCCCCTAAAGTATGTCACACTTTCCAACAAAAATGTTGTTTTTCATTAACAAAATAATTAAAATTTAATATAAAACACTGTGACGTCACACACTGCCGGACCCCCCCCCTCCCCCCTGTCACACTTTCTTACACACCCTCCCCCCTCTGGAGCGTGACGTACTTTATGGACGGCCCCTAAGAGCACTACAATATTTATGAAAATTTAAATATAAATTACTGATTCAAATTACAAATAATTTTTTTTTAACTTTACTATATTTTAAGAGAAATTCAGAGCAGACTGAGCTCAAGTAAAGAAACAGGAAATAAACAGTTTAATAAAATCCTAAAATAAAATTCAAACAATTAAAAATGTACCAAAATTGCTTTAAACTGCAAGCTAAAAAAACAAAAATCATTTAGAAAGATATGTAGATGAAAAACAAATGAAATCATATTTAATAAATAAGTGTCAACAAACATACCTTAGCTAATGAACAAAGAGCCTGGTATCTGGTTGAGAGTTGCATGACATTATTAGAGACTCTCATGTCACTACTACGTTGAGCAATGGCATCTCCTTTGTCTCTGACTTTGTTCAGCTCTGACTTGTGTGCAAGTATTGCATCATACAAATCCTTTAACAAAAATATGATTGAAGTTACCATAATATTGAAAATGAAGCAAAGATAAATCTATCACTATTGTGTTGTTTTTTTTTAATAATTATTTTTGCTGCCATTGTGAATATAATTCTATAGAATTCTAAAATAAACTTAAACTTTAACAAAGCTATACACATTTTATTATAATTGTATTTAGATTTGCAAAACACTGAAGAAATCAAAAGTTTAAATTGTTTTTTACTAAACAAATATCAATGGAAAGAATAGTTAAATATATTACCTCTCCTTCTTGTAGCTGAGCTCTCTTCCTTGCAAGATTAGATTTAGTCTCCAGACTAGCTTTAAGCCTAGCATCCATCCTGTCTAGCCAGCTGCTGAAAGTCATGTGCTCTTCATCTAGTTCCATCCAGTTAGCAATGCTGGCCTCAAGGCTACGCTCCACATCATTGAATGCAGCAGAGAAGGCCTTCCAGTCTTCATGGAGACTCTCCACTTCTCTTTGTACCATGTCCTGACCCCTAGATGATGTAGTCCTACACAGCCTCTCTCCTAGGGCTTCTGTATTATTCAACATATCTTGCCCTTGTCCAAGTTCTGTTTTAAATTCCTGAAATTTGAAGTGATTGTCAGTATGTAAACAAATATTGTTTTTATTAATAGTAAATTGATTTTAAGTTTTTATAATTAATTGCTATTTTATTTTCATTCTTTCTTTTAAAAAAAATGATGCAAACTAATTTTTTTCACAAATAACTATAAAATGAAGTAAATGGGAAGAGAATTTGACTATTTTAACTATTTCTGATATCTTAAATGTCATTATTAAAGGGCAGAAATAATTAAATAGTTTTTTCACAAGTGTTCATAAAAATTTTCATAAATTAATATCCCTAATACTAATTAATGTTACCTTTCAATACACTAAATATATTTTTTAATATATATATTTTAACAGCTTTGTATAAAAGATTTTTGATAAAAGACAAGTTTAACAGAATTAAAAATATATAATCATTTATAATTTGTTGTAACACTTCACAAAAAAAGATGTATAAATGTCACCATGAAATGTCACCTAAGAATTGAATTATTTATTTTAAAAAATACTTGCTGCAGATTTTTTGATTAATGCATTTAAGAAATTGTCAACTATTTTTTTCAATGAATGTAGCTTGCAACATAATTTTTGTATATACAGTCAAACCACGCTAAGTCGAACTTCCCTAAGTCGAAAACCTCCCTAAATCGAATTAATTGTTAGGTCCTGGCCCAATTCCATAAGACTAATGTATTTTAGATCTCCTTAACTAAAAGACTTATGGCTTCAAACCTCCCTTAGTCGAATTTTCCAAGGCGTTTGGGTTATTATTCTGGAGCGACATTTCAGAACACGTGTTCCGTAGAGCCACATAAACATCTGTTTTGAGACAAAAAATGACCTAGACAAGAAAAAGGAGTCCCTTTCCTGCATGCTGTGACTCTTTTTAAAAAGAAAAATCTTACTCCCCACCCAAATCCCACTGTGGAGGGAATACATTGTGTGTCGGTATGTCAAAGCCTAATTGGCCTCCTTTCTTAAAAAACATCAGACACTGTCTCTCTTTCCCGTCAAGCCTTTTGAACGGGACTGCTGTTTCTTCCTCTCAATATCAACATTGTCCTTGATTAATCTGTGCCTATTACGCCATTTTCCCTAACTCGAAAACTCCCTGAGGTGATTTTTTTTTCTGGTCCCATTGAGTTCCACTTAGAGAAGTCCGACTGTATTTTTAAAAAAGTTTTTATTAGTGTATTTAAAGGCAACAATAATTAGTAAAAAAAATATATAAATGAAGTTATTGTATATTATATTAGGTTTTTTAACAATGTAATTTTTAATTCTTGTTTCCCTAATGGTCACTTCCCAACCTGTAAATTGTAAACCCACTTTTCTCCTTCATTGAATGCCACTTGAAGGATATAATATAATTAACTGTTAAAAAAACAAGATTTGATGCAGGACATCCAGATATAACTCTGAACAGACACACACAGCAAACTTTTAAAAAGTCTTTAATTAACAGAGCAAAAAGTGATGCAAAAAATGCTAAAATATTTACTTTCAGTTGGTGAAGTCTATCTTGCAAAGTCCTTTTGTCTCCTGAGTAATCAGCCAATCGCTGAAGTCTATGTTTCGTATTAGCAAGCCAATCAAGACATCCGATATAAGACTTTCGATATTCCTCATGACTTCCAACTTGCTCTTCCACACGAACAACAACCTCCTGTTTTTTCAAATTTAAACAGTTAATTTACTAGTACAATAAAGTATAAATATAAGTTAATTTCTTTTCAGTAGGACTTAAATTTTATTTTCAGTCAAACACAAATGGATGGGAAGTATTTTTTCTTAAAAAATAATTTGTTTTGTAAAGGTTATAATTTTAACAGAAATTTATACTTTGCACATACTTTGCAATGCTCCACGAGAGTATTGTATCTAGACTTGAGTTCTGTAAACTTGGATTTGGGAAGGCTGTCCTTGACCTGGCATGATTTCTCCTCAAGTCGCTGTAACTGTTCCTTGTGGGCCTGGATGTCACTGTGCAGAGCCTGAGACAAATATAAAAAAATGTCATGAAAAACCAATATTTATAAAGTGGTTTTGATGCCTGGGTGTCCCAATTAAGAAATATTTATTTTTAATACAATTTTTTTTTCTATTTAAAAAGTCTCCTTAAAATTTTAAAACCATTTTAACTACACTTCTGCTGATATAGATTGAACCATTTGATTCTTCACAAATAAATTTAGCAAAACTTATTTTATGTCTTTTAAGTTGGTTGCAATATAAAGGTGATATTTAAATAGCTTTCTAATTTATTTTGCTAGACATTCTATTATTTAACACTTCCAACCAGAGCTAACTAATATTGCTAGAATGTTTCCTCCCAGGGCTCCACCCTATAAAGACTAATCTAAACTCTTATCATGGGAGTTCTATTTCCATCAAAACCACCATACAACAAATACGCTAACCCTGTATCTCTCCAGGCTAGATCTCTTCTCAGGCAGATCAGCTTTAAAGTCTGGACCAGCCTCAAGCCTCTGCTCGACATCAGACATCCAGTTAGACATCTGCTTGTACAGATGATCAAAGTCCTCCCAGTGAGTCAAAGATCCTTCCAGGTTGCGCTTCACCTGCAACAATAAAATTAATGCACAATGTGAAAAATTGTCATTATTAACACTGCTGTTGTAGAAAACATGATATCTTATAATTTTAACTAACATAAAAATTAGGTTGGTGACGTTTTCTCAACACTCAGTATAGGCATTCTAAATCTTCATGTTACTTTTTTTTTCATCTTGAACAATTGACTTTTTCTGTATATTCAGTTTTTAGAGATATTCCTCAATTCATTTTCCTATTTCAGGGGTTCTTAAACTTTTTTTTTGCAGCACCTTATCCTCTTTTAATTTATAAAAAAATATCCCACATTCTAAAAAAGAAGGAAAAGTATTGTAATAATTTCTTGTGTTTTAACTTAAAATATTAGTGGATCATCACAAAGCTTTTGATTTCTCATGGGATGCAGACACCCCAGGTCTAGTTAATAAGCCCTGCTTTAAATAGTTACATATGGTATGTTATCTACTAACTATCCATTTTAAATATATAAAAGTTGTAAGAAATATATTTTTCATTAATAATTTAGGTACCTGAGATACTTGAGTGAGAATGTTTTCGTATTCAGCCTTGACATTGTCAGCCTCATTCCTGATGACATGGACACCACGCTGACTTGTGTTGGGCAGTGTCTTCTCACAACTGTCAAGAACTGTCCTCAGGATTGAATGACCTTGATCAAGGGCTCCTTGAATTTCCTGAAAAACATATATTTTGTGTGATATTTTTAATTCTCTATAAAGTTGTGATTTTTTTTCTAGTTTTTATTATTCCCTTTGTCTCCATGTGCTCAAATATTGAACATCAATTTATTTAAGATAACCGCTATTTTTTATTATTTTCTTTCAATCAATTTATAAATTTGGCCACCATTTCATGTTTTATTCAGTCTGTCCAAAACTTTATTGTGGATAAGGCTACTATTTATTTATTTTTGCTTGTCATTTAAATTAAGTTTTAAAAAAGTAAATAATAAATATAATAAAGCTTAATGTGCAACAAATTTAGTTAGGCCTTATTATAGACAACAAATTTAGTTAGGCCTTATTATAGACAACAAATTTAGTTAGGCCTTATTATAGACAACAAATTTAGTTAGGCCTTATTATAGACAACAAATTTAGTTAGGCCTTATTATAGACAACAAATTTAGTTAGGCCTAATTATAGACAACAAATTTAGTTAGGCCTTATTATAGACAACAAATTTAGTTAGGCCTTATTATAGACAACAAATTTAGTTAGGCCTAATTATAGACAACAAATTTAGTTAGGCCTTATTATAGACAACAAATTTAGTTAGGCCTAATTATAGACAACAAATTTAGTTAGGCCTTATTATAGACAACAAATTTAGTTAGGCCTAATTATAGACAACAAATTTAGTTAGGCCTTATTATAGACAACAAATTTAGTTAGGCCTTATTATAGACAACAAATTTAGTTAGGCCTTATTATAGACAACAAATTTAGTTAGGCCTTATTATAGACAACAAATTTAGTTAGGCCTTATTATAGACAACAAATTTAGTTAGGCCTTATTATAGACAACAAATTGATGCTAATTTCTTACATCAACTTCAATCAGTTTGGTGGTCACAGCTTCTCTTGTTCCTCTGTCATCATCCACCATCTTAAGTCTTTGCTTGGTATCCCGGAGCCAATCCATGAACAGATGGTGGTTCTGTTTGTATAGCTTGTGATGGTTGTAACACTGTTCCAACTTGCTTGTTATGTCCTGTACAGTAACAATAATTTGAAACTTTAGACCTACATTGACATGATGAACTCATTTTTTCAAAGATCAAGGAAATACCACAATTCTGTGGCTGTATGGCAGCTTAAAGTGTCAGGATTTTTAATATTCTTTTCATTCACTATTTTAAAATTTGGTAATTAGATTACTAATAGAGTCAATACCAACATAAGAGTTTTTTTTAACTTTCCTTTATTTAAAATAATAATTATTCAAATTTTTAAAAAAAAATATAAATAAATAAATACATTTTAAAAAATCATTTCCTTTATATAAATGGAAAAGAAAAATGTTTCAGGAGTATCTGTAAATATAAATTATAACCTTGGCAAGACCAATAATTCCATGATATCTTGTGGTGAGTTGAGCAATGGCATGAGATGTTTTGGCATCTGCATTGGTCAGAAGAAGTGCATGGGCTCTCTCACTGACTCTATCCAGTGATGATTGTTGGGAGATGGCATTCTCTAAGTGGAGCTGAACATGAAGGAAAACACAGCCATCAAGTATGAGCATAAGAGACAAAAATAAATTGCATTTAAATTTGTTTCACACTTTTCAACTAAACCTATATGTGTATTCAATTGCCCCCTTCTAAGCTATTATATCTTTAAAGTTTTAGATTTAAATTATATTTCTTAATTAGACTAGAATAATTTTTAAAAAGAAAGCTAACAAATTAAATATTTGTTTTATAGCTCTGGTGTTGATTTATTTTTAACAGGTGATTGCCATATCTTTCCATTAGGGTTTGATTAAATTCTTCAAGAATCTTTATCTAAGTTTATCATGCTATTAGAATTGATAAATATTTAACTGTTCCTTATAATATCCTAACAAACGTCTTTCAGTCATACAAAATTTATACAGGCATCCTTTACCTGGAATTCCTCCCAATGTTGCTTTTTTTCTTCAACTGTGGCCTTAAGATCTAGCTCACTTCTCAACAACACTTCGGTTTCTCGAAGCCAGTTGCCAAATTCTTGGTAGCTCTGTTCAAACTCATCCCATCGTACTAAACACAACTCAAGGTCAGTCTGAGCCTAATTTACATATAAACAAGACTAATCAGCTAAACACAACTCAAGGTCAGTCTGAGCCAATTTACATAGAAACAAGACTAATCAGCTAAAGATCCAAAATGAGTCAAAGTTTTTTGTATCCATAAATAACCTTTTATTTTGAATTTTAAAAATTAAGTAGTGAAAGAAATACCTGAACCAACTGCACACGGAACTCATCAAAGTCTCTATTGATAGCTTGAATTTCCTGTCTTATCTTAGTCTGTCCTGAAGCTGATGTGCTGGGTAAGGTTGCTTCTCCAGCTCTGACAGCATGAGCAACTCGTTGTGAACCTTCACTCAGGTTAGCCATCAATGACTGAGACAAAGTAGAAAAATAATAAAATATAAATTAAAGTAATTAAAATATGAATAACTATATTAATAATAATATTAATTTAAAAAGTGGCTGTGCATCATTTCTATGAATAATTTTGTTTAAAAAATAGAAACTTGGTACTAAAATAAATATCAAAATGATTCAAAATTATATAGTTCATTTTCAACAAATGTTGTGAACACAAGCAACAAGGTAAGTAGCTAATGACAATTTAGTGCCTTCCACTCATACCACATTAAGTATTGAACATGCACTACTTAATCAGAACACTGAGGGTTCTAAAATAATGTGTTGGTACCAGTGGTGAAGGTACCAGTGGTGTAGGTACCAGTGGTGTAGGTACCAGTGGTGTAGCGTGAGTTCCTGCCACCCTGGTCGGATGCCAAGTTTGCCATCCCTCCTCCTATAAAATTTGATATTATTATAGAGAAAAGAGAATTTTTATTGAAAAGTAATTGTAGGAATGATTATGAATTGTTTAGTTTGAAATAAAAATGGTTATTACTATGCCCATACCTTTGCTCTGTCAATTTTCTCTTCAATGGCTGACTTTTCACCATAGGTGTCAGAACAAGTTGAGAGTTTCTCTATGGCTGTCCTGAGCCAAGATGTGAAACTGTTGCAGCTGTCCAGGAAATCCTGGTGGTGTGCCACATTTTGCTCACTTCGAGCCAACAAATCCTGCACACAAAAAAAGCGATGAAATAAAATTTTAGTTGGAATAATATGACAAATTTAAGAAGCTCAATATGGGAAGCTCTAGCCACACAAAAAAATGGCATGTAAGTAATTTGTCGATCAGACAGTTTTTCGTAACTTATCCACCCTCACTACCAAAGTCCCAGGATGGCTCTATCATTTCTTCATCAATCAATATCCAAATTAAGACCATTTTAAAATAAAGTTATCTATTGTTTCCAATCTAAACTATTGATTTTTATGTTCCTGAACTTAAACAGGTGAAGAAATAAATTAATGAAGAATATGAGTGTTAAATTTTAATTTTCTATGACTATACAAATACATGTATTTTTTGCAGAATAATTAAATAAAAAAATAATAAAAGCAAACTTTCTTTTTAAGACTATTAGTTATAATAGCTGTAGCATGCATAGCCGCCACACCCAGAGAAACAGTCTCAACTGGCCGGCTAAACCAGGAGACGGTAATAGACTATTTAGTTATATAAATATCTCTTTACCTTTGCCTGCTCCTTGACACTTATGTAACGACCCTGAATCTGTGATGTGTCAATAGTTGCTCTACTGGCCGGGCTTTTTTCTGCCAGGTCTGTAGCTTTTGATGATACAGATTCCACCATTTGCTCAAAAGAGACAATCTCCTGGTACATTCCCTGCACAGAAATCAAAGGTTAAATATGTCATCTCGCTCTGTCAGATGGAATACTTTTTTAAAAAATCTTTAAAATATATAAACACTGTGCGTGCAGGGTGGTTGGGTAGGAAGGTGAAGAAAAAGGAGGGTATGGCAGTTTTTAAAACTTAAAGTGAATTTAAACTGATATTTTCATTTTTTTGTTTATTTTGTTTAAAGAACAATAAGAAACATATTCATAAGATTAAAATAGGATAAAATTTAATTTCCTAACAAAAATATTTCCTCACTTTAACTCTCTGAAGTTCTGCCTTTTTTTCACCAAGGTCGACCTTGGGTGAAATGTCTCGTAAACGTTTTTCCATGTCCTTCAACCACCTGAGGACTTGCTCATGTGTAACATTGTAATCACTCCATTGTATAAGGCAGGACTCAAGGAGAACTTTGGTGTCAGTGACCTTGATAAGAGGATAAATAAAGTGTTTTATATTCTATACACTGCTCACTTAGAAAACTCAGAATAAAAAAACAATGAAACAATTATTTTTAACATAATTAGTGTTTTCCACCCACTGTGATAAACTCCCATGCTGTATGTGCTTTACTGATCAGCTATATTTATTACCCTACGTTTTCTTCCCCATTTGTGAAACGTTCATGTGTTTTCTGTTTCACTTTAATGCAAATCATTTATACTGGTTTTAAACCTTAAATAATTACTTAATTTAACTTCAAATAAATTATTTTAAAAATCAATATATATAAAAATCTCATTTTTTCCTTCCTATATTTTTTTTTCAAATTTCATTTTCCCCATCACTTGAAACATATTCATAATTCTGTTGCTCGTTTCTGCAAGTTATTATATAAAAGGAAAAGGTTAAATTCTGTGGTTTTATCTATTTCCTGTTTCAAAGCAACTCACTTGTGAGATCAAGACATCCCAGTCAGCCTGTAATTGATCTAATTCATTCCTGATGATCTCCCTTCCTTCCACTGATGTATTGGCCATAGTCTTCTCTCCCCATGTCACAGCAGTGTGTAGAAATATTTGGCCTTCTTCTTTAAGCACAACAAATTCCTGAAAGTAGAAAATAAAAAAGCATTTTTATCTTTATATATCAAAAACACAAAATGCTGAGGTTAATTATATTGTAAACCTATATGAATTGAATTCATTTGTCAAGAACATGTTATGACATTGATTTATCATTGAATAAAATGAACCAAAAAACTTTTTTAAAAGAATGAGGCCCAGCTGCAGTGAGGAATGTAGAATCTGGCATGAAAAAGCAGAAAATAATTTTTTAGTCACAAACTAAGTAGTCACACTAAGTAGACTCAGAACTCTCAAGTTTCATTGATATTTATTGTGATCGATTGTGGGATTTAATGTGAGATATAAAATTTGATAAACTAACACAAAAGTTCTGAGTCCCCCTGTGTGACTACTTAGTTTGTGACTAAAAAATTATTTTCTGCTTTTTCATGCAAGATTCTACATTCCTCACTGCAGCTGGGCCTCATTCTTTTAAAAGATTTTTTTTTCATTTTATTTTCTACTTTTACGCGTTAACAAAAAATTTGTAAAACTTAATTTCATTCATGAAGTCCTGTTAAATGTCCTGTTAGCCAAGTTCATCTAGAGACGAAATTTGTGAGCAAAATTTGACATTTTCTATAAATATAAACTTACACATTCTTAACTCCTTTCCATATGTACGCTGATCCACTTAGCAGGAAAAAAAATTTTTCACAACACATGGCTTGTCTATATAAGACATTGTATGATTTCGCTTGTTCTATCTGGAATGATTTTCTATACACACTACACATATCATATACACAACACAACTATGCATAACGGGAAGTGTGTCATTTTTTATTTTTGTTTTTCCACCCGACCGACCGCCTGCGAACTCAAGAGACGACGGTGAAGTTAATATAAGGGATTGAATTAGACAACCCCGTAAAAACAAAGAAAGTTAATATAAGGGATTGAATTAAACAACCCCGTAAAAACAAAGTTTTTAACTATAAATTCCTTATATATGAGACATAACTAAAAAGTATTTATCATGCTTAAATGTGACAAACATTTACAGACTGAGATTGCTTTAAATACCCTTTGTTGTAAAACGGAAAAAGTTTTGGTCATGGATGGTTGAACTTAACTCAGCGTGACGCATAAAATGTCAACAAAAGCTTGCCGCTACATATAGAGATAAACTAAAAATGCATTAATCTAATTACGGTACATTCGATAGATCTGAAAATTTAATAGCTTTATCCTCCCCACAAGCCAAACCTACTGTGAAAATTTCAGCTCTCTAGCAAGTCAGAAAACGTGTTTACGAGCGTTTTGAAAAAGTTGACGACAGAACCAGATACGTTGAATCCGGAATCCTTCACGAGTTAATAGGATAGGGGCCTCAAAAAGGGAGTTAAATTTCTACCTGTAACTTCTCCAGTTGTGCCTGAATGGTGTGGCGGTCACCTGATGTGTCGGCACATACTGCCAATCTCTGATGGGTCTCCTCTAGCCAATCCCTGGATCTAGTGTAGGCATCATCATAGTGGTTGTGATCTTGTACTGTTTGTTCATATCTTTTCACTAGATCCTGCACATTTTTAATATAATCTATTATATACTGGTTAATATCTTTACATTTTCTAAAATTTATGGGATATATTAAATGCTTATTTTAACAGACAATGTGAATTCAAACTAAAAGACAAAAAAGAAAAGAAAAATAGTAGTTCTTTTAACAAATTTGCTAAACATTTTATCTTAAGATTTCCACTAACTGTAGAAGCTAAAGTAATGAAAACAACACATATACTCTAGCAAGTGTTTACAACATCAAAACATGCTAGAACATTTGCTTGTATAAATTTAAATGAAACCCTTAAAGTGTTAAATTTTTAGAAAAATTTTAAAATCCCAAGCATAATATACAAAGGATGATAAAAAAAAAGATAAATTGTATCTTACTGTTTCATTATAAAATGCAGAAATAACATTTCTATACTAACATAATTAAACTCTGAAACTCAAAGGAAATGATTGAAGAGAAAATATAATTTACCTTAGAGAGAGTTATAAGGGCTGCGTATCTTGTACTAAGCTGGGTCAACTGTGTTGAAACTCTCCCATCTGTAGAGGACTGCATCAGAATTTGGGCCTGCTCTGCCAGTTGGTTAAATGCTTCTTGTTGTTGAATGGTGTCATCATGGGCATCCTGTTGGCAAAAATTTATTTATCCAAAATATGAAAATATTTAAAAAATTTCCTTCATTTAAATTACTTGGTAGATATCATGCAATGTGTATTGACATTTTATTATTGCATTGTAAGTAAATGGGTCAATTACCCTTATGATCATTTTCTTCTTTTTATGTTATTAGACTTTATCACAATAGTTGTATTCTGTATAAATTATGGAACCTGAAAAAGGCATTCATCTGAAACATTTTACTTTGTTCCACCTTAATGTAAACATTGCTTCCCACTGTTGGTGTTATATTTATTAATGATTATTAATAACTGATACAATGATGGAATAATTACCTTATGAGCATTGAGTTGCTGAATTTTTTGATCCGAAGTTGCCCTAAGATCTGAATCTGCCTTCATATTGTTCTCTGTGTCTTTGATCCAGTGGCTGAGTTCTTCATAAAACATTTCATATCTGGTCCACTGTTCTTTCAGAGTAGCTGGAAATATCACACACAGGATAATTCATTGTATCTATCTTTTTTTTAATACAACTCTTACATAAGCAAAATAAAACAAATAACTAATTAAAAGGAAAATTAAAATTTTAAAAATGTCTTTCAAAATTTAAAGTTAGCAGAAAAAAAAGCATAGAGAACACACCTAGTGTATCTGTCAAATCTTTGAGGTCTGCCTCAAAAGCTTCAAAATCATTGGTTAACATTCCTAGTTCTTCCCTGATTAGTTCCTGGCCATGTATGGATGTTGCAGGGATGACAATAGCTGCCTTCTCTTGTGATTCATGTAATTTCTTGCAACCTGTGTCACTTGTCAAGGCAATTTCCTACAGATAATGAACAAAAATTCTTCATTGTAGCAAAAATTTATGTAAATGCAAAGTTTCCAAAGAAGCTACACAGAAAAACGCAAAACATAAAAATTGTACTTTATTTTGTATTGTTATTTATAAAATACAATACAAAATACACAAACAAATTGTGCAATGAAAACAATAAGTTTGAGCTTTATTTTTAGACTGACACGACAGTAAACGTTTCGGCTAATGCATTCATCAGTACAACATAAAATACATTATTACAATACTTACATAAGTAATAATAACATTCTTAAAACATGTTGTATTTTAAAATATTTATGTTAAATAAAAAGAAAGGAAAAACAAAAACAAACATGGACACAGGATATAGGAAAAAGGGGGAAGTATCCAAAATAAATTACTTATAAATCAGGCTATTAAAAACTTATATGACTCTTTAAGTTCAGGTTTTAATTAAATTAATTTATCTGATTGCAATAAATTTAAATTGTTTAAAAATATAGATTGAATCAATCAAAAGAATCCTTTTTAACAATCAAGAAGTTCTACTGACCTCAACTTTGTGGAGTTGGGCTTCAATAGCATGCCTGTCACCTCTGACATCACTGCACATGCCCAGTTTATCCATTGCTGCCCCCAGCCAATCAGAAGTGTCCATGTAAATGTCTCTGTAGACCTGGTGGTCCCGTAGGTTTTTCTCACATTGTTCATTTAATTCCTGTTATTAATAACAATTCACATTTTGATCAGATCTATCAATTCTACCGATAAGTAAACAACCCTTTCGGTTTATAATTTATTTTTTCATAATGAAGTATCATATGTCATAGTAATCAGATTGAGAGGCACATGTATCTAGATTATATTTATACAATTTATTGGTAATATATAGTACCAGAATTTTTTCTCTAAATATTTCAAAAGACCTTATTGGATGGTATTTTAGTCTATGAAAATTGAATTTATTGTATTGAATTTCATTCATATTGACATTATAGCTTCATGTTCCTTGTGTGTTACCTTTTAACAGACTGCTTCTATCTTCTATATTCTTAAAGAATTTAGCCTCTATAGATCAATAATCTAAAATTAAGAAAACTTCCAAAGTTTAAATCTATGTTGTTGATCTGCCAAAACTGTTTTAAACTTATTTAATCTCACCAGTTTACTTATACATTCCTTTTACGTTACTCACTAAATATCTGGAAGTTTAGCATATTCAAAAGTTCATCCAGAACAATTTTAATAATACCTTTGCTCTCTTAACAAGTTTATCATATCGGTTAACAACTTGAGTGATCTGAGTTCCAAGGTTTCCATCTCTGCTGGTCTTCTTTAGGGTTAAAGCCTTTTCATTAAGATTATCAATGGTGCTCTGTTGGCTGGATATGTTCAGCTGTAGAACCTGTTATTTTAAATATATTCAATTAAAGATTTAATAATATATTGAATATGAGGCTAAAAGAACAAATCTAATTCAATTATTTATTCCTTCAGATTATTATTATGTTTGAATTTTGGTGCATTCTAAAATAATCGTCGTCAGTTTGGTTGGATTTTTTGAGTCTCATGATCTTTCTTAAGTCAGTGAACTTAACCAGATATTTATGTATGCCTTTAAATTAATTGTTAATTCAAGGTGGATTTTTAAAAAAATGATAATTAGGCACTAAGTATATATGTAATTTTAGTAAACTGAGCAACTTTTGTTAATCAATAAGTGATATAGAACTGGGCTGCGATAAAGCTTTCAAATAAAATAGAAGATGTACAAAGGATTTGTGATTCTAATAATGAATTTAAAGCTTTAATAATGGACAAATAGACATGTAAACATGTTGGCAAATGCCTTCATCGGTGTAATTTAAATACTTGTGTTTATTTAGTTGTATTGATGAAGGCATTTACCACAACATTGACATCTGTATTTGGCAATTAATAAAGGTTTACATTCATCATTTCAATCACACAAATCTTTTGAGTATCTTGTAATTTATCCAATAAGTAATTCCATGGCCTATACTTGTAAATCAAGTTTGCAAATTTTTTTAATGTTAAACTAAATCTCCAAGATATTTACTGATCCATGACAGAGAAACGAGGGCTTTAACATTAATCAAAGAATATGTTTTGTTAGCATGAAAAGAAGAAAGGGGTTCCTTGAAAAGCTTTACCTTGACCCTTTCCAGCTGTAGCTTCTTCTCCTGCAGTGTGTTTTGTACTTGTGAATCCGACTCAACCTGGGCCTCCAGATCTTTGAGCCATCGTTGGAGCTGTTCAACACTGTCATCATACACCGTCCACTGTGCCAGAGTTCCATCCAGCTGGGTCTTGGCATCATTCAGACTGGCCGATAGGATGTCATATTCCTGTTGGAGGGTCTGCATGTCCCGACGCATGCTGTCACGACCACTCACTGAGGTATTTGGCAGGACAAGCTGGAGATTGTCCAAAGCTATTTGCAGCAAGTGGATGCCTTCTTGTTTCTCATTCAGAAGATCCTAAAAGATACATTTTCATTAACGTCCAGCTAGTAAAGTTAAGTCAGTATTTATTATCAGCATTTTAAAATAGACAAATTGTTTGATATGAGGAAGCAACATTTTTAAAAAATATATATTATTCCAGGAATTATTGATGGTTATAAAAATAATTTTACTCTCTGTAGAGGATGTAGTACCATTTAAATAATTAATTCTTTTGAAAAGGGGTTGGCCTCTATGTGGGTCGACAGATGAGTAGGGTTGCGGAGCTGACCGCAACCTGAAACCGACATTTCCTTGCAGGCAATGCCGAAGTTAGGTGTTAGGTGCGAGTCACATAT
The DNA here is from genome assembly GCA_944989445.1 of Ampullaceana balthica. Lineage (NCBI taxonomy): Eukaryota > Metazoa > Mollusca > Gastropoda > Lymnaeidae > Ampullaceana > Ampullaceana balthica. The sequence goes on along the minus strand of CALYLW010000055.1, from coordinate 1,646,210 downwards.
GATTACAGTCGCTGTACGGATTTTAGGCAGAGCATTAGATGCAATGCCGATGATGAAAACCACAGTACCCGTTGAGGGTCGGGTTATTCCGAAGCGACCGTTTCGTCCCCCTATTTTTTCTAGCAACACTATTGAGCGGTGCCAGTTTAGGGCCAGGAGCACCAGTACGGATTAGCAAAAGGTACCGTGAAGAACGTAGCTGACGCCAGCTCTGAGGAAACCTTCTAGTGTGGGTCACACCCTAGGTAGGTAATTGATGATCCCCGCTTTACGGCAGTCCTAAAAATAGAGACTCGTGTGCTTTGCTGGGGTGGCGCTGAAGTGATAGCGAGTCGAAGTAGGGAAAATTCCACCCTTCCTTGTGAGGTAAATTCAGTGGGAGGCATTTTCGACCTTGTGCCTTGGACGCCCAGGCGGCCACTTCAGAAGCAACCATTCCGGTGGGGTGTCTCAACTATTAGGTCCCTTAGGGGGTAGAAGAGCTGAGGGGGGTTTCTGGGAAGACCCATGAAGAGCACTAGGCTCGGGGCTGCTGATTTTCTTCCACATGTAGGATCATCAAATAATTTTTTTTTATTTGTGCCAAAGTCTCTCCTTCAATTTTTGAATTCTGCTTTGGAAGGAGTCATATTTAGGTTTTTGGTTCAATTTCACTTTTGGTTAAAACCAGAGAGTCAATTTAGGCCAGAACCATATTACACTTATTTCACCAATGTTGTTGAATTAGCTGTGTAGCAAAGTCTTCTTGAAACCTGCATATCATGAATGAGACATTGGTCTGAGAAAGTTTCTCTCACCTGAACTAGTCTCAGTCTGTCTTGAACAGTTGTCTTGTCACCACTTGTGTCCACCACACTGGACACTTTCCTCTTCATCTGGGCTAGCCAGGTGCGGCACTGATCAAATACTTGCATGTATGACTGATGATCAATAACATACTGTTCCCATCTTCGACACAACTCCTGTAACAAAAAAGAACAATTAAAAAACATTTGTCACAATCTCATTTTATAAGTGTTGACTTACTCCAATGCCTAAGTTTGTCAAGTTTATTACCAATTTAATGTAAAACTAATTCAGTAACATCCTTATTACAAGTTGTGTACCTTGAGATTGATGAGTAATGTCTGGTGTTTAACTGTGAGTTGTGATGCTTGACTCACAACACGTGAATCTGCACTGACTCTAACCAAATCCTGGGCTGCATCACTCAGTGAATCTAGATCCTTCTGATGATTGGCTACTTCAGTTTGAAATGCCTGTAAGAGAAAACACATTTCAAAATTTAAAAAATAAACATTTCTATTAAAACTTCAGGTGTTTATTGTATTTATACGTTTTTTTAAAATCATTGCAAAGATCAGCTCTTGTCAAAAATGTCTTCCATGCATTTTTAACAATAATGCACATAATTGTAATATGCCAATGAATTCTTAACTATGAAAGAAAGAAATTGTCAAAATAAGATTGAAAGATTATGATACCTTAATTTTCTCTAGCTGTGACTGTTTTTCTTGCAAAGATGCCCTTAGGTCAATGTCCCTAAGACGAGTCTCAAGGTCTTTTAGCCAGCTGCCACAGTGGTCATACCATTTCTCAAATCCTTTCCATTGGTCCATACAAGCTTCAAGATCTTTCTTTGTCTGTTATAGCATAACAGTGTACGTAAAAGTTTTGGAGTATTATTAAATGAAGAGTGTATTTCATTTGAGTCAAACAAAAATAGTTTGAACAAATTTGACAAAAACTTGAGCAAATAATGTGTTATTTGAATAGAACATCAATCTCTAATAATAATTAAAGTTCATAATATACATTTTAAGATGATAAAAGAAAATTACATTCATTTTGATCAACTTGTCATTAAATATATAAAAAAACAATTCAAATTACAAATTAAAAGAAGGGAAAGAACCACAAAAACCTCAAAATATAGTTTTAAATCCCCTTTTTTATCAAAAAATATTTTAAAGATGACAATATGAGCTGGGAATTAACCTTGGCCAAGGCTTTAATGAAAGCCTCCCACTCAGCTCTCAGAGCCTCTGTGTCCCTGACAATGATCTCTTTGCCCTGTGGGGCTGTGTGAGGGAGGACCTGATCAGCCAACTCAATGACTTCCTTTACTTTAGGCTCGCCTTCAAGTTTGGTGGTAAGAATATCCTGGGATGACAGAACACAAAAATAATTTGTTAAAGTTGTAAAGCTGGACAAGCATTTCTAATACAAATCACATTCTAACCGTCAAGAAGATGAAAATTTTATTCTTTACTTTCTACCATTTTAATTTAAAATATTTTAATCCTTACTTGAAATTTTAAATTGTTGTTCTTTATGTTGTTAGTGTACGTTTTTATTGAATGACAGAAGCATTATTTTTTTTGTTTTCTAACAAATATAATTGATCATAGTCATGATTTGTTTATAGAACAAGCAAGAGGCATAAACGTTAAAAATCGACAAGGAAACATAACACAAATTACCATTAATTCATCAATTCAAATACTATTAATGGAAATAATTTGTAAATCTTTTTTTATTTTTTTATTGAAGCATTATTTTTGTAACAAAGTTGTAAACTCTTGAACTGAAATGGAATAGTTTTACTCTAAGTGCAGTATAAGAAAATACATTAATCTAAAAAAGCATCAGAAAAAATGCATTAACATTTTTTTTTAAATTACACACATTTGTACAAATACACACACTTTCAGATTAATATTACATTTTCAAAGTTGTACAGATATAAATTTTAAAGAATATTATTTAATGACTTTTTATGCTTAATTTTTATTAATAAAATATTATTCTTTTTATATGATTAAAATAAATTAAAATTAAATAAAGCTTTTAACATTTCTATGATAGGTTACAGCTGGAATATATTTTTGAAGACCGATCATAATTTTTTTTTAATTAATAAAAACTAATAAGTTACTTGCATGTAGTTTCTAAAGTAACCAGCATGGAATAGTTTAGATAATTTTTAAAAAATTCAGGAATTGAAGAACTTATTATAGTTTTAGCCAAAATTAAATGTATTTATGATATGTTCAAATGACCAAGTAAAGCAAGTAACAGTTGATCTTTCCAATATAGATCATATTTCTTTAAGTTATATTTTTTTAAAGAAAAATAATTTAAATATTTAAAGGCAAAAAGCACACTACTAAGTAATAAGAGGAAAAAATATATAACTTGGTCATGTTTTAGATACTTTAACAGTCTCACTGTTTTATTGCACATTTTTAAATGTATATGTAAATTACTTTTTACATAAATAGCTTGCAAAAAAACATTACTTTCAAATTTTGTTAGAGGAAGTTTTAAAATATGCTATAGAATTCTCTGTCTTGTAAGATTCTTTAAGAAAAAAAATAAAATAATTTGTCTTTAATAGCTTTTTTAAATGTATAAATAACCTTTAAAATCAATGGGGAAAAAATTGAAAACAAGAATAAATATAACGGAATAATGGTTTTTAAGTGTATTAATTATTGCACAAACAAACTCATTTGTTTTATTCAAATGCAAAACCAGCAGCAGCCTAACCTCCAAGTCCCTGCTAAATATACTCACTTGTACATGTGAGGACATAATAGCAGAGGTGAGTACTGCTGGGCTCTGATAAGATACATTTGTAGAACAGGTAAAAAAAGTGAACACATTTTCAGCAACGCTGAATCAAAAAATTATTTACCTACTTAACAACTGAATGCTTTTGGGTTGTGGGGGGAAAAAAAGGATGGGGGGTTCAATTAAATTTAAAATTATGCAGACACAAAATTATGTTTTTCTTGATGGGAAGCAAGCTTAAGAAGGTATTCATCAAACATGTAAAGAATTTTAAAGAGGTATAAACATTTATTATAAATTTTGCTAAAACTTCATGTTTTCATTCAGATTAAGCCATTCTTTGTTTAGGATGATTAGCAAGTATCTGTCATTTTATAGTGGTTATGAGCCTTAATGTTCTCAGGGTTCTCGATATACTGTATATATAGAGATCTAATAATTGTACTAGGCTACTTAAAATATTGGTAAGGTATATTGTCGCGCTAATAATATCTAAGACTAATAAATACTTAAATTGCAAATGCTAAATAAAATATCTTTAAAAAAAATTGTTACTCTTGCCTTCTTTAAAATTGTTACAGTTTATATTTCCCCATTGATATTTAATTTTATAATTGAAAAATAATAACAAAATGACTTGATATAAAATACTGCTTTATGGGTAGTTTAAAATGTATAAAAGCATCTTTTCTGTACTTATTTTTAAGTGCTTGTTAAAAAAAAATTTAATAAATTAATAACAAATTGAATCCAATGCTCTAACATTCTAAGTGAAATCATATGCTAAGAACTACATTTCAAAATGATTTCCGCATCTAAACAACAAAGCACCATAAGATTTCCATGATCACTTTACTTGAAGTACTGAATTTTAAATTAACTATATCTACACTAAAATCAAATTTTAAAATGAAAATAAAATTTGATTCTCAAATTATAACATTTCATTCTGCTAAAATTGTAAAATGACAAATGCTAGATTTTCTTAACATCTGAACCTCACTATGAAATTTGAAAAATGTCTACTTGTGGTGGCACAACAAACTCCTAAAATACTAAAATTGTGGATCTAAAAATAATTAAAGAAACTGAATGACTTACAAACTGTTTCTGTTGTGATAATAAACAAAGAAAATAAATACTTGCAGGGGGAAAACATTTTTAAACAAATGAACAGCAATATTGACAAAATAACAAAAGTTTAAAAATTTTATTAGAAAGAAAACTAATTCTTTTGCCATTAATGTTGTGATAAAATCATTAACAAAGTAAGACTTAACTAACTAATTTTTTTCAAAATATCCTGTATCTTCAAATAATTATTTTAAAAAGCTATAAATTTAATCAAATGATTTTTTTTTCTTTTAACCTTTAGGGTGTAGTCCTAATGATTGATAAAATTTAATAGACTTTGCCAAAGTTACAATAGAATTTAATATTCACTTATGTAATACCCTAAACACCATTATACTTTTTTAAATGTTCTTTTTAAATTATGAACTAAAACAATCTATTCATTCAAATGATGTCATTTTATTAAATTTTTAAAAAAAATAATTTAAATTTACATTTACAATTGGGTTATTTAAATTTGAAAAACCCTTTCATTTCAGAATAAGATGCAGAAATTGCAGAAAGTTTATAGTATTAATTTTAGACTTATTATAAATAATTATAATATATGAGAGCTTATTTTTTCTGTAACCCACCCTAGAGCTGGCCTAACCATGCTTTAGTTTTTTTTAAAATACTACAAAACATTCATAATTTATAAAAAAATTTTTTTTAATGATATAAGAGGCACACTAAGGTAAATTTATTGGTCAAATAAATGTGAGACTGTTATTGTCAGTTATAAAGTCACAGAGGATAATTTGAAAAGATGTGTTTTAAGTGCAATTTTTAAGGCCTGAGCCAGAAGCGTAACTGGGTTTTCCGGGCCCTTGGCTAATTCATTTATTCGCCCTTGAGAAATAGAGAAAATACTAAATTATACATAATAAATTGAATATTGAAGGATTAGCCTTCGGTGCCCTTGGCAACTGCCCCGATGCCAAATTGTTGTTACTCCTCTGGCCTGTACAGTATGAATGTTACAAATGTGTCATGGGGGAGAATACCATTGTTTTAGAGCACAAACAGAGAAGAAACATTCACTGAATGTATTAGTGTGTGACTAGGGAACAGAAAGAATATGTGGGTGTAGAGGTGCTTAGCTTATGACAAGTTGAATAGACAGAGAGAAGCTAAGATAGGAAGAGCAGAAGTCTGAGAACAATTTTTGGCAGATAATGGACAGTTTGTAGTCAAAGCATGCTTGTAAGTCTGGATATCAACCTATGAAAGTTTTTTCGTAAAGCATACATTTGTCCCTTGCCACTTCATTTCACTTTGACTTTAGCGGTTTCACTCTATCACGGTTTTTCAAATAATTTTTCCTCATTAAAAAGTTAATAAAGACAGTAAAAATGATTCCTCCCAAGCTGGGTTATTAGGTGTCATGTGTACAGCAATAATTTGATAATTGTAATGTCTGATACGTCCTGATACGTCTTGTTTTCTCTATTTCCTCTAATTTTAAATATTGAGTGCCACAGATGTAATGGTAACTAACGGGTTTTTTCTTGTCATGAACATCTTATAATGTTGAATAAAGGAAATAAGATCATAATCAGGTAGAGTCTAGAACAGATTAACTGTGATGAACGAGGATTGACTCTAATTAAAATAGTGCTCAGAAGCCAATTTTTTCTATAATGAAATTTAAAAAATATATTTTACTTTGCCTGGACTAACAAAAAGCATGAGATTTTTGAAAATCTTTGACAACATTAAAAAAAACAAGCAAGTACAACCATTAAGAAGCAATTATGCAGTATAAAATCATCATGGTAAAAATTAGGTTGTGTGAATAAGTTATAAAACCTGAAAGAATTCACTTCATTTAACAAAAACTAGAAGGGATATTCTTTTAAACTTTAGCACATAATAAATATCATCTATCACGAACTTACCATACAATTTTTACAATCTATTATTACCTAAATTGTGGGGGTACAGATTTTAATGAAACCATCAAAACTTTAACAGATTTTGTTTCAATTTATCATTGTGACTTTGAATCATTACATTAAAAAATAATATTTTCTATAATTAATTGTTGTTAAAGAAAATATTTACATACAAATAAGAGTATATCCTTCAATGAAAAAAAATTAACACAAAAAGGAGCAACAAAGACTCTCCATTAATACATGAATGGTCCAAAGCAAACACAAGAGATTGCCAAATAAAATATTACCTGTATCTTATCCAGACGGCTCTGGATAGCATTTCTGTCTCCTGATATATCTGAACAGGCATTAAGCTTTTCTCTGATGGAATTTAACCATTCCACACAAGCATTGTACATATCATTGTAGAGTTGGTGTTCAGACACAAAGCCTTCATACATGCTGACTCGCTCCTGATAAACAATAAAAGTTGTGGAAAGTTGAGTGTTTCTACATTTTAATTAATTTCCTTTATTTTTTACAATAGACAGTCTGTAATACATGAACAAATTTGAGTCTCTCTATAGAAAGTTTTCACTAGTAGTGAAAATAATAATTCTTAATCATAAAAAAAATATTTAAAATGCATTTTAAAAAATCTCAATTATTAGAAACTATTTGTCAAAAGGACATTTTATCTTATCTTATCTGTTTACAGACGTTCCTTCTATACAGAAGATAATTGCGTCCTACGCTTATCTATGGTTTGTGTTTAGTCCTGCATTTGTATTAGAGATTTAAATGTTGATAAAGTGTTGGTTTTCCTGGATTCTTCAGGCAACCCATTCCACGCCCGAATTCCGGACGGGAAGAAGGAAAACTTGTATGTGTTTGTTCTTGCATACGGAATAAGAAAGGTGTTTTTATCCTTATGTCTATCTGAGGGTTGTATTAAGTTATCTTTGTGTTGTATTTCTAAATTAGAATTAATTGCTTTATGTATGATTACTACTTTGCTCTTGGTTCTTCTATCCTCTAGTGTTTCAAGGTTTAATGATTTAACTAATGGTGTTATTCTTGTCAGTTTCGAATATTCTCCAGTAATGAATCTGGCAGCTCTTTTTTGAATTTGTTCTAGTTTATCAATGTTTTCTTTGGTGGATGGGTCCCATACAGAAGATGCATATTCTAGTACAGGTCTCACCAAAGTGAGGTAGCATTTTAGTTTTATATCTCTATTACATTTGTTAAAGTTCCTTTTTATAAAGCCTAAGGTTTTGTTTGATTTTTTAATAACTTCATTGACATGGGGATTCCATGATAGTTTCTCATTTATTAAGACTCCTAAGTATTTTGCATCTTTAGTTTGGGTCAGTTCTTTTCCATGAATGTAATATTTTGAATTTATTTGTTTCTTTTTCTTTGTTACTCTTAACAGTTGACACTTTTCTGGGTGGAAAGACATACTCCAGTTAGTTTCCCATTTTATCAATTCATCCAAGTCTTTTTGTAAAATTTTGCTATCTTGTTCTGATTTAATTGTTCTATAGATTATACAACCATCAGCAAATAACCTAACTTTTGTACCTGTTGAGATGTTCTTGGGTAAATCATTTATATAAATTAAAAAGAGTAAGGGACCTAGCACAGTTCCTTGTGGAACTCCTGAGTTAACCTTTATTGGTGCAGATTTAGATCCATTAATTATTACAGTTTGCTCCCTGCCCAAAAGGAAGTCTTGGATCCAGTGATGTAAGGAACCTGAGATTCCAAAGTAGTTAAGTTTTTTAAGTAAACTAAGGTGGTGAACTTTGTCAAATGCTTTTGAGAAGTCAAGTAATATTGTATCTATTTGATCATTTTTGTCCAAGCCTTTTGATAGTTCATCTATTAAACCTATTAATTGTGTTTCACATGATCTGTTTTTTCTAAAGCCGTGTTGATGTGGGCATAGGGCATTATATTTGTCAAGGTGGTTAACTATTCTACTATATATTATGTGTTCTAGTAATTTACAGGTGATACTAGTAAGTGATACAGGCCTGTAATTACCAGGGTCTGATTTATCCCCTTTCTTAAAGAGTGGAGTTACGTTAGCTAATTTCCAATCCTGGGGCACTTTACCCTGGTTTAGAGAGGCTTGAAAGAGAACTACAAGGATTGGGGACAGTTCATTGCTTAGTTCTTTTAATAATCTTGCAGGCAAATCATCTGGGCCAGTAGCTTTGTTTATTTTAAAGTTTTTTAGGAGTGAATGTATACCTATCTCATCTACAGTTATGTTACCTATTTCTTCCATTTTATTTAAATTTATTAAAACTTCTTTGTCGCCTGAGGCAGAAAAAGATGATGCAAAATATGTGTTAAGGATATTAGCTTTAGTTTCATTATCATTATGGGTTTGATTATTTGAGCCTTTTAGTGTGGCTATTCCTGAAGATTCCATTTTTTTAGATTTGATAAAGGACCATAAGTTTTTATTGTTATCTTTGGTAATTACATTGTTTATATATTCATTTTGGAGGTTTCGACTAAGTTTTTGTGTCAAGTGTTTAATCTTTAAGTATTTTTTGTGTATCCTATATGAATAGGTAGCTTTATATTTCTTAAATAAGTTCTCTTTTAGTTTGCATAGCTTTTTCAATCTAGAATTGAACCAGCATTTGTTAATTTTATTTGATGTTAGTTTTGTTGGAACATTCTCATCCATTATAGTTTTTAGATTTGTTTTTATATCTTTCCAAATTTCTACTACTGGGCTATTTGTGTTAAATTTACTTAGGAAAGTTTGTTGGAAGTTAGCCGCTGATTGGTGTAGTTTTATTGAATTACATTTATTCCAAAGATAGATTATTCTTCTAGGTATCTTATTAATTTTAGTTTTTATTGTATTGGTGACCCTAACAATATCATGGTCGGACAGTCCTGGAATTATTTTATAGTCTAACACTAGTCCTGGTCTATTTGTTAAGAATAAATCTAGTGTTTTATTTTTCCTTGTTGCTGTTTTTACTATCTGTTCTACGTTTATGTTGTTTATAGTGTCTAAAAAGTGTTCATTAATTTCTTTGTTAGTTTGATGGTTATCAATTGTATAATTTTTCCAATTTATATCTGGAAGATTAAAGTCCCCCATAATCCATAGAACTGCATTTTTATTATTCTCTTTTATGAAAGTTAATTTTGAAGAATTTTATTTAAGAAATGTAATGGAGGATGAGGATTAAGTAATTTTCTGCATGCCACTTTTACTATTACTCAGCCATTTTCTTTTCAAAGCATTTATTTAATATTCATTTAGCTTAATTTAGAGACTTTATTTAAGTTATTTATTTTATTTTATTATTTACAATGCCATTTTCACTCTTACATCTAGCTTTAAACTTCTTAAATCTGTATTCCTTGCTTATTTAAATTTTAAACACGATATTAATAAATGTATTTGTAATGCTACACAAAATGTTAAAATCATGTTATACATAAGATCGATTGAACAGACTTAAAATTCTTAACAACTTCTTTATCCTCTCAAAGAGTTTTTATATCTTTTAATGATGCTGACCTTTGCAGCAGAGCTCAGTTTCTTGTAGCGTGCTCCTGTCTGAGAGATAAATCTAGCCAGCTCACGATCACTACTTGTCTGTACCAAACTTGAGGCTTTCTCATTGATGCTTTCTATTACTTTTTGGTAGGACATGACATCTTGCTGGAGAGACTGCGGGGAAAATCAACAACTGATTAAATCAAAAATAAATTATGAACAAAAAGGCAAGGCCAATACTGAAAAATAGGATAATAAAATTTAATTATTGAACAAAAGTTTACATCCAGTGTTTACCCTATAGTTATGGAGCTGTGTTTTCTTTTCCTCTAATGTTGCTCTTAGGGGAATTTGTCCTTCCAGCTGAGACTCCATTTGTCTTAACCAGTGCTCCACCTGGGGATGAAGGAGATTTTCTTAAATAACACTCTCCGTTATTATGCTAAATCAAAAGTTTAAGAAAATTGCTCTACTTGAATAGTGTCCATCATGAATATATAAGAACTAAAACCTACCCACAAATCTTATGGATGTTGAGCATGCTAATGTGATTATTATTTATGCCCCTTTTCAAAGTAAAGTAGTATAAAGATTTTCCTAAAAACCTTTGAATACTTTTTATTAACTATTCACCAAAAGTATAAAACCCAAATGAATTTTGATAAATTATTCTAACTTTTACCTGGCCATAGCTTTCATCAAAGGATGTCCACTGAACTAGTGAAACTTCAAGTCTCCTCTGAATATTGGACAGTTCATCAAACATGCTCTCATATCCAAGTTTAAGTTTCTTCAGGTCCTGACGGATTACCTCTCGGCCATCAGGTGCTGTGCTAGGATAAAGCCTCTCACCCAACTCCATGCAATGGTTCAGCTTGGTGAAGCCAGCATCTCTTTCATGGACAAGATCCTACAAAAAAATTAATTCAACTTTTAAAATTATTTCTCATTGAAATCTGAAACTGTTAATAAACCTAAATTGAAAAAAAAAGGTTATTTCTAAAGGTATTTTTAATTACTTTTTTTTTCAAACTTTTTCTGAACATTTTAAATTGATACATTTTTTAAATTTTATTTTTACCTTAAAATCTATTGTCACAGAAAATATAAAAATATGCAAAATGTTAAGTTTATTGATCAATTGGAAATGGGTGACACTTGAGTGACAAATTTGTGAAGTTAAGTAAAATCATTTAAAAATTAATCCATTTCTAATTTAATGTCAGTGTGTACAAGGTAACATAATGTTTTACATGAAACTACATTTGCAGCTAACTGTTTTGCTTTTGGGAGGAAAAAAAGATATTTTAAAATCTAGGTGTGAACATATAATTCAATATTTTAGACTTTCAAGAAAATTCAAATTTCTCTAAAATTGTATTACTATTCTGCAAATATTTGGAATTAATGTATTTTGTTATATGAATTGTAACCCAAATAAGTCAAATTAAAAAGTTCATTCACCATCAATTTTATATTACTAATGTATATCACCTGAACTTTCTCAAGCCTCTCTTCCAATTCTGCTCTCGACCCTCCAGTCTCAGAACATTCAGAGAATTTCTTCTTAGCTTTCTCCAGCCACTGTGCACTATCAGCATACTTGGTCTTAAAAGATTCATGATCTTCTATATTCTGTTGGCATTTTTTTACCAGCTCCTGAAACATTAGGTTGAACATGCAAAATCTATTACATTGAATGGAAGTGTGTAATTTATATTTTAAAACATTTGTACCATCCAACCCTTTTTTTTCATTGCAATCAATGTGTGCTTTATATAAATTTAAAATATTTTCACTGACGAAATGAACACTGCCTTCAAATAACTACTCTGTATGATCAATAATTAAAATTCTTCAGTAGAGACAGACTACAGTTGGTGAACAAACTCACTTTGCTGGAACTAAGCAATGACTGGTATCGTGATGCCAGCTGTGACACAAAATTACCAACTCTAGATTCTGAGGTCAGATGTTGGAGGGTCTGGGCTTCATCAGTGAATTTGTCTATATCTCTTTGTTGATTTTTTATCTCATGGAGCAACTCCTGGAACCACATGATCAAACATTTTAAATTGTAATTTTAATAAAAAATTCAAAATAGTACTTGTTTAATAAATTTATAATTGCTCTGACATTAATCATACAGATAGTCTACACATAAAATAATCCAAAATATTTTTACATTTTAAACTGATACATATATATCACAACAAAGTAAGCAATACTTATCCTTTTATCCAATATATTTTTAATACAAATAGTTAATTAGGTTACATCTCTGTAATAATTATAAAAATTAATCAATTTGATTTTTTAAAATTAAATATTTTAAATTGGATATTTTAAAAATAAATCAAGGATTGATAAGTTTGATGAAACGTTTAAAATATGTTGACATATTTAAGTCAACTTAGTTAACACTGTCCTTTTGGAAGAAAAAAATTCCAATGATAAGTCCATTTTTGCAGTGATCATAATGTGAAAACTTTGTTAATCCAAAGTGAAAAGGTGTTCAAATGGCAATGATGAAGGTGTAATTGGAAATAGATTTACATACTCTTGCAAATATTTGCAGTATTAAAGCTTTGTCAAACAAAAGTGTGAATAGCACAGATAAGGAAAATGAAATGTCAGGTCATGCTTTGTTTCTTTACTGATATGATTAAACTGTTTCATCACTGCATCTAAATAGTTTATTTATTTTTAATTTATGTCTGCAATAAATATCTCAAGTAATGTTTATATCTTATTATATTTTTTTTAAAAGCACTTAGCACATGCATTGTTTGCATTTTAATGAAAGCATGCAAGTATGTAAATATATGTGTCTGCGTGTGCAAATTTGTGAGTGAGTTTTTGTATGTGTGCGTGTGTGTTTCTTTACCATAACATTATTATCATGTCATTGTAAAAAAAAATTTAAAAGTTTTTTTTTAATTTTAAAACACCAACTCATTTACATGTTTCTTACCATTATTTAAAAGTCAGAGATGAACCATTTAATTATTGTATATATTATTTACCTACATCTCATACTCTGACAGTTGATTGTCTAAGATATTGTTATAATTAATTTAACTTTTGAAAAATTATTGTTGCTTAAATGCCTTATTATGTAGAAACATACAGCATGCTAAACAAAATATAGCATGCAAATTTTCCAGGCCTATCTTAACCACATTAAAGGAGTGCTATAAAAATAAAGAAACCATTCAGTCAGAAAAAAGCTGATTACCAAAGAATATCCTACAGTGTGACTAAAGTTAAAATCCACATATTCTGATTCTTTTTCCACTATGTCTCCCTGCAGATCCTAGGTGAGAATTATGTATTTGTAAACTGAAAAATCTTACATCTTCATTTATATAATAAATAAATAAGTCCCATGACCCATGGTCGTAGGGGATCCTGAATGTTTCCATTAGAGCTTACTCGGGGCTTATTTATACCTGGTGGGTGCCCCAATTCCCTTCCAAGGGTCAGCGGAGGACTTTCTTAGCATATCATTTATATTGTGGCTTTGCGTGGGCTCGATCCCATGCCCCTCAGCTTTTTGAGGCGAGCGCACTACGGACTTCGCTATCCAGCCGCCCTTCATTTATATATGTCAGAAGAATAAATTTTGTCATGACTTGATCATTGATTCTTGAATAAAATTTGGAAAAATATCTACAGCAAGGGTGTAGAAACTTTTAGCAAATATTCCATTAAGTCAAATTATGTGGGGGTCAGATTTAGATAATAAATAAAAATGACATACGTTGAGATGAGTTCCTGTCTTTTTTTATTATATGATTATTTTTTTATTTTGTAATTTGTAAAAGTACTGTACAATAACAGTGAAATTATGTAGGGAAAAACAATGGGACAATACTATCGAGATTTTAGAGACTAAAAACATCTTATTCCATCGTTAGAGATAACTTAATTGGGATAAATAATGGGCAAAGTCAATTAATTTCATACACATAACAGCACATAACATTATCAGCTTTTTGTGATCAATATCCAAGTTTTCTTAAACAATAATTCCCCCTCCCCCCCTTTTTAAAAAATCTCATTGTAGTTGTATTTACTGAAAAATCCATGTGTCACTTAATTATTTAAGATGAGGATGCGGGCAAGATGATTAGACTTCATCTTCATACTGGAAAACTTTAAATGCTTTTTGAATCCTTGACTTTAAAAACTACACTCAAAACACCTTTTTTGAACTATACTTTCCCGACTGTTAATTTGATTTTTTTTTCAACTGTTAAATATTGCTTTTATGAGCCGGCCATGGCTTGACATATCATTATATGTTTTGTTGCGCTAAAATATTTGTCCAGTTTTCTTTGTGAAGTGCAGTCAGCCCAGCCCCAGACCAGAGTAACAAGCAGTGTATGAGTTCCACTTTTGTTATTATTATTTTCTTTAGTTACAAGTGTCTGTACCTGGTATTTTACAAGTTGCTCTCGTTTCTCATCCAAAGTTGATTTGAGTGGACACTCTTTAATCTGTTTCTCGCTGGATTTCAGCCACTCTGTGATCTGCTGGAAGCTGGACTCGTATAGGCTCCAATAATGCAGGGCCTGCTCCAGGCTGTCTTTTAAGGAGTTAATTTTTGTGGAGTAGTCTTCCCAATCAGACTTTAAAACATCTAGCTCCGATTGGATGGTCTGGCGTCCTTTCAGCCCTGTGGTGTCCATAGTAACATGGGCATAGGTTTCACATGACTTCACTTTGTTGGCTCCCTCCTGCATGCAAGAGATGAGCTCCTATTCAAAAGAAATAAAACAAGTTAGGAAATCCTTAACTTTAGTTTCTTCTGTATTACTTATTTTAAAATAAAAATAAATTATTTTTTTAGGTGTAAAGAAAATTATTAATTCAAAGAAACCAATAGCAGACTTAATATTATATTAATAACGATTAAATAAATTTTTTAAAGAGAATCATTTCAAATTGAATTTTTCAGGCAAGAGCTAAACTGATTCCATTTGAAACCAATTGTCATGATTTATTTAATCATTTTAATCATGTACATTGAAGGAATTTAAATTTCATTTAGTAAATAGGTAATTCACAGCACTGACATTTTATAAACTTTGTAATGTGTACATTATGTACTTACTTTCAACCTCTCTAGCTTGTTCTGTATGGTGTGCCGGTCTCCAGATGTGTCAGCACATAAGGTCTGCTTATCTTTCATCTGTGTCATCCAGTCTATGGCAGCTTGCATACTGTCTTGGTATTGTTGATGTACAGTGACATGCTGATCAGATCGTTGGATCAAGTTCTGAAAATAATTTTACTAATAATTGTCAGAGGAGAGCCAATGATTTTTCAACACTGTTGGTTTAAGTTAGTAATTAAAGATCAAAGCCCAAATTTTGATTTGAGATTTGAGGCTCCGTAGCATCTTAAACATAAAAGCACTAAATAAATGAAACCTGGCTAAACATTATTTGCCAAATATTTTTACATCTGTTAATTCAGTTAAGAACTCATAATTTTAAAGAGCATATTATACCAAACCTTAGCATCTGTGTTGAGTTTTTCATATCGGGTGCTGACACCTGTGATGAACTCAGAAACCTCAGGATTTGCTGTGCTCTTCAAAACACCCTGAGCTTTTTCAACAACAGAGTCTATCAGCCTCTGGTGGGAAGTGATGTCTTGGAGGAGACCCTGGAAAAATAGAATTTAATTCATACAATATTTTATTTAGACATTGTCCTTTATTGCATGATAAAATGAAATATCATTTGACACTAAGTGTTTAGAGTCTTTATTGTAACTAATTTAAGATACTATTTTCTTAAGCATGTGAGGGTATATACAGATTTTAAATTTAAAAAATTAATGAAATCAATTACATTTTAAGTAAATCACATAATTATAAATCATAATTTAATTTTAATTCAGTAAAATTGAAGGAGAACCTCATTCCTTTCAATTATAAGGTAAATCAGATGGTTATCTGTTGAAAAAATGACTTTAATGTAAATATTATAATAACCCTAGACTATTCCATCAAAATTGTATCACTATTATTTTAAATTCCTCCATAGAAGGGTTAGTAGCGAAAACAAAGGCAAAATTCAAATGTTAAAAATAATTTAAATGTATTTAAAACAACAAACTTATGACTATATTGAGAGAGTAAAAAATAATTGTGATGTAGTGAACTTTTTTTATTGACCAGAGAGTTACCCACCCTGTGAGTCTGGAGTTGAAGCCTCTTCTCCTGCAATGTGTTCTTTAAATCAATATCTGCCCTGAGTGCAGCTTCAGTTTCTGCCATCCACCTCAGCATTTGATCCTGACCGTCTGTGTATGAAGACCATTGATGTAAATATGAGTCTACATGGCGCTGGGCATCATTGAGACCAGAAAGGAAATTTTCCCAATCCTGTTTGGCCACTCTCAGATCACCACGAACTTTTTCCCTGCCATTCCCTGCAGTGTCTGGATACAACTTCTCTCCAGATTCCAGTGCTGACATCAGTTTCTGATGACCATGTTCTTTTTCTGTCATAAGCATCTGCACAAATAAATGGTCTACTAAAAAAGCTATCAAACCAATAAATATTTAATATCCACTCCTGATGTTTTTTGTTTAGTTTGCTTTTTATGCTATTTAAAAACCACAATATGCTAGACACTTTGGATAACATAGTTTTTTTATAATCAAAGCTATAATATAAATAAATCTATTTGATTCCACAGTGTTACTTAACAGGATAATAAAGAAGTAGAAGAGCCTTACTGCTCCACGAGGTAAAATCCATTAAATTCCAAAGATTTGTGTAACAAAAATCAATAGTCGTTATTAAGCCAATCAGCTTTCATTGTTAGAAAATAAATCCAATAAATTAGTTTTGACAAAGATCACTTTGTAACCAGCTCATTCAATTAGACACATGCGAAAGCCAAAATGATAAAAAAAATTTATCATAGATTCTTAAAAATTTTATGTAAACTCTGTGTATTCTCAAAAAAACAAGAAAACAACCATGGTTGGAATGCACAGCCATCCATTCAGCCTTGGCAGTTTGAGACCTCCACCCCCAACCCCCAATCGGCCGCACCAAAACCAACTAACCTGAATTAGAGCTCTTTTTTCTTCCAAAGATCCCTGGTCCTTGACTGGTTGTGTGCATTGATTCAGTTTCTGACCAGCCACTTGCATCCATTTCTTGAAGTCTTCCATGCGATTGTCATACGTTTGATGTTCTTGAACATACTTCTCCCATTTTGTGATCAGGTCCTGGGCATAACAATTCATAATCACCATAAAGATATCCACCGTAAACAGTTATTTGTATTTTCATCATTATTGTGTGATAAAATCAATGAATGTGCACACTATATATGGTTTATAAATCACATTGTACCTTGACTAAAGAGTGAAGCCCCTGGTATTTGTTAGTCAGCTGAGATATCTGTGTGCTGAGACGCACATCTGAGCTGGTGTGCATCAGATTCTGAGCCTCATCTGTGAACTTGTCTATTTCTGATTGACGACTGACAATGTCCTCACGTTGTTTCTGTGTGATTTAATTTATTGCTTAAATAAGTCGAGTTTAACATTGAAATAAAAAGAGTTCTAACCTGTGTTCTGTGTTCTAACCTGTGTTCTAACCTGTGTTCTAACCTGTGTTCTAACCTGTGTTCTAACCTGTGTTCAAACTCAAATTTAAAACTATATCATTGTTTGGTTTCATTCATGCTGTTTAAGTCAAGGGTTTTCCTTTAGTGTTATGTAATGTATGAGTAGCTGAGCAATCTCAGACAAAAAATTCAAATTATTATAGAAAGCCTCAGTAAAATCAGACTCATTTTGAAAGTCATTCATTAAGCCCACATTTCAGACCCAATTATCTATTCCATTTTAAAACAAAAAAGACAGTAAAAAAATGTATGACAGACAAATATTTCATAGCTTACCTTAAATATTTCAACCTGACTCTGCTTTTCTTTCAGTGTGTTCTTCAGGTCATGACCTTTGACCTTTTGCTCTATATTCTTGAGCCATTCTGCAAACTGTTCAAATTTGGATTCAAAGTCTCCCCACATGCCCATGGTTTGGTCCAGGGACGTCTCAGCATGTTTCATGATGTTCAGGTAGTCTGTCCACTCTCTCTGCTGGTGATCCAACTCTCTTTGCAGAACATCACGGCCTTGGGGTGAAGTATTTTTGGCAGTTTGGGCTCCAAACTCTAGGGTGGTACGAAGTTTCTTCTCTCCTTCTTTCACATTAGCAGAAAATTCCTAGAAAAAAAAATTACTGTGGTGATTTTTTTATCTTTTCCAATTAATAAATTTATTTTTTAAAAGATAAACAATAGGTTACACTAAGGCAGTTTAAATTTTGTACAACATAATGGGAAACAA
Source organism: Ampullaceana balthica (assembly GCA_944989445.1). NCBI lineage: Eukaryota > Metazoa > Mollusca > Gastropoda > Lymnaeidae > Ampullaceana > Ampullaceana balthica. The sequence goes on along the minus strand of CALYLW010000055.1, from coordinate 1,627,715 downwards.
AGTTGGGTTCACATTGCCCTATCAGAAGTTGTAATGGTCTAACTGGAAAAAGTTATAATAAATACTCCATGTGCATCTGAAGAAAGTTTCAAGTACTCCATGTGTAACTTAAGCAAGCTACAAGTAAATAAGAAATGAAAGAGAAAAAAAAAGCCATCCAAATAACTGATCAGAGTATTTCTATATTACAGCAGCTTGTTAGTTATATATGAGCACTGAGCCAGTCCCTCTTTCTCTGTAATATCAGTTACAATAAACTTACCTTCAGCCTCTCCCTCTTGCTCTATAATATCAGTTACAATAAACTTACCTTCAGCCTCTCCCTCTTGCTCTATAATATCAGTTACAATAATCATACCTTCAGCCTCTCCCTCTTGCTCTGTAATATCAGTTACAATAAACTTACCTTCAGCCTCTCCCTCTTGCTCTATAATATCAGTTACAATGAACTTACTTTCAGCCTCTCCCTCTTGTTCTGTAATATCAGGTACAATAAACATACCTTCAGCCTCTCCCTCTTGCTCTGTAATATCAGTTACAATAAACATACCTTCAGCCGCTCCCTCTTGCTCTGTAGTGAGAGTTTGTCCCCAGATCTGTCAGCACAAGCAGCCAGCCTTTCCCGTGCTGAGTTGAGCCAGTCAGTGAAATCCTGAGATGCATCTTGGTATTGTTGATGATCCCGCATGGCATTATCCAGCTTCCCAAGAATCCCTTTGGAAGTCTGACAGATCGTCTCATACTTGTGCTTCAGTTCACCCACAAATTTCTTCACCTATTTTAGCAGTCAAAAAAGACATTAAATTTTGTTGTTGTTGTTTTTTTTTGCTTAATTTTATTTAAATGTTAAGTTTTTGTAGGGTTATCAAAATGAAGTAAAGACTAATTATTCTGCATACTTTAAAAAAATGTTAGTCTTTAAATATTGCAAAAACAAACATGTTATTTTTTTGCAGGATGTTATGATTATGATATAATCTTGATTATGAATTATGCGATTACAGCCAATTCATTTTAGACATGAAATCATGCTCAAATTAAATTTAAGTATTTGGCAACTTTTTGAGGTTATTTGCTTTGGTATCATTCGCTTGAGTCTTGCAAGCATCTTTTCTCTAAGTCATGTATTAAGTCTCGTAAAGATGATAGCCTTAGATGTATGTAATGGTTTGTGAAGTAATCTCACTTGCCTTGGCTGATGGTGTGGACTGGGTTAAGGCCTGGGCTTTCTCAGACAAATTTTCTATGATGTGTTCTCGGGATAAAATGTCTTGATGGAGAACCTAATTAAATAGAAAAAAATGTATAGACATTAAAAGTTACTTTTTGCATTTAAATTAAATATGGAATATTGTCTTATACATATTAAGCAGCAGTTATATTAAAACTCGGGAAAATAGTGGCACCAGTAAATAATCTAATAAAAGAGATATGGAAGGCAGTAAAATATGAATCCACCAAGTCATTTTTGTTTTAAACTGCAAATTTAAAATTTTTAACAGCCACCACAAAAGTTAAGCAAACAGCCAAACTTCTAATAATACAAATTAAGTCATCGCATCAATTTATCTTTACACCAGAAGCCATTTCATAGTGTAATCTCATTTCTACCCTTAATTTCATGGACATTTAGTTTACCTTGTGGTTCTGTAACTGAGCTTTCTTTTCAGGTAGAGTTGCCTTCAGTTCTGCATCCTCCTTGAGCTTGACCTCCATGTCCAGCAGCCATTTTTGGAAGATTTCAAAATTCTCATCATAAGATGACCACTGGTTCATATTGATGTCCAACTTGCGCTGGATGTCAGACACCTCATCCCTCAAAGCTTCCCAGCTGTCTCTCAGGGTTCTGTCCAAGAAATGATTCCCCAACTAATAATATCTTTTTACTCAGACATTTTCATTATCTATGACCTGATCGAATGACTTTGCTAATTTAGTTTTTTTTTAATATGCACAATCATTGTCATGAGAAACTCGAATATATCATAGAAGTAGAGCAATTTTTAGTTCCTATCTCTTCGTTTTAAGTATTTTACAGTTTTAAATGATTAGAAGTTTATAGTGAAATACTTGATAAAAAGAAGATAGATATTTGTGACAAACATAAATGTTATGGAAAGCATAACATTTTAAAAATATTTTTGACACTGTCTATTTGTAGATAAAAATCCTTTGAATTAAGTGGGTGCAACTGACCTGATCTCTTGTCTGATAATATCTCTTCCCTGAGATGATGTACTGGGATACAGACGCTCTCCACTTTCTGTCGTCTGATGTATGTGATTGGCACCCTCGTCTCGCTCAGCAGAAAGTTCCTTCAGAATTATACATTAAACATCCTTTTACCACATGTATAAAGCATGCCTTAAAGATTTTTATAAAATACTCTATTACAAATCATTATCCTAAAAAATAGTATACTACAAGTGTTAAAAAAATAATATGAGTAAAGATGCTGCAAGTGTTGCAGTCAGAGCCGTCTTTACACCAGTTTGGGCCCCCGGGCAAAGAAATAGTGTTGGGCCCCTTCCCCGCAGGAATAAAAAATATATATACATAATATATATATATATATAAATAAACATATTCCCATGGGGCCCCTATGCTCGTGGGCCCCCAGGAAAATGCCCAACGGGCCTATGCGTTAAGACAGCCCTGGTTGTAGTATATCTTCTTTAAAATAAAATACAGGCAAAAGTTGACCTTAGCCAAAAATAAATAAATAAAAATAAGTTTTAAGGTGTATCAAAAAGATGACAAAATCAAAGATGAAACACACCTGAAGTTTTAGCATCCTGTCCTCCACATCTTGTTTATCTCCAGCCAAATCTGCACATACATGGAGCCTCTTCCTCAGAGTTTCCACCCATTCCATGCATTGTTGATGATTAGTTTTGAAGGCTTGGTGCTCCTCAACGTAGTCTTCCCACTTGGCAATGGTATCCTAGTGAAATATAGATTGTATGGCTCAAACTCAGTCTGAAAGTCCTTCTGTTCTTGTGCACCTCTTTTTTTAAAAGGATCCTATTTTAGAATTAAGTGATTAATATTTTTTTCAGCTAGCTATAAGAAATATAAGACTTTCATTCTTACTTTGGCCAGGTTTTTTAGAGTCTCATATTTTGTTCCCAGTTGTATGCTGTAACTGGCTAGTCTTGTGTCAGATGACTGCACTTGGGCAGCCATATTCTGGAGGTCATTAAATTGTTCTTGCTTGGATTTAATATCCCTTTGTAGAGCCTATTATTAAAACAATAACATTTTGTAAACATTGAATTTTATAAACTTGCAGTTTTCAATGATTTCATATTTAATCTTAAATAAATATCAATTTTTCTCAACTTCCTTTATTTTCAAAAAATATGTTAAATGTGTTGGTTCTGCATGTTTTTTTTTCTTTCCCATCTTTACATAGAGATAATATTCCATCGTTTAATTGGTGACATTTAGAATTATTAATAATATGTGAAAATGTATCACTTAAAATATATCAGAGCAGGTTGTGAAACAGGCTAAACTGAAATTTTTTAAACTTTCAAATATTTAATAACAACTACAACATTTTTAGATAAGACAGATCAGATAATGATGGAAGAGTCTTACTAGCTGTAAAATTTACCCTTATAGCAGAAGAGGTCACAATAAAATAAAATAGTAATTTAGTTAGTATTTTGTAAAATGTGTACACCTAATTCAGCACCAAAATTGTAGGCAGCATGTACATACAATCTAACACTAACTTGAACTTAATGAAATATCTGTGCAATCAATTAACACTTATAAAAGAAAAAATAACTGCTGTAAATGAGCTATTTGGAGACTTTAATCTCCATGATAAAAATTAAATCAACTTTTCCCTAGTAGAACATCAAAATATTACAGAAATGAATGAAATTTTTATTGATACAATATAAACTTAGTGCAAATAGTTTTTAAAAAAGCTACTTGGAAAAATAGTATACTTGAATTATTTTTGACTAACAGACCATGACTAGATGTAGAATTTTAAAATAATCCCTAGACTCTTAGATCATGATATTCTTACACTATTACACAAATATGCAAAAAACCTAAGAGACTCATTTAATCTTCTGTATAGAAATAGCATCAAATATATAAGATAATATAAGATACAAAATTTCACCTTAAAAGTTTCAACTTGTGCAACTTTTTCCTTCACAGATGCCTTGAGTTCACAATCTTTGAAGGCTGATTCTGTCTCTTTTAGCCAGCGGTTCAAAACATCACAAGAGCCATCATACAATTCAAGCGCTACGCCCAGGAATAAATTAGTTTTTGAAATAAACCAATGTTTTGTAAATTCTGGTTTTCTTTAATCAAATTGTTTTGCATAACATGTTTCATTACCATTTCTGTGGGGTTTGTTTGTTGTCTTTTTTTTATTAAACTTTTGAATTACAGTCGAAACCGCTTAAGTCGACGGCGTTGGGGTATGCAAAATGGCATCGAGATAACCGATGATCGAGTTAAAACGAAAACCAATATGGCGGCAAAATATTAACATGCGCTTGAAATTTCTTTATATACGTGTTGTGCGTTAATTAGTGATGGAAGGATTAATCATAATCGTATCGGAATATCGGGACCCGATTTCTTCACTCTTACTCTTTCTTAAGTGACTTAAGGTTGTTAAGACCGTTCGTTTTTAATTACCGTTGAATTTTAAATATAACGCCGTTTTGCGGTGATTCCCAGATTGAGCGATACTGTGCCTACGAAGCCACTTGCTTGATTTTCCTTACAAGCTACACAAATAAGTAACCTACACATCCCCTAATTGTCCCCTAACCATTCTTTTCCTAATCATCTTCTTTGGGTCCGTCCCCTCAGCTTACAATGGACTTAGAATGGTCTATCGTGACCTATATATGACTCATGACAAAGCGAACTCTTCTCTATATAAACGTACACAAATAAATTAGGTACGCCTTTTGAACTTTTGAACCTCCAACTTTGACATATTTTAATTAATTCTAACCAATAGTTAAATGGCTTTTGCACACGGCCACTTCTTATGAATGAAACAATGAGAACAAAGCAGTAGTACAGTACATGTAATAGTCAAAATGAGATTGAAGGATGAATGGTTGCCAATGACAACAAGTCTGCACACGGTACATTTTATTATTCCATACGATCCTCTCAGCTTACAATGGACTTAGAATTCCTTCGGTAACTTGATGCTAATACGACTAACCAACAACAATGGTGTGGGAGATTGAGAGTGGGGGTGGGTAAACTGTCTGTAGTCTGTTATATTATATATTTTAAAATCTGGGGAGCCTTGTTTACAGTAAGCACCCTATGATTTTTCGTCCCATCACTAGCGTTAATAAATGAGAATGTACATGCACATGATTTTCGAGGTTTTTTTTTACACAAAGGCGTTGCCGTTATTTGTTTATCATGACCTATATATGACTCATAACAAAGTGAACTCTTCTCTATAAAAGTGTACAAAAATAAATTAGGAACTCCTTTTGAACCTACAATTTTGATACATTTTAATTAATTCTAACCAATAGTTTTTTGCACAAGGCCACTTCTTATGAATGAAACAATGAGAACAAAGCAGTAGTACAGTACATGTAATAGTCAAAATGAGGGTGAAGGATGAATGGTTGCCAATGACAACAAGTCTGCACACTGCACACGGTACATTTTGTTATTCCATACGCATCGAAATTTTTTAGACATGAGATTCTACGTGCATCTTTGCTATTGGAGCAATTACGTAATACTCGGCATCACTTACGCGGCCGATTGCCGAGTATCTCAGAGTATACAAAAATCTACCGATGCCGAGTAGCCGAACCGATCGGTTCAGCCCTATCGATAAGAACATTTTCAAAAGCTGGCGATTTAAGTTAGTAACAGTAACACAGCGCTGTGAGCAAGGGGGCTGTGACGTCACCAGCGAAGCAGAAATTGTATGCCTTGGTTATAAAAAAATAGAGTCAAAATGAGGTTAAAGGATGAATTGTTGCCATTGACAACAAGTCTGCACACGGTACATTTTGTTATTCCATACGCAACTAAATGTTTTAGACATGCGATTCTGCGTGCATCTTTGCTATTGGAGCAATTACGTAATACTCGGCATCACTTACGCGGCCGATTGCCGAGTATCTCAGAGTATACAAAAATCTACCGATGCCGAGTAGCCGAACCGATCGGTTCAGCCCTATCGATAAGAACATTTTCAAAAGCTGGCAATTTAAGTTAGTAACAGTAACACAGCGCTGTGAGCAAGCGGGCTGTGACGTCACCAGCGAAGCAGAAATTGTATGCCTTGGTTATAAAAAAATAGAGTCAAAATGAGGTTAAAGGATGAATTGTTGCCATTGACAACAAGTCTGCACACGGTACATTTTGTTATTCCATACGCAACTAAATGTTTTAGACATGCGATTCTGCGTGCATCTTTGCTATTGGAGCAATTACGTAATACTCGGCATCACTTACGCGGCCGATTGCCGAGTATCTCAGAGTATACAAAAATCGGCCGATGCCGAGTAGCCGAACCGATCGGTTCAGCCCTATCGATAAGAACATTTTCAAAAGCTGGCGATTTAAGTTAGTAACACAGCGCTGTGAGCAAGCGGGCTGTGACGTCACCAGCGAGGCAGAAATTTTATGCCTTCACTTGGTTATAAAAAAATCACATCTAACATTTTCAAAAAGCTGGCAATTGGTCATGGAGATCGAGATAACCATCATTAAGTGGCAAATTTGACCCTTTTTTTGTGCTCGTGTTATGAGGTTTCGGCGACTTAAAAAAATCGAATTAAACGACGAAAAAATGCTAAGACAAAGAGAGAATTTGGCGGTTCCAATAAAAACGTCGACATAATAGGGTGGTCGAGCTAACCGAGCTCGAGGTAAGTGGGTTCGACTGTAGTTAGATATACATTGAATTACAATATAAGTGAAATATTTGGGGAATACAGAAAAAAAAATCAAATTATGCATTTTCATCACATCCTTCACATATAAATTTTAATAAAATAAGTTCAAAGTATCAGAAAAAATTCCTGTACACACCTTTAATGGCTTGTAAAAGTTCCTGTTGTGAATTATTCATGCGGCTTACTAGGTTGTCCCAGTCAGAATTCAATGACTCTAGCTCACGCACAAGGTTGGCTTGACCCGAAGGGGACGTGTGTGCCAGAGTTTTTTGCCCTTGTTGAAGTACTAAGTTTTTCTTAGATTCTCCATCTTTCAAGTTTGCCACAATTTCCTTATTGGTTAAACAGTCGCAGTTCAAAAAATTTATTTGATTATAAATTAAATTAAATTATTTTTTTATTAGTAGTTTTAAACAAGAATCTTTAAGTGTTTCATTTATAGAAATTTTAAATACCAAGCACCAATAGCAGTTGAAAAGTACAACTGAGATAAAATCAAACTCATTTTTTATATTACAACAAATATTTTCACTCAGCTACCCACCTTCAATCTTTCTAATCTATTTTGTAATGCCTGTTTGTCTCCCCCTAGCTCTGAGCAAACAGCAACTTTGTCACTTGTTGCATTCATCCAATCACGAAATTGCTGGTAGTTGTCTTGGTACAATTGATGTTCATCAGCATAGCTTTCAGCTTTTTGTGCACAACTCTAATGACGATTTAAAAAATTTTAAAATATACCACATCAATGGTAGGGAAATATTTTTAAAAATCAGGTCAACTGGATAAATAAAATCATACATTTGAGATACATTTTGGAACCATTGAATTATTTAACTGTAAGTCCAAGACCACATAGAATTTCTTTGAGTTTGAGATACATTGCCTTGCAAATGACTAAATTTCCTTTCTTTTAACAAAACAAAAGTAACTATTCTTAAATAAAACTGACCTCCGCTGTCTTACAAAGGGCCTGGTATTTGCTGTTGAGCTGTTTCAGCTTGTTTTTGACCTGGGATGATGAGAGTGCTGTCCCTTTGTCACTAATACTGTCAATCATAGTCTGATGAGACAAGATGTCCTGGTGCCTTGTCTGGAACAAATATTTAATTTTAATTATATTATCAACTGATTCAAATTATAAAAGACTTAAATTCAAATTGTGAAGAAATGACTGTTTGGTTTGGGAATTTTTCTTTTTTAAGAATTTTGTATGCCCTGACCTTGTACTGCTGTAGCAGAGCTTTCTTTTCCTGCAAGGTCATCTTAAACTCTGGCTCCAGCTCAACCTTAGCCTCCACATCCACCACCCACTGGTACAGCTGGTCAAAGTTTTCATCAAACGACTGCCACTGCATCCTGCTGCCATCAAGCTGCCGCTGAGTCTCATTGAGGCTGTCATTGAGACCTTCCCAAGCATCCCTGAGGCCTCTCAGCTCCTGGCGAATCAGCTCTCTTCCCTCATTGGAAGTGTTTAGGTACAGCTTTTCCCCTGCTTCAATGGCTGCATTGAAGCAAGCAGAGCCAGCTTCTTTGTTGGATATCAGATTCTGTATAACAGTAATCATTGTTAGCTAGTATCATGACTTTTAATAAACTGTACTAGTAAGATTGTGACTCTACAGGTGCTGGGACTAAGTGCTATCATCAGTAAAACATTCAAATACTGACAAACTTAAAATGGAGAAAGGCTCATTAATGTTTAAAAAATAATAAATTACATGTAATTCAATTTAAGATTAGATGTCATTCCTTTTGTTTGTCAATTTTTTGCTTACCATTGTGCTTGATGCTTTTTATTAACCCCTTTACCGGTTGTCCTGACTATAGTCGTCTTGATCTATTGACCTTTACACGGTAGACCCGACTATAATCGTCCAAATTATATTATGATCTGCAGTATGCGGCAGACCCGATTATTCTCGTCCAAAATGCTATGACGTAGTTACAGTGCTCAAAACTATGGGAAGCCATAGGCTTCAAAAATACCTAAATATTTTATTTTGATGGTTAAGAAACAATCAAATTTTTGTGTACACTATGACTTCTTCGGTGTACCATACTGTTTTAGATTTATTCGCCAAATAAGGGTTAGTTTTAAAAATTTTAATAGCTGGTAAAGGGGTTAAGGGTTATCAGGTTTGAAAATGATGTGTTATTGACATGGGGCTTCTTCACTAACCTAAATTACATTAACAAAAACCTATCCCTAAAGCTCATATGAAAACACAACAACAGTCTTCCTAAACTATCAAGCTATAGACAATTAATTAATTTTTACTAGATTGTCTAGTAGTAGAACTATCATTAATTAAACTTTTCCCTAGCTAGCAGCTGGCACAATGTGCATACCTGTAAAATAGCCAACTTTGTGTTGAGAGAGTCCTCGTCTCCTACCATGGAGCTGCACTGTTCCAGTTGTTGTTTTGCCATGTTTAACCAGTCTAATGCAGCTTTATGGCTCTTACTGTACTGGTTGTGGTCCTCTATGTTTTGCTTACATTTCTCAACTTGTTCCTGCACATTGAAAATATAATATTTTTTATTTTTAAATGTCACATCAACAACATAACAGTGATTATACAAAAACTTTTGACTCGATTCTTTCAAGAAGCGTAGAGGCAATGTATTTTAATACCTACCTTGACAGATGCAGTGAGGGACTGATAACGATTGGCCAGCTGTCCGGCGTAAGATAATGTCCTGCTGTCGCCACTGACATGACTGATCTCTTGAGCTGCGTCACGCATGTTTTCAACTTCTGCTCCGTGAGACAATACAGACTGTTCCAGGGCCTGAAATTACAAGATTGCCTGTGAGTTCATATGAGATCAGTTGAGATAAGTTAGTTGAAAATGCTACTTTAAAGTATAATATCTTTTGCTTATTAAATTAATCTTTAAAAAGATTTTGTGTACAGGGTAGTTTTAATAAAATATTATGTTATAAAATTAACCATCATTTTTTAAGCCATTTTTTATGTTTATTTTGAATTATCAGTGTAAGTATGATGAAATTAATAAATAATATTATTTATACATTTTAAAAATAATCAAAACTATTTTTTTTTAAAATCCAACACTGAAGACTGAGACAGTAAGTAGTTCAGCTAATGCACTTAACCTTAAAGTGTTCCAATTGTTGCTTTTTAGAGTTAATATCAGGTTGAAGGGCAGCCTCGGTTCTAATGTCAGCCTCTGTATCTTTCAGCCACTGAGACAAAACTTCATAGCGCTGATCATACTCTTGCCACTGTCCCATAGAATTCTCTAATTTGGATCTGTTTGGATTTTGGAAGGAAAGAAAATTAATTTTTAAAAATTGTAGAAAGCAACTTCACTGCAGGGTTTAATTGATCATTTTAAACTGACTATGACAGAACAATTTTTATGGGGAAAATAAAATAAATACTATAAAATTTGTGTCTTGTAAGTTTATGACCATTTGGTTACATGTTAAGTTCATTGAAGATTGGATATGAACAAAAAACTGTAATGTGCTAAGGGGATATGTAAGCATTCTAACAATGCCTTTTGAGAAAAATGTGGAAATATTTAAATAACATTTGTTTCAATTTAGAAAAGTAAGAACATTTAGTAATTTTATGATCTTGTTGGGGCTGCTGTTTTCTATTACAATTACAATGTCACTCCAATTGTACTCACTGAGTTTGGTTCAAAGATTGTATCAGATTCTGCCAGTCTTTCTCCATTGCTTTACGATTGGCCTCAAGTTCAGCTTGCTTGGCTTTAGGGAGAACTCCTTTGATGGCATCCAGTCTGTTTATGGCTTCTTGACGTTTTTCTTCTCCTTCTTGAAGACCAGCTTTCAAGTCCTGGGTAAAGAAACAATTTATAATAGACAGCATTAAAAAAAATAAATCATTATTTATCTGATCTTCTTATCGTATCACATTCCTTCCGTACAGAAGATGATTACATCCTTTGCTTATCCATCCTTTATGTCTAGTCTTGAATTTTTATTAGAGTTTTAAATATTGATAATGTCTTAGTTTGATCAGGAAACCCATTCCACACCCAAATTACAGATGATAAGAAAGAGATTTTGTATGTGTTTGTTCTTGTGTAAGGAATAAGAAAAAGAGTTTTTATCCCTATCTACGTCTGAGGTTTTATAAGATTATCCTTTTGTATTTCCAAGTTAGAATTAATTGCCTTATGCATTATTTCTACTTTGCTCTTTGTTCTTCTGTCCTCTAGTGCTTTTAAGTTTAATTATTTAACTAATGGTGTTACTGTTGTCAATTTTTAATTAATGAATTTGAATTTGACAGCTCTTTTTTGAATTTATTCTAGTTTATCAATGTAAGGTAGTATTTTAGTTAGGGCTGGTACTGACTAAAAAATTTTTGTTCAATTAATCAGGAAAAAATTTAATCGATTAATTTTGATTAATTATATTTTTATAGCGCATACATAGATCCAGTTAAGTCGCAATTCATTATTTTGCGAAATCGGTTAAGTCGAGATAATTCCATGGCTCCCAAATTTTGTGACATAACACAGCAAATTGGTTCTGCTTTGCAAGAAATAAGTAAGAAAAACCTTTATGTTTACGTATGCATATCTAAATAAATATAAATAACACAAGGGAAAAGAATGTAGGTTAAAAAAAAATAAAAATTATTAATAAATTGCAACAAAAAAAGATTAGAAATATTTTCTTAAATTTTAATCAAATTTTAATAGATCAAATTAATTTTAATCCAATAAAAAATTTAACGATAAATCGATTAATTAATCATTAATTTCCACAGTCCTAATTTTAGTTTTATATTCTTGTTGTAACAGGGGATGGTAAAAATAATTATAAAACTGAAAGAATTAGGTGTTTTAGGGATAACTTTCTCCAGCAAAACATTCCACAACAACATTTCTCTGGCCATAAGCTTATTTCAAACAAACCTTAATTGTTGCAAGTTTGGCCTCCACACTGTAACGGTCACCAGCTATGTCTCCACACCAGGCCACTTTTTCCTTAGTGTTATTCATCCACCTCATCTGAAGCTGCTGGGCTTCAGAGCACTGTTGTTCTAGTTGGTTCAGCAAAGAACCCTGGATCCTGTCTGCTCTCTGTGTGAGAGACTCAAACTTCTTCATCACCACGACGCCATCTTTGGACAGGCTGGAGGTCTCGGCTGATGGGTACTTCTTCTGTAGGTTTCCTGTCTTCTCTTGGAGTGTTGTTATCTGTCTCTGGTGTGAGGCCAGTTCCTGCAGCAGGTGCTGTGATGGGGGAAAAGAAAATTACAATATTACATTATATTCATTACAATAAAAAAAAAGCCATTAGTATTTTTTTGTTGCAGTGAGAAAAAAATACAACATTGACATATCAGCAGATATAGAACTGACAAAATGAGGTGTTTTAAAGACAACTTACAGTCGCTGAGTGTTATTTTGTTGGTTCTTATTTTAAGCAATTTTCATTAATTACCTTATCTAATAGATATATATTCTTACCTTAGCTGTTTCATATCTCTCTATCAAGTCTTCCTTGCTACCAGTAACATCATCACACTTAGCCAGTGCCTCCTTGAGCTGGTTCATCCATTCTGTCTCATCTGTCATGGACTGCTGGAGGCCTTGGTGCTCGTCAGTGAAGGTTGACATCATGGATTCCAATTGATTAGCTGCACAGCGGTAATGGAAGATTTGAGAAAAATAATGTGAAGGTTACAAATCTATAACGAAATACATATTTATTATCTCCAGTAAGTTTAGCAATTGTTATAGTAAACCCCATATTAAAAGAAACATAATTATACCAAAAAATATTAGATTGTATTAGGGAAACAAATTTCTTAATGATATAGACATTTATTTTATGAGTCATCCTCATTTTTTTTATAATAAAAACTTTATTAAATAATAATACAGAAAAGGAATGTTGAAATACATTTTTTATTTAAAATTACAAATTCAGCTGTGTATTAATAATTAACTTATGCATAACTTATATTTTCACAATAAACGTTTTTAATGTCATATTTTATCACACATTATCCTTTGTTGGTTTAAATTTAAAACATGTAGACCAGTTCTTCTCAAACTTTTTAGTATGGTGGACTGGCAGGAATTTTTCCATTGCACCAGGGACCAGTGAACTATTTTCACTGTACTGACGTGGTGGCAAAATGTTATTTATTTTATTTTATTTGTTTCATTTTATGTGTTTATTAATGAAAAATTGACATTTTGTACAGGGTTTTAGTATTAATGGTTGCAAATAAGGGATTATAGTTAAATTTTTCTATCCTTTTTGATAACTTCTGCGGTCCGACAGTTGATGGCCCACGGGCCGGCACCAGTCCTTGGACCACCACTGTGAGAAGCCCAGATGACAAACTCTTTTTTTTACCAATAGATTAACAGAAGCCAGGTCGTTTAAACTTAAATACAACTTCACTTTAAATAACAAACCCAAAACATGTACCTAGCGTTTCTGCTTTCTTGAATTGTTTCTGTATGTCTTGTTGGGTAGATGCCAGACTTGGGATGGATTTATTTTTATTGAGTTCTTGTAAGTCTTTGAGTTTCTGTTTGACTTCATTCATGACCTCCTCATAATAGGGGGCCTCATCCTACAATATTTAAACATGTAAACTTAAGTAATCGTCTTTTTAAAATATTAACTACTCTGAACTTTGATGTATTTTAGTTCTATGTCAATAGCAGATACTGAAAACATGATAACAGCTATAAATAGCCAACCTTTGTGTTAAATTATTTTAAAATAGAACAAGCTAACCCATGACCACTAGTAACTCTCACCTTGAACTTGGTAAGTCTTGATTCCACACTGACAGCGTCATCAAAGTGATTGAGGCTGTCATCCAATTTGCTGACCATAGAGTTGACCCAAGCACTGACCTCTTCCTCCCCTGATTGTATCTGATCCCAGCAGGCCAGTTGAGCTTCCAAATTTTCTTTGTGTTGATCAATGACCTGAAAGATATTGGTGTTACTCACATATCATTTATTGCATTATTGGCAGGCGTACGAATTCAAATTCATGTTACCACTTTGTTGTTGAGAAAATAACAAAAAATGTTATTGTTTAACACAAAGTGGACATTACTTACAGAGTTAGCTGTCTCCCATTTTAGATTCACTTCATCAAGGTCATTTTCCATACCAGAAAAGTCAAAATTAGGAATACTCTTCAAGTCTTCCAGCAGTTGCACCCCTTTGGTGTTCATGTGGTCCAAGTGAGTCTGATTGGCATGGAGTTCAAACTCAGCATTCTGAAGGCAAGAAGAAATATTCAATCTGACATATATTAAATACATCAACCTGATTCAAATATTCAATCTTACATATATTAAATACATCAACCTGATTCAAATATTCAATCTTACATATATTAAATACATCAACCTGATTCAAATATTCAATCTGACATATATTAAATACATCAACCTGATTCAAATATTCAATCTTACATATATTAAATACATCAACCTGATTCAAATATTCAATCTTACATATATTAAATACATCAACCTGATTCAAATATTCAATCTTACATATATTAAAAACATCAACCTGATTTGCATTATTTTCTTATTTCTTTTCAATGAGACCTAAAGGATTAATTCTATCATATATTAGAACAGGCTATAGATTCAACCTTCACATAAAGAACTTTCAAGAAAAATGCTGTGAACTTTAAAAAATGTAGGATGACACTTTCTACACTCTTCATCACAGAAATTTAAGACCACCTTATTCAGGGCTTATGCTGTTAGGACTAAAAGAAGTAAAAATTTCTTTTATAGCCTAATATTTCAGAATTGACTGAGCCAGTGGTTTTTCTAATCTAAAGGATAACAAATAAAGTCATTCTTCTCACTTGATTTTAATGCTAGTAAAATATTTTAGGTGTCTGGTGTTTGATTTATTAAAATTGTCAAATGTTGTCCCTTTTAAAAAGGATATAATAAATATATACATATCTGCACAGTAATGTTTTGTAATAAATTTAATCAGAGGAATAAAAATATCAATATTGTGTTTTAGTTCATAAACTTCATAAAATATTATTTCAATTATTTTCAAAGTTAACTATCCATGTGATTTACTTTTTAATTTTTCTCAATTTTTGCTGATTGTCTTTAAAATTCCAGAATATTGTGCAATTATATTTTAGTGCAGTGCTTCTCAAACTTTTTAGTATGGCGGACTGGCAGGAATTTTTCCATTGCACCAGGGACCAGTGCACTATTTTCCCTGTACTGACATGGTAGCAAAATGTAATTTATTAATTTCATTTTATGTGCTTATTGCCGAAAAATTGACATATTCTATATGGTTAGTATTAATAGATGAAAATGGGGGTTTATAATTAGATTTTTCAGTCATTTTTTATAACTTCTGCCAACCAGCGGCGGATGGCCCATGGACCAGCACTGATCCGTGGACCACCACTTTGAGAAGCACTGTTTTAGTGCACACAATGACAAAAGAGGAGATATAGAAAAAAAGGATAAAGGGAAGGGAATATTAGAGACAAGATAGAATGTGTGCCATTAGAAAAGAAAGTTTACCTTATGGAGGTCTAGAGACTTCTTTACATCAGCTTGATTGTTGAATGCCAGATCTTGCTGTAGAAGGGGGTTGACATCATCAACAATTTTCAGCACTCCTTGTTTGGCATCATTGTACTGCTGCCACATGTTGGCCACGCCATTCAGCTGTTGGTGTTTGTCTGCTATCAGCCCTTGGATCTCTTCCCAGGCGGCATTCACCTGTTGAACATCAAGGTATATTTCCATTTGAACTGAGTTGATCAAGTGATCTTTAAGTTATTTATTATCAAATTACTATAAAGTCACAGGGAAATGAAAAGAATTCAAATTTGAATATTCTTATCTTCTTATCTTATCTATACAGAAACTCCATCTATGCAGAAGATAATTGCGTCCACAGACTGTGACGGATGATCTTTTGGCAAGTGATGCAGCGTTCACAGGCCACGACTATGAGGGTTCCACTCATTACCCAGCCGCCTAACTAGTGTTAGGTACCCATTCGGAGCTGGGTGATTCAGGGACGCCCTAGGCCCCGGGAACAAATCCTTGCCTTCACATGGATTCGAACCCGTGACCATCGGTACGCCAGTCGAGCGCACTGCCACTCAACCACCACGTCCCAAAGAGCTTTCCCTAAAGAGCTTTACCCACCTGGCCAAGCTGTTGTTGAATAGCTGCTGCCTTGTTTGGATCACTGTGCATGATTTGTCTTCCAAGTTCTCTCAGTTGTTCATACTCTGGGTTATTATTAAATACATCTTCTCGAATGGCCTAATTGATAGATAAATACTTTGGTAAAATCCACATGTTCAATTGCAAACAGTTCAAACTTTAGTAAAATAAAAGCACAAGATTGGGGAATATTATTTAACAAGTTTAAAATACAGGCAATAAATTATAATTATTATAAATTAAAGTATTTCAAGTTCTTCTCTCTCTTCATTGTCATTTCTTCCTATTGCTTTTTTTTATGCGCTATGAGCATTTGGTACTGATAGATACCAGCACAATTGAAATGAGCATTATACATTGATATTATTATTATCCCCAAACTCAGTAAAGAGTTGGTAATAGAAGGCAAAAGAATTTGCAAAGGTATTGAAAGAAGAGAGGAGTAAATTGCACATCTTACCTCAATTTCTTTGACAAGATCCTTGAGACCCTGCAGGTTAGATTTGCCAGGCTTGGCAGCCAGTAACTTTTTCTGGACTTTGATCAGGTTGCCAACTAGGTCGTCCTTCTTGTGGACAAACTCGGTGCTCATCTGAGTTATTTCACCCAGCTGTTCCACCTTCTGTTTAGCAGAGGCACCTGCCTGGTCACAGAGGTTCTCAAGTGCCTGAAGCTCAGACCCAAAATGCAGTGTCCTCTGGGTGGCTCGGTCTTTGATGACCATTTGCGCAGTGGACATGAGGTCGTCTAGACTGTCAGCATCCTTGCTCCAAGGTTGCAGGGATTTGCGTAGTGTGTTTATTTCCTGCATTATTTGAGCAACTTCTGCCTCACTTATATTTGGAGACTGAAGGCGGGCCTGCAGAATAAAGTAAAGAGATTTAACAATGGAAACACTTTAAGAAATCGTTTTTTTAGCTGTAAAAATTGTCTACACACCAATCAGGTTTAATTAAGTTTGCCGGATAATTCACCTTTCCAAATTAAAATTATACATCTCACTTAAAATGCAGAGGGCTCATATTTACAACATCACATTTTTCTAAAAGATTTTATGAGTTACCTGTAGAGACTTGAGTTTAGCTTGTACATCTTTCTGTGCATCATTGTATCCCACCCACTTTTTGCACAAGTCTTCTCTGTTGCCAATCAGGTCTTCTACTTTGGTGTATCCTTCTATGATTTTGTTGAAACGCTCACTGAGAATGGCAGCCTCTTCCTCATCGCAGACAGACACAAGCTCTTTAAATTCTTGCTGGAGTTCTTGAAAGGTTTTATCTTGTGCCCTTGTTTCATCTTTCATTGACTGGAGAATATTTATAATAAAAACATCTTAGATTGGATGCAAAGGTCAAGAGGTCAAAACTCTTTTTAAAAAAACATCATTTAATTATATAATCAAAGCATGGCATTTTGATATCTTTTTAACGATTCATTATTTATATTAAAAAATCTTAAATATTATTTATTGAAAAGTGCTAAAACTAAACTGCAAATAAATATTTCAAAGGTTTAAACTTCTACCTTCAATTTAGCTTGGATCTCCCCCACTTCATCTGAGTAGATCTCATTGCCATTGTCAAGATTTTTCTGCATCTTTGTCAACCATTTCTCAGAGTCTTGAAGTCTGCTGTAGAAGTCCTTCCTGTGCTGTAGAGCATTTGTTAGGACTTTCTGCCTCTCAGTTACAGCGTTGTTGACGTCACTAAAATGCAATTTGTTTATAAAAAATTATTTTTAAAAAGATCTTTTATAGTCAATACTTATGATTCCAAATAATATGTTTGAATTAACTGTTCTGAAATGTTTCAGCCAGTTTAAATCGATTATATTAGATTTGAACTTGGCCAAGACCTGCTAAAATCCTAATTTTTTTCAAATTTCAAAAGATAAACTTTTCTGTTTTTTTATCAACACTTGAAATTACAATTTTTCCAACTCAACTTTCTAAATATACAGTTTTTTCAAGGATAAAATTCTTTTGATTGTTCTACATGCTTGAGTGGGGAAGCTAAATTTAATTGTAACTCTATTCAATCAAAAATATTTTTTTTTACAATTTCAAATTTGAACTAACTTAATTTGACTTACTTCCAATCCTTTTTAATGGAATCTTGCTTAGATTTGATCACTTTGAGACCTTCAGGACTAGCATGGGTCTGCACCACCTCAAACTGTCTGGCTAAATTATGTAACTGAGACTGATGACTGCGCACCTCATCTTGTAAAGCCTATGAATGAATTTAAAAGCAAATCAAATAAAGATAATTATTTTTATCCTTTTATTTACTTAAAATATTTAAAGATTTGAGTGAGCAATGGAATAATTTTTAATAAAATATGAGAATTTGAAACCAAAAAGGTAAATGTTCATTTTCACAGGTATCTGGAAAGCACTAAGCTTATTTTTTGCATCAGAATTAAAAAAGGAATTTTACCTTGGCCAAAGCCAGTTCATGTTCCAATACTTGGATATCAGCTGTGTTAATGTTAGGATCAGTAGCCAATCTATTCTGAATCTTGTCAAGAGTTTCTTGGAAAGAATCTAACTCATTACTGTATGCAGTCCAAGCCTCATACATTTTGTCCACTTTGCGTGACCTGTCTTCAGAATTTGATAAAATGCTGCCCCATCTCTTCTGGATGTTTTCTACTTCTTGATGGATGTTAGGCTGGTCCATGAGGTAGCTGGCTTCTGTACTCATTTGTTCAAAGACTGGAAGATGCTCTTCACATTCTTGTAGGAACAGCTAGGAGTATTAGACAAATGTAAATTATTCCCTTAAAGATTAAAAATTTAATTTTAATGCATTGCTTATTATCATATGCTTAATTTTCTTTGAATCATTACATTCGTCAACATGTTTTGATAAATGAATTGTAATGTATATAATATGACCTGAGTATATTTGCAAAAAAATAACTTTGTACCTGAGTTTAATAATGCTATTCACAATTTTAACAAGTTTTATGCTTTCTCTGAGATTTCTTCACATCCAATGACAAAGTAGGAGTGTACACTGTCAACAAACCTGGTGTAGTTCATACATGTCCTTGGCTTCCTCTTGTGATGCACATTTGGGCAGCTGGGTGGCACAGTATTTCTCAGCCTTGGTAATCCACGGCATCAGCTGCTCCTGTAAGGTTTGATACTTCTGCCAGTGTGCCACGTTGCCAGACAATGCAGTACTTCTGTCCTTGGCCCTGGCGCACAGAGATTCCCACTGCCGACGGACACTCGTCAGCTTGGATTTTAGAGCTGCTGTTTCACGAGATCTAAAATTCTGGGTTAAACCTCTGGCATCTTTCTCTAGATTTTCTAAAGTCACATGGTTTTCATAGACTTGGCTGGAGATACCCTGTAAAGATGTATTAAGGTCATTATAAATAAATGCATAAGTATTAATCAAATAACTGACATAATTTTTAAAGTATTGATACAAAACAATGGAATATATTTTCTGTGAGTTATTTAACCTCCACTAAAATGACTTAATTCAATAAATTTGTCAAAGATGTAGTTTTAAATTTTCATAGATACTTCACTTTGCATTTTAGTGATATATCATTGAATCTTACAGATGAAAAGAAGTAAATACTCTCTATCTAGACTAGGGGTGGGCAAACTACTATTTCTTACTAATGCGGCCCTTGCCCCAAAAAGTTTGCCCACCCCTGATCTAGACTCTTGTCTTATCTATACAGACGCTCCTTCTATGCAGAAGATTATTGCGTCCACAGACCATGACAGATGATCTGTTGGCAAGTGATGCAGCGTTCACAGGCCACGGCTTTGTGGGTTCCACGCATTACCCAGCCGCCTAACTGATGTTAGGTACCCATTCGGAGCTGGGTGACTCAGGGACGCCCTAGGCGTTGGGAACAAATCCTTGCCTTCACATGGATTCGAGCCCGTGACCATCGGTACGCCAGTCGAGCGCGCTGCCACTTGACCATCGCGCCCCCAATTTAAGAATTACCATAAACTCTAATTTTCCATTTCAATCTTATTTGTGGCTGTGAATCAACTTAAAAAAAACATTAATTGTATTTCAGTTTCTTAAGTATGAATAAAAATTATTGATTAAATGATAGCTCAAGACCAACCTCTGCTTTTTTCAGCTGTGTATCTGGTGAGTCCTTTTTGTTGTCATAAATCTCATTTAGTTTGGCCTCTTTCTCATTCAGCCAATCACAGAAGTTGTTCAGTCTCTTATAGTACTCGCTCCACTTGGCGATGGTTGCCTCAAGGTCAGACAACTTTGCATTCAGGCGATGGGACACACTCTCAAGTTTTTTGTCAATGTCTGTCATCTCTCCTTTGAGTGGACCCTGGCGTTCCCTGCTGGCTCCATCAGCCAACAGAGCATTGAGTTTTGTCATTTCAGTCAAGCTGCCTTTCAGCTTATTTAATGTGCTCTGAAGCTCCTAATGAAAAGGAATATCATCAAAGTATTTAAATCTACTCAACATGCATACAAAAATCATGTTTGTGGAGGAAATGGGAAGTGTTTCAATGAAATATGAAATTGAAATTATTTATGGGCATTTAAGTATTTTGGTGTATTAAAAAAAATTAATTCAGAATAAGTAAGGAGATACATCATAAAAACACAACACATTAAATAAAAATGTATTAAAAAGTAATAATTATAATAAAATTATTGATGTTTGGTAGTTTTAGAAAATATATGTTTATTTTACTTTTGTTTACTTATTGAATGATGAATGTGTTATACAATTAGTAGATATCATGAAATGCTATTTGTTCCATTTTAAGTGAGGAATTTTATTTTTAAGAACAGTGAGATCAAAGCTATCAGGAAATATTTTCCATTTAATTCCTTACATTAGAATTTATCTCAAATGTGTAAAAACTTAATTTAAGAAAAATCCGATCACAATCAATTATTTTCTTGATTACCTTTTTAGTCTGAAGGTCTTTGATTGCATTATCTTGATTCATTGATTCTATTGGTTTCTCCAGTTCTATCTCAGCCTTCTTTAGGTAGTTCAAGAGAGTGGCCTTCTCTTTCTCATAATTCTCCCAATCCTTGACTTGTCCCTGTGATGTTTCATGTATTGTAAACATATGAAAACCAAAGTTTATGTGAAAGGTTTTACAAAGATGATTTGATAAGATTACTTTTTAATTTTATAATCATATTTATATAATATAATTTTTTTTAAATTTTGTGTTGACAAACCTTTAGTTTTTCATGTTTAGCTTTTGCTAAATCATTGGTGTCTTTCCACTTCTTGTCTAATTCAGAGATAGTTTGCTGTATGAAAGCTGGTGCATTTTTATCTTTTTGAAGGCGTCTGCCTGCCTCAATTTCTGCCTGGATGTTGGCTTTTTCAGCTTCAAGTTTTCCAAGAAGATACTGTTAAAAGAAACCAATTGAGCCCTTAATTATCAAATGCAACTGTTTTTAATCAAGAGTTATTTGAATCATTATTATGTTAAGAATACATAATTAAGGCTAGAGAAAAGTTTAATTTAAAAAAACAAATGTAAGGATTTTTTTCCTCAATCTCTTTTTTATAAATAAAATCTATACAGTAATCTTTAAATATAACTGACAGATCATCTATAGATTGTATTCAATTGTATAAGAGTTCGTGCATAAAAATGTTTTTTTTTACTAACTTCCACCATACCCTACCCCAACCACTTAAATGCACAAATCCCTCTAAATGATCCTATGTAATGCTTGGGTACACTTTATGCTAACCACATTCTGGATCTTATGTCAAATGATTTATCTAAATAATTTTTATATTAATAACTAGGTAAAAATAATTATTTGAAAACCCCTAGCAGGAGGCCAACCTTTCAAAATATGACAATTAACTGACATCCCTTTCAATGTGTTATACCTCATGTTCCTGTAGGTACGCTCTTGCATCTTCTAGGCTATCAATGTGTGGATGTTCCATCGCCATTCTCTGGGCCTCATCCAGCCAACTGGACTTTTTCCCCAAACTGTCCCGGTACTCGTAGCCTTTGGATAGAATGTTGGACTTGTCCAAGGTGGCATCCATATTGGGCTTGACACCTTTGAATCTGCTCAACAAACCTTTGAGCAGTTCACGTTCTCTTTTGGCATCTCCCTCTGGGGCATCCTTAATGAGTTCTTCTAGAGACTTCTCCAACCATTTAGAATCCTCTTGATACTTGGCCATGTTCTTCATCTCCTTCTGCAAAATCATTTAAAAGTTCAGAAAAATGATGCATGAGAAGGACTATTTCTAAACTTTAATTTTAATTTGTTACTTTTTTTTTATTGCAATGCTAGCACCTGTCAATATGATTTTAAAGATTTTGCTGTGTTAGTGAGTTCCTAAAACTTTTAACTTGAATATGTCAATTAAAAGATATAAGCAGATAAACATTTGTAACAATGAAAACCTAAAACTACCTGGAACTTGGCCAATAAATCTTTGTATTCATCGCCAGTAAGGTTCTCTTGTGACATTGCTTGAATGAGTTTCTCAACATTCTGTACCCAGCCATCAACGTCATTCATCCTGGAGATGAAATAAAAGTCATTGTTGATTTTTGTTCTTCATTATTTCTCCAAAAATTTTTGTACAATAAAAATAATTTATTCAATAAAAATTGTGTCTCTTGTTATTTTAAAAAAAAATATTTTGTTCACATAATTAAAAATTTGAAACAAGAAATTTCATGCATTTGCCTAATTTCTTTTCTTTTTTGATAATTAACGTGAGGACTGTAATACTTTTTTTCCCCATTAAAATATAAAAATAATGTTAATGATGATGGTGATATACGATTATTTTCATTACAATGTCTAATAAATATAAATTAAATTTTTTCTCTGCAATTATTTAACAAAGTGAAAACAATCCTACTTTTGGTGGTACTCTTTCCATCTCTCTGGCAACTGTTTCAGCTGAAGATGTGTGTCTTGAGAAATCATTTTTAGTTTCTTCCACCTCTCCAAGTGATTCCTGTATCTTTGGTCCAGAGACTGCTCAACTGCACTGAGTTTCAACAGCTGTTGAGATATAGTCCTCATATTTTCCAGCCATTGCTCACATGACGAAACTAGGTTGCCATCCTCAAACATTTGCTATTGTGAAGAGCCAAAAGAAAGGACCAGTGGTTATTATAATTTAACTGTGAAAACAATATGCCATCTGTAAATGCGGTTTATTATAAGCAAATTAATTCAGATTTTTAGTAATAAATTTGTGTAAATATTAGTGTTTATTTACAAGCATTTCGTTATGAATAAATTTGGCTAGTTACAAATAATTACAGTGTGATTACTTAAATAATACCACACAATAAAGCATAAAAACATATCAAATTGATCTAAAATGAGTTTACATTAACTTCAATTACAGTGGGGCCCGCTTAAGTCGACAGCCTCGGGGTATGAAAAATGGCGCCGAGATAACCGATCACCGAGTTAAACGAAAACCAATATGGCGGCAAAATATTAACATGCCCTTGAAATTTCTTTATAATTATATACATGATGTGCGTTAATTAGTAATGGGATTATTAATCGGAATCGTATCGGAATATAGGGACCCTATTTCTTCACTCTTTCCAAAGGTTGTTAAGACCGTTCGTTTTTAAGGACCGTTTAAGTTTAAATATAACCCTTTATTGCGTTAGCGCAGTTTTTTTTCCCTAGTACATAACTACATGTATAAGGAATTCATCTAATCCTGCCCGACACACCTCGTGCGCACGCAGGGTCCGCTGGTGACTGGTGACTTACAAACTACACAAATACATAACCCACCACGTCCGTCCCCTCAGCTTACAATGGACTCAGAATTCCTTCGGTAACTTGAGTGCTAATCGGACTAACCAACAACAATGGTGTGGGAGATTGAGAGTGGGGTGGGTAAACTGTCTGTAGTCTGTTATAATATATATTTTAAAATCTGGGGAGCCTTGTTTACAGTAAGCACCCTATGATTTTTCATCCCATCACTAGCGTTAATAAATGAGAATGTACAATGTACATGCACATGATTTCTAAAATCTAACATTTTCAAAAGCTGACGATTGGTCATGGGGATCGAGATAACCAACACTAAGTGGCAAATTTGACCCTCTTTTGTGCTCGAGGTATTAGGGTTCGGCGACTTTAAAAAATCGAATTAACCGCTGAAAAAATGCAAAGACGAAGAGAGAATTTGGCGGTTCCAAAAAAAAACGTCGACTTAATAGAGCTGCCGAGTTAACCAGGGCTCGGGTTAAGTGGGCCCCACTGTAATTGAAATTTAAAATCATATTTAAATTAAATCATAGAAGCTAATGAAAAGAAAAGAAATCAAGGATCCATTTGTTTAGCTATTTCCAATAACACATTTTTAACAATGTAATCTACAAAGGCACAATTTTAATATGTCAATGTAACCAAATCAAGTTACTTTGTGCTTGGCCAAGGCTTCCTTGATGTTCTCATTTCTTTTGATTTGTTCTTGGGCCTGTCTCAGGAAAACTTCAGCTTTTTCCATCCCTAGTTCAAATTTGTCTTCAGGGATGGCAAATTCCAATTTCAACAACTTGATTGGTGCATGATGAAGAACATGCTGAAAGGACATTGAAATGTATTTCAGTTAAAATGACTTTAAAAGCCAGGTTTCATTTATTTACCAGCATATTAAATTGTGGAAACATTTTCTCTTACATTTAAATTAGTCAATTTAAAGATATTTAGTTGTGTTTTTTTTTACATATTTGCTAACATTTCAAATAAACTTTAATTGAAAATGAATTTTTCTAAAATAAAATGTCAAGGTTGCACTTGGGCTACCTGAATTTTTATTACAGTAACTCACTTAAATAATAATACATATTTGTGTGGCAATGTTAATTCATGCACAATTATTAATTTGAACACTTGCATACATAAAAAACTATTAAAATTTACTTTGCATATGTGGAAAAATAAAAGTGATACATTTTGTGAGCTAACGAACCTCCCATCTCTCCTTCAAGTGATCTAAAGTCTGTGACAGATGAATGCCATCTGATGCATCAAGCAATTGAAGAATTTCTTTAGCATTGTTTTCATAGTCGGACATCAATCTCTTGTCTATGTTGTTGAAGAACATCTATAAAAAAATAATAAGACAAGTCCTTAGATAACCTCAATTACAAATTTAGTCCAAATTTTAAACATTAAATTATAATATTACTAAGTAAAAGGCTTAGCCCAAATTTTGTCAATTCAATATTTTAAGCTTAGAAAGCTTCTTAGGCCTTAAATACTACAGCCTGTGATAAATGTTTCATGACACTTGATGGCTCTTTGTTATTATTAATCAAACTTGCTTTTTGGTTTAAAATGTTTATATAAAAACAATGACTCACTTTGTGTTTACGTATAAGACTATCAGGGGCATCATCTTTGTCATCTAGTATGTTAGACGCTGCATCCAGCCATTCCTCCAACTGTTGCTGTTTCTGCTGAAGTGACCGCCACAATCTGGTCAAGGCGTCAAGCTTTCGCTCCCAATCCTTGGCACTGGTTACCACATTCTGAAATCATCATTGTTCCATTTATTAGTAACTATTGATACTTTGAGATTGCTTATCTCATCGAACCACATATTTAGAAGAAAACTAGCCAGCTGAACCTATAGATCAAATCATAAAACTTCAATGAAACTATTGTGTATTTTTTGGGGGCCATAAAGTAAAGCTGACTTTTAAAAGATTTTTTTAAAAGTTTAATACTATCAACTCTACTTAACAACATGCTAGATCCCAACTTTGCAAGTCTACTTAGAACTAGGATCTAAATAAATATTAGTTCCTAAAGAAAACACTCTCTTGTCCCATATGCAAGAACAAACACATACAAATTCTTTCTTCCCACCTGGAATGTAAGCGTTGAATGAGTTGCTTAAATAAAAACAAGGAAAACCAACACATTTACAAAATTTAAATCTGTGATATAAATGCAAGACTAGACATAAACCATGGATAAGTGTAGAATGCAATAATATTCTGTATAGAAGTAGTGTCTGTATTGGATAAGATAAAACCATGCTTCCTCTCAGAACCTACCTGAAAATTCTCATTAGCTGCGGTCATCAGTTCCACAGCTGGTGAAAAGTCTACATTTTTCAACTTAGTTTTAGTCCCACTAATTTTTTGGAAGACTTTGTTCTTGCTCTCAAGGATTGATTTTTGATAAGTAATTTCAGTGAAGAAAGCCTGAAGAAAAAGAAGTTAAACGTTTTTTTAAACAGTTGCATGCTGGTCTATAAATGAGGTGGAAACATCATACACAGTTCATCCTCTATAATTAAAAATGCTGCAGCTGGTTAGAAGGAAAATAAGTGTTTTATTCTCCTTACAGCAGTCCAGTAAGCTTATTTGATGAAAAAACTTTGGCTCAATTGTAGGCAATTTATAATTAAACAAAGAATAATAATCTTAAATCCAGCCCACCTTGTGTTTCTCTAGTCTTGACTCTGCCTCCTCTGCTGTTGGATCCAATCTGTGTGAGGCCAGGAGCTCACTGCCTCTCTCTACCCACCCGGCCAAGTCTGTGATGCCAGTCTCCAGAGATTCAACATTTGGTAAGACAGCTTTCAAATACTTGATTCTCTCTGGAATCTCTTTTCTGAGTTTCACAATGGCCTGATACACACACACAAAATTTATATGTGAACAGAGTGAAAATGCTCTTTCAAATCACAATTTAAAAATATTTTCAAATAGTATAAAAAATATATTTAATAACAAAACTTTATATGTAGATAAACAGAGGTGAAATATTATTTCATAAATACATGGTTATTTTTAAAAATGTTAATGAAATCCATCCATATTTTTTGTTTTTAATTATAAATATTTGAGACTCATTGAAATTTATGTTAAAAAGAGAAGTAGTGCATTGTTTAAAAAATTAAAAAATCAACTCATGCTTTTTTTTTAATCTGTAATTTTAAGTCTTTAGTACATAAAAATAATGGGTGACGATGCACTGACCTCTTTCTGCTGATTAAGAGTCTGAAGCATGTGATTAACATCCTCCTGGGAGCTGTCCTTAACCAGAGATTGGGCTGTCTTTGTTGTTATTTTGAAATTGGTTTCAACTTCCTGAAGATCAGTACTCATTTTCTGCAGAGATAAACATTGAGATGTTTTTTTTTAATCATATAGAGATTTCTTTTAAAAAACAAGTTAAGAACAAGTTTTTGTGTGTATAGAACCTACAATTACTGTTGTCCAACAATTTATTAGGTTTAGACAATGAAGCCAAAGAAGGATTTCATTTTTTAACATTTATAATTTAAACTTGTTATTAACTCAGATTGTAGAAAATAAAAATAATTCCTTTCAGAATGAAAAAAGGTTTTGAATACATTTCAATCTTTCATTAGTACTGGTGTCCCAATCCACAATCTACATATGGCCTCCAATGATTATGAACATGACTAAAAAGTTTTAAGATTGTGGCTTAAAAAAACCAATTATCTTTACAAGAGTATGGCTTATGGATTTTAAAGTGTTATGTTGTGCTCAATAAGAAACTCTTATAAGATTTAGAAATTGTATGCTCTAAATACCTTAAAGAGATGTTTTAGCTCTACTATAAACAAATTTGGTATAGATACTGATTGTACTTTGATGATCATAGATAAAGTTTTTAAAACATTAAATAGACTTTTAATGAAAATCACTGCATACTACATTGCCAACTAAGAAAATGATGTCCAAAATTTTTAAAGATGGATAACATGCAGATTGTTGTTAAGGGTGTCAATTTCTTAATTTTATCAATGAAAAATATGAAAAAGTCATTGAATTTTTGCAAGAAACTAGTTAAGTCATGAGAATGTTCAAAGGATTTTACAACTAGCAAAATAAATTAAATTCTTTCATGGAATTTAACTTTTTGTTTTAAATTATTGACAAGAAAAACTAGCTCAAAGAGTTATCACTTTTAGACACTTTACAGCTCATTTAAATGTGAAAATTAAAAATTATAAGAGCATTGTAATAAAACTGAAATTATGGCAATCTCGAATTAAGGCAAACCGCTGTATGCAATTTGACACCTTGGTCAATTAAATGCATTCAAAGGAGCAATAATAAATAAGCAGCATTGTTGTTAAATTTGTTACAACATTTTAAGACAACTTTTTCATGAAATTTCATCAATCTTTTGGTGTATCCTATTTTTAGACACAAATATATAACCTGAAATTACATTACTTATCACCTAACATATTATTACCAAACATACTATCTTCAAATATGCATAGAACTACAGTCTAAGATGCAATTTAAGACATTATTTAATTATGTCATTTTGCTGGACTTTTACAAGATATATCTTCCTAACACTGTGAAAATATCTCTGGCTTAAAAATTATTCCTTACCTAAGTCATAACTATAGAGAAGTACCTACATTTTGATGAAGTTATTTTTTATAAAATAAAGCATATGAAAAAATAGCTGAATAGCACATTGAGAATTCAATGACAATTGAAACTTGTTCCATGTAATCAAATATTTAGGTATTAAAGTCCCAAAAACAATGTCAAAAATTTCACTAATTTCATGATCCACTCAGTGCTTTCAAATTTTGTTGCTTAAAAGTAAAAAAATAGTTTTAATTAAATAAATGAATCAACTATATTATCTATGGCATTTTTCTCAGAAGCTATTGTTATATAATTGAATATGTCCAAGCAAAATGTATATCTTCAAAGTGGAAGAGGGAAAATAAAAAGTTGGAAACTTCTGTGTTAATACTTACATCCAACTCCAACAGGTATGCCTTAAGATCTGCATGGATACATGGAACTGTATGCTCCAACAACTCCAAAGAATCAGCTAACCACTCAGACAAGCTGTTGACCCCAGCCTCATAATCAGTCTTGGCTTTGCCAATGACCTCGTTCTGATGAAAGGACTGAAAGCCATCTATGACATTAGTGAAGCGTTTGTTCAACATCATCAATGTCTGTTTGATTTCATTGGCAACAGGCTGTGTAGCACCATCAATGAGCAAATTGGCCGAATCATTGAGAATTTTGTGCTTTTCTTCATACTGTTGCAGATTACTGAAGAACTCCTAAAAATGGTTATAATATGCAGATAATATAAATAAAATGAACTAATTTTAAATCAGATTTAGTAGACAATGGTCTATATGCAATCACATAGCATAACAACTTTTGATAACAACTAACTAGCAATCAAATCAAAATGATATAATAAAGAGGTGGAAATACTAAAACTGAACATTAGGGCTATGCTGCAGTTACTAATGAAAATATATTTAAAATTAGCTACATGTACATAATCCTTTGCTCTCATTGAGATTAAAATTTGCTTTGGCTTTTTTTAAAAATTAGGTTATTAAAATTAAAGCCTCTCAAACTTTGGTTATGATGCAGGCTACAAATTCATTTTTTTTAAGTGGTTAAATTTAATAAATAGCTTTTAAAATGTATCATAAGGGATAAAAAAAAATCAATCTATAATGTCAGAGATGGTAATAATCTATTTCCAAGCTAGCAGTAATTAGAAGTTGCATTATGTGTTATGTTGTAGAGGTGGAAATACTCAATGGATCCCTTAGGACCATAAAGATCATTTTCAGATCACACTTAATTTATTTTACATATACAATACTTAAATATAATAATAGTAGGATGAAAATAATTGAACAATTCTGTTGCTTAAGATTCCTTCCAAATGTAAATAAGTTGTCTCAGTATAAATATTATGTCCACACTATTTCACAATTATAAGATTCATCTATTCTCCTTCAAAAATTCATTTCTTACATATTCTCTATAGCTGATACTAAACTCACACATGCCGAAGTATACTCCCTTTTTCTATGTAATAATAATTATTATTATTACATAGAAAAATAATAATTATTATTATTACTAAGTAACAATACAGTCGAACCCACTTACCTCGAGCTCGGTTAGCTCGACCACCCTGTTATGTCGACGTTTTTTATTGGAACCGCCAAATTCTCTCTTTGTCTTAGCTTTTTTTCATTGGCTAGTTCGATTTTTCTAAGTCGCCGAAACCTAGTACCTCGAGCACAAAAGAGGGCCAAATTTGCAACTTTACTTGCTTAACTCGATTTTCGTCGGTTGGCCTAGGAATGCACTCTGTCATTTTTAGTTCAAAACAGTGTTGACATCTCGCTTTTCTTCGAGACTTCCGGCTATTTTGTGATTCTACGAGATTTCAAAGAACTTTACCGGATGTTTTGCGTGTGTGAATTATAATTCGACGTGTATCCATGGAGTATGTATTCACCCGAGGTACTGGACAATCGCGTTAGAGGTCGTGAATCGTCATTATTTCGCGGTGCATGTTATATTATTATTAAACTTAATTCATTTTCTGATGCATTAATCATTTTATTTTTAAAGATAAACGAATATCTTTAGAAATGAAAATAAAGGTTTGTATCGAGAATAGACGGTGGTTTTTATATAATGAAATAAAAAATTAATAAATTATTATTCTTTTAAAAGTTTGTTGTTGTTGCTTCGTTACCAGTAAGATACGTGACTGTGACACTAACACGCGTGTGACGATGAAATGAAATCATTTCTGATAAGGAATGATTTTTAAAAAAATTCGCTTAGACTTATTTGCCGGCCGAGATCTAACACAGTACACACAGCCCACAGCGTGCTGTGATCAACGGTCAAGGCCACAATAGTTTTATTTATATTACAAGTTTGATTGACTGAGGAAATTCGAGAACGTTCTGATAGTTAAGTAACAGATATTCTGCACGTCAAAAGCATTAAACTTAAAATAACCATATTGATTTGTTTATTTGTATTTTAAATTCACTGATATGACGGCAAACGCGACTGTGACACGGCGAAGCGTAAACTTTGACCTTTTAGCGCATGCGCAGACAATTATAAACTGGTAACTTATTTTTCATTAAATGGAATCGAAACATGACAGAGACGTAATCAAAGTCCTTTACTTCGGCATAAATATATATATGTGTGTATATATATATATATATAAATTCCCGATTAGTCATAACTTTTCCGGACTTTCAAGGCCGAGAATTTATTTTTAAGAATTCCCGACTTTTTCCCGTTTTCCTGAGTGGGAACCATGGTTATATTTAAATTTTAAACGGTCCTTAAAAACGAACGGCTTTAGGAAAGAGTGAAGAAATATTAGGGTTGCGATACGATTCCGATTAATCATCCCATCACTAATTAACGCTATCTAATTAATCATGTACATAAAGAAATTTCAAGCACATGTTAATATTTTGCCGTCATATTGGTTTTCGTTTTAACTTGATCATCGGTTATGTCGACGCCATTTTTCATACCCCAACGCCGTCGACTTAAGCTGTTTCGACTGTAGTATATTTATTAATGATATAGTAATGGATATTGCAAGTTTAAGAACCATTAATAAGACCCACTAAAAGAATTAATGTGACAACTACCTCTTTTTCCTCCATGCTCCTCCTCATAACATCCTCCCCCTCAGACAACCAGACCGTGAGAATCTCTACACAGGCCGTGTACTGTCTCCAGGCTAGGATCACCTCCTCTAACATGGGCTTCACAGATCTGAGTTCCTCTGAAACCTTCTTCCATCTGTTGTTGGTCTCTTCAATGAATCTGTCAATCTGAGATATCTCTGTCTTATCTGAGGTAGAGGAACATGAGGAACATAATAAGATCTAGCTATCAGTAATTTTGGATTTAAATATAGAAAAGTAAATGTTTTTTTCATCCTCTTGAGATCATGAAAATGTTATAAAATACATATCAGTTATCATTATAGAGCAGCAAATAATTACTGTTCAATTCATGATCAAAATGCAATCTTCAAAAATTTTAATGTTAGACATAACTGAAGGGAAGCCTAATTCCACCATTCTAATTGCCCATAATAAAGTTTCAAGTAAATAAAACAAATGATGTATAGTGGAAAAATTCTGTGGAATAAAGTATGTATGAGGTACATTTGACTTTTGGAAAACAATAGATTGTCTATGTCACCATCTATGGGGTTTGGTTCCATAATAATATCTGTAGGTTTATAGAGTCTTGTAAGTTTAGTACAGTTAATTAAATCCAACTAATGATCCTACATGTGGAAGAAAATCAGAAGCCCTGAGCCTAATGCTCTTCATGGGTTTTCCTGGAAGACCCCCCCCCCAAGCTATATGGCCCCTTCCCCCAAGGGGACGTAACAGCTGGGAACCCCCCCCCCTCCCCCGGAGCCGTCGCTTCTGAAGCGGCCACCTGGGTATCCAGGACAGAAAGTCGAAGATGCCTCCTACTAAATTTGACCTCATAAGGAGGGGTGGAATTTCCCTACTTCGACCCACTACCACTTTGGCACCACCCTGGCAAAGCACACAAGTCTCAATGGTTAGGACCGCCGCTTAAATCCAACTAAAAAAATTAGTTTAAAATCAAATGTAAAATTTAACTCTTTTCTACCATTCATGGTATCATCTTTCAGTCCCTGTTAACTAAGCTAAACCATGACAACCACACTTATTATGAAAGTGGAAATGATATATTCCAACATATTCTGTTCCATTTTCTGCTAAAAAAGTTGTTTTATATATATAAAATGACTGAATGAATAGACATACAGAGATATATAAATCTAGAGGCTCACCTGCCCCTCCACCCTTGTAGCCCTCAGCAACTTTTTTGGTCTCAGTAAATGTCTTCTTATAGGCATCTAGGATTTTCTGTCTTTCCACTATGTCAACATAGTCTGCTAACAACTCTTCAACAGAATCCTGGTACCCAAATCTGCTAGTCCATTGAGCCAATTTGGTTTCTGCTACCACCAGAAAGGCTAAAAGTTTGTACCTAAACATAAAGAAGATTTTTTTTTCTAACACTTTGTTTAGAAAGATAACTTGATAAATTAAAAACCAAATTAATGTTTGATATTCTGTTAATTTCATTCAGCTGAATGAGCAAAACCAGGTCTGAGGATAACTATTTTAAACCCAGGTTTCGGGATATCTAATTTTACAAAGTCTTTGTAAACTAAATCACAAAACAAAAAGGAAATGAATGAGATCAGTTAAGACATCAGCACTATTTTTCTATAGTTATTTACTAACAACCAAGTCTCCACTTCAATCTTACTAGTCTTACCTCCTGTACATCTAACCACAAAGCTTCTAGTTCCTATTTTGAACGACTTTCTTAAAACCTACATTTTATTTTTATTTAATAGTTTGCCAAGCCAAAGTTTTCATTTGCTTCATATTTGTTTTTTTTTAGACTTTCAAATGGGAAAACACCAAATTATCCAGGCTGAGGCTAACAACCATTTCAATGGTGGGTGGGGCACATAATATCTTTTTGTATTTTTCTTTAATTTTATTGCCATGATGGGGTTATCAAACTTTACAGTTACACATGTTATCCTGTTGTTTTGTTTACCTAGTGGTTGATATAAAGTGGATGTAGGACAACAATTGTAAATTTTAATAGTTTTATGCTAAAATTAAGTGTTAAGTTACAATTAAATATTTATCATTTAAACAAAGAATGATGTCAGTTAATTTTGTAGGCTTTCATTGTTTGAATAATAAAAATAATTAGACCTTGATAAAAAGTATTTTTTTAAAAAAGTATTAATTTATATTTTTATTTTCAAAATTTATCTTTATGTGATCAATAGTATAAAAAAAACCAGACTAAATTAAAGCTTTGATGCAGAAAATAAAAATAATTAAGTTTAATATTAAAACCATAATCACCTCATGTGTGTGTAGTCAAGTCGGTTCTGCCGTACCACGGAGTGGAGAGCCACAGACTCAATTCTTTTGGAAATGTGTTCAATCTGAGGTCCCTTCAGGGTAACTCCTTCATAGTGACCTGCCCTTTTGATTTGAGCATAAAACTGTTTCCACTCTTCAAGATCTTTAAAGAAAACCTAAGAAAAAAAGGTCAACTTGATTTAAACTAAAGAAAAAACAAAAATTGAGCTTTCAAAAATAATTTGATAATTTAAGCATCCCATTATTAAATCACAGCAGATACCAAAACAGCTGATGTGGTGTTGACATGTAAAATTAACATCAATGGAAATTAATATTAACATCTTTAATGGACTCAAAATGTTCTTGATTTTTTTTAAAAAGGGAATCAGGACTCATAAACTAAAAAAAACAATTTTTTATGTAAAAAATAAATTTAAATTTAATGTCACTTATCTTATGGTGTTTTTTTTATCCAAGAGAAACTTTTAGAAACAATCTTATGTGACTAAAGAAGTATTGACACTACAAAACGATTGCATTTCATTTATGTTTAGAAACCCTACAAGTATTCATTCTGTTAACTGTGGGCCCAGTAGCACAGGCACATCCACCAAGTTCAGGATTAAACAGGCATTCACAACTTACATTAAGATGTCTGAAGCTTTCAAACATGCGATGAAGTATGAATGCTTTTAACTTTCATCCTCTCACCTCAGAAGATAATTGTTAAAAGTTATTTTTACTTTGACCACTTACAGAGGCATCAAGAGAATTGGCCATGAATGGAAGATCCTGGAGAAGCTGGCTCAGGATAGAGATGCCTGGAGGTCTCTCGTAGGTGGCCTATGCCCTTGGAGGAATCGCAGGTGCCGATCAGTGGATGCCCCTCATGGACGAGAAGGCTCAACAACAACACTTACAGAGGGGCCAAATATTTCCTAATTACTTACTCTGTGTTCTCTAGCAAGATCTGCATACAAGGCTGCCATATCATCTGGATTGTTGGTGGCCTCTTCTTTCTTATTAAGTAGTTTTTCAGCTTCATACAGCCACTGGCCTAATTTGCCAAGTTTTCCTGGAAGACTAGCATCTAGCTTTAGGAGCCATTGTCGAACCTATGATGAGGATATGGGAGTAACTATGAGCAGTAAGTTTAACCTATGATGAGGATATGGGAGTAACTATGATCGGTAAATTTAACCTATGATGAGGATATGGGAGTAACTATGAGCAGTAAGTTTAACCTATGAGGATATGGGAGTAACTATGATCGGTAATTTTAACCTATGATGAGGATATGGGAGTAACAATGAGTAGTAAGTTTAACCTTACAAGTAGGGCTTATAGCATAGTTCAAAATATTTTTGTTGGTCAAATAGAAAGATATTTATTTTTAAAATGTACATTTTAGCTAGATATATGAGCTGAACATAAAATATTTTGACAAAATTATATGTTTACAAAGCTGTTATTTTAAATATATTCAAATTTAAAAGCTAAAGATCCATTGTTAAAAAAAGATGTTATATGTGAATAATTGAAAACAACTTTATTTAAGTTATAAAATTATTTTTATCACAGATTGTTGGAGTTGGGGGAAAATAATGCAAAAAAGAAACTTACAATTATTAAGAACTAAAAATGGCTTCATTTTAAAAGTTTGTTTTTTTTAAACATTTTAAAAATAAAAATTAAAACAAAAATATTTTTTTAAATTTTAAAATAAATCTTTATTCGTACAAGCTCATCAACTTCCTGCCAGCTGATGTCCAATTTCTCCCATTCAGGTTTTTTAATTTTCAGTGATTGGCCAGACAGAACCCTCTCTCCCAACTTCAGGTACAAAGGTTTTCTTGAATCAAGCTCTTTCTTGAACACAAGGAATTCCTGATTTTGAAAATATAATTTTTTTTATAACAAGATTGTTGAATAACTCTCTTCAAAAATACAAATATTATTTTGTATTTGCAAAATCAACATGCAAACAATGAAGGGGACGCGGTGGTCGAGTGGCAGCGCGCTCGACTGGCGTACCGATGGTCACAGGTTCGAATCCATGTCAAGGCAAGGATTTGTTCCCGGGCCTAGGGCATCCCTGAGTCACCCAGCTCCGAATGGGTACCTAACACTAGTTAGGCGGCTGGGTAATGCGTGAAACCCACAAAGCCGTGGCCTGTGAACGCTGCATAACTTGCCAACAGATCATCTGTCATGGTCTGTGGACACAATTATCTTCTGCTTAGAAGGAGCGTCTGTATTGATAAGTTAAGTTAAGTTAAGGGACAATTTTAGGGGGAAAAAATGTGTCCACTTTGAAATCAAACTAATAAACCTATTTACTAGCAAAGTCTCAGGATCTTTAATTTTCTAAGTGAAAACATGAATTCAGAGTAAACTGTTGTGATCACTTAAGTAAACTATAAACTATTGTATAAATTTATATAGATCTATTACAGGTGAGGACAGCTCCAATGCTCCTCTCTAATGTGACTATTTTGACTCTTAACTCTATAATGTGGACAACTTATATTAAAATTACAAGAGATTCAAAAGACATACACTAAATTCCTTATCTCTATCAGTTACATCCCCTTGTGTAGTTGCCAGGACATTTTTGGCTTCACCATTGAGCCATGACATCAGGTTGTTGTAAGCCTTTAGCTCCTTGTCCGGAGTGTCAATGTCTAGACCAGGCACACCCTTTAATGTAAAAAAACAACACACCCTTTAATGTAAAAAAACAAAAGATTTTTCTACAGAATAAAAATAATAATAACTGTAATAATAATAAGAAGAAGAGAACTAGTATAGTGTGGTGCCCCAGTCTGGGCCTGGGTTCACCATGCCGCTCATAAAAAAAATACTAGTGAAAAATATAAATTCACTTTAAAAAATATTCATATAATAATTAAACAAAACATATATGGCAAACATAAGCTATGTTTGTTTATCAGTCAAAGAAATGTAAGATTATCTGTCCAGAAAGTATTGTTTGAAAAGATGTGTTTTGAGTGCAACTTTGAAGGCCTGATTATGAGGAATGCTACATAATCTTTACATAAATAAAGTCAAGACATCTGCCATCAAAAAGGCATTAACAAATATTTATGTCAGTAGTTTGGAGAATTAAACTTTTTTTTAAAAATGATAACTCACAGAACCAGCTGCAGCAGGATACGCCTTCAGGAACTGGGCCACGTAGGTCATAATGGACTTCTCATCAGGCTTCTCAACATCAACATCTGGTAAAACAATAATAAATCATATTGTATGTTAAAAACACAGACCTCTATTTAAAACTTTTTTTAAAAATTAAGACAAGCTGAAAAAATGTCATCTAATTTAGATTTTTTCCACCCTCCATTATACAGAATTATTATTTACTTAAGCAGAAGGCCACTTAGGGCGTTAGAAGTAAACAAGTTTATTTCGTCCCATCAAGATTCTTCTAAGCTTTAATTTGGTCTAAATTCTGCTTACATAAATTTCCCATAATCTTGTGATGATTATGCCAAACAGCAAATCTTTTAATTGCTATATATATATGTCATTGTTTATTTTAATTTTACCTTCTGGATCAAGCAGCCTTGGTATTCCCAGTTCTGATTCTGCTGTGGAAAAAGCGTACTCCAGGTTGATACGTGCCTGTTGCCTCCTGATTTGATCCATATCCACAAGGTCTGGTCGAATGTTGTGGATCATAGCATTAAAAGCTACACCTGATTGCCAGGTTTTGCCGAAGTCTTTTATGTCAAGGCCATATTTACTGTTCAAAATAAAGACAGGACAAATCTCTGACTTATGGATTAAGATTTGCAAATAGCAGACAAATGACAAGTGTGGAATAAACCATTGTCCACAGGAAAAATGGTCCCCTCTCAGTCACAGAAAACAACACCAACATGTCATCTAGTCCCTTTCCAATAGAGTGAGTTATAAATCATACAACATTATATCACACACGTTCAAAATATAGGTAGCAAGTCCAGAAATAAACAAAACCTCAACTCCTTTATAGGTTTATATACCAATGCTTAACTTAACATTTTCAACATGATATTTAACAGTAACAAAGTTATCTTGAATTTTATTTTGTACACCACGTAACTATCTAATAAAGCATACATAGTTTCTTTCTTAGATGGAGAGTAATATTGATTGATAAAGAATGTCTAATCAATTGATACTTGAAAATAGTTCTCATAAATGAGGTACAGCTAATTAAATATTAAGTAGTAAATAGTAATTTACCTTGACAAAACACTATCAGCCCAGTCCAGCAGTTTATTTTTGGTGCTGCCTTCTCCAGGTACAGCATTAATTGTTTCTTCAATCTACAGAGAACATTGAAAAATTATTTGCATACACAGGTTTTCCCCACAAAACTTGGAGGAACTGCAGGCAATTTGAAATTACACCTTGGATGGATAACAGATTTGCTAGTTATTTCTTATTCAATGGCCATGAATATTTAAATGTGTGGATCAGCAAGGCTTGCATACTGGGGCTGTTATCAAGCATGCTGATCTAAAACTCCCATTAACATTTTTTTGTTCAACTAAAATTCTATTATATATAATCTCCATGGCTAAAAAAAACTTTAGGTAAATTAATTGTTTTTTTAAAAAAGAATAATATAAATTAATTCAAATATTTCATAAATAAAAAAAGAATTTTTTTTATATTTTAATATAACATATGGGTTATCTATGGTGATGTAAGTTCTCACCTGAAAGTAGAGGATGATGGTCCACACAAGACCCAAAACTATGGATGGCTTGCCATCTGCTATACTTGTAGGATTGATGTTGACCAATTTGATCTGAAAACAAAAATAGTCATTGGGAAATATAATACTGAGATCATGTCCTATAGTGCCACTGTTAAAGTTTCTTATGTTTCTTTATTTCTATAGTAATGAAATATAAAGGACAGTTATGTTACCTGTGTATTGTGTATACTTACTGGTTTGATTTAACATTACTGTATACAAACTGGTTTTAAACTATAGATCAGCTTCAAGCACAATGGAAAGAATGGGAAAGGTATAAAGAATTAAATCATAAAAACAAATGGTTTACCTTCTTTTTTTCCAAAAATTTAAGAGCTGTGGATATATTGGCAAGATGATGTGGCCGCCGTAATTTGGTACCTTTTTCCATTGGCTAGATTTGAAAAGGAACAATTGAGTTAAAATGAAAAATATTAATTTCTAGAAGGGCTGCGGAAATTAACGATTAATTTCTCGATTAATCGTTAAATTTTTTTATCGATTTTATTTTAATCGATACAAATTCGATTAAAATTAAAGAAAATATTCATAATATTTTTTTTAAATTTATTAATAAATAATTAATTATTAATAATCCTATATAATAAAAGGCAAGTTTCTGGCCTTTCTGTCCGGTCATCTATAGCGATTGGTCCCTCAAACACATATGACTCCCACAGCCAATTATATTGAAAACGTTTACGCCATTTACGCGGACGTTCAAAACGAGTTATTTTTGGTGCAGTATTTCTTCCAAGACTTTATTTTGAGTTATGCGCGTTAGGATTTATAGCAAAAAGCTGTTTTTACGAGTTATTTATTTTAACTATAATGAATAGTATTTTTGACACGATGCACATGTAATGCCGGTCGAGACGGCTGTTGGAGGGGAGTTACAACATGCCACCGAACGGTGGCGGAACGTCCTTGGACGGGCTTTGTTGCTCGTTAATAATAATATATATATTTAACGTACAAACTTCTCCCGCGTAATACTATAATTTATCTTATTACTTTATGTGGACCGGCAGACGTCAACTAAAAAATGGCTGACAGCATCAGCGCAGTTAAATTTAAACATATAACTAGAAAGTTGAGCAACAATTTTGTTTTTAAGCTAACTGCGGATGGCAAAGTCGAAGATTGTGAAAAAGTTTACTGTGTTCACTGCCATAAACAATTCTCCTTTAAAGGATCAAATACATCGCTGACGTACCCCCTTCAGTACAAACATCCGCTCAAGTATCAACACATTGTCATAAAATTTAGTTCAAAATATTCTTAATTTTCAATGTCCGTGAGAAATGTTCAGTTTTATGACTTCATAAATTTCTATTTTTGGCTTTAATCAAAATTATCGATTGATTAATCGATAATTTTTCAAAAGTTAACGATTAAATTTAAATTAATCGATAACAGCCCTAATTTCTAGCAATACAAAAAACAACATTTAAAACTAAAAACAATGTAAAAATTTCAAAAGTTTTTTAACTGTGCTCAGATTTAACTATTAGATTAACAAATGTGTCATATGAACAAAGTAGGGATGGAAATTGGAATATTTAAATAGTTCATATAGGCCTAATGTGGCTGCCACTGTGTTAAATATATTTCCCTATCAAACGAGCTTGTCAAACAGTGAAATAAGCAATAGTATATATAATATATAGGAGATGGCGTGCTCTTAAGTAATAATATTTTAAAATGGAAAATACTGGTTTCAATTTCTTTTATTTGTTAGCTATGTGCGTGCAGAAGTGGAATACTAAACCTTTTTATTTTCAACATTAAATTCATACTGTAAACGTTATCTCTTGGTAATGAGAGAGTCATTCTGTCAAAAATAATAAACTAAGGGTGATAATACAAGACCAACCATGTACAATGTAATTCTTTATTAAATGTAATTTCTTGAAACCAAGAATTGATTACACAATAAGAGAACAGCAAATGAGCTCTTGTGCTTAAATTTCATTATTTCTTGTTATGGGAGTTTTCTAGGCTCATTTTAAATTTTTACTTTTATGCCATGTTTTGGCTTTGTTGTATGTAGTTTATTTGATGATTTATTCAACAAAAAGGAATGGGCCCCAGCAAGTGTAAATGGAACAACTTTAATGTTCAGACTAATTACTGAGAGATTACTTAAAGGTATAGGATGGTAAATATAAAATTTGGCTAGTACATTGAAAGTACTCAGTAATCATGAAGGGAAACTAGATCAGAACATATTGTGAGTTACTTCACCTTTTTTAGGCATAGAGTTTTATGACAGCCAAGAGAGGGGAAACAACACTCATGAATTCAATCAAACCTAACATTTTTTTTAACTGATTTACTATGAAGTTAATTAAATGCTATAAAAAATAAATAACTAGTAAATAGAGCCGTTATCCATACTTTATTTTAAATTGATTAGCATATGTGGAATCAATAAAGCAAAATTAACTGTTTCTGTCAGTACTATGGGAGTTGGAAAATTGAGAGATATTAGACATCAACTATGACTTATAATGAAGTATTTCTAATGCAATATTATCCAATTCAATTTTTTTAAGTTAATTATGAATGAAAAAAAATTTAATCCATTTATTAATTATTTATTTTTTAATGAATTCAACAAGCATATTCTTGGTGTTTCATAAAGAAAGTTGTTTTTTTTAATTTTTGAATTACAGTTACAACTCTTCTTTTTACTTTTTAAAATTATGTTTGAGTCAGCACTTTCAGATAATGGATCCCAGCCATTATTTTATCAATTCAGAAAATCAAATATCCTGAATCTCTAGATACTGTTATGCTGCACTCAGCCAGTTTTTATTGATTCCCTGCCAGGTTTTGTTCTTTGTTTTTATCTCACAGTTTCCTTGGTCTAATGGTTCCAAGTGCTTGGACATTTTTAAGAATGCATTACTGTATTATAATAAAAGCATGATGACGCCATTAGATTAAGGGTGTAAATACACTCTCAAAGACTGGGTCACAGAACTCAATAAAACTAAAATTGTTGTGTTATGGTGGGGTGTATTTGAAAACTTAACAGTGGAAACCAAGGATCAATAATAAAATGGTAAACAATGTGAATAAAGAAATGAGTTTTGTTAGACTAACTAGCAAAATTGATACTGGATCCATATTCAGACAATTAAAATAAGGCTCAGTATTTACATTTTGGGACTGAGCTAAGGTGGACCTTCTGTTTATTGTAAATATGTATTTAACAAACTTGTACAAAAAGTAACCTTTCTTTTTATAGAAAGCATATCAATTAATTGATTTTTATTTTTGAAATACATGTACCTCATAAAAATATTGTATAAAACACAAGCAGTCTAATTCAACTTTGGCAAGTCAACAAATGAATAATGTTATATTTCAAGTTTTGAATGAGAGAATATTAATGTTGTTAAGAAAATTACATGTGCTTTAATAAACCAGTCATGGATGATGTTATGGCTCGAACAGTTCCAATAGCATATTGATTTTTTCTGTAAGTGTCAAGAGACATTTGAGAACTTAATCCTTATTCTCAGTAACATGACTTTCTAATCTATGGATATCAGCCATGACATGACATATAAAAGCTGATTTCCTGGCATTAATCCCATCAATGTTGTGGAATGTTGAGGTGAAACTCAAATAATCTTCACAATGTAATCTCAAGGTCCTCAAACAACACCAGTAGACACAGAAAGATTGGAGGTATGAAAATGACAAAATAATGTTTTAAATAGTATATATACTACAATATGTTCATGTCCTTGTGCGTTGGATATGACTGCACACAATTTTCAAAACAATTTTAAAAATTTGAACTTAATGTCAAAACACTGCAGGACCAAAGCCTGGAGAAAATTATTGAACCTCATGCAGAAAAAAAAGACATTGACTAACACCTGCTCAATTAAGATTCTAAATATAAAATGGCCAAACACTATCATTTACAAAGACTTAACAGAAAAGATACACCACAAGCATGAAAACATTATTTCTATTCCTCAAGATAACATAGCAGCCGAGAGTCAGAAACCCATAGAACAAAATATCCTACAGAGACATTGATGATAGTTTGACCATGCTTTTTGAAAACCTGATTCCAAAACACCAAGACAAGCCATACACACAGGAAGTCTCAGGGAAAAAAGGAAAAGAGGCCGACCAAGAAACACTTGGCAGAGAGTTGAGGAAGCAGACATCAAGAAACCTTGCCATACTAGCATGCTGGAGAGTCTGGTCCAGTATAGAGACGCCTAGATGACTCTAGTAGGGGGCCTACGTCCTTTGTAGAAACGGAACCTCAACGATTATCAACTGCCGGTCCCCGGGGACGAGGAGGCTGAGAAGATAACATAACCAGACAAACCGTAACATAAAATCCAGAGTAGGGACGTGAGGAAGTTCAAAGAAACATTGTCCTGTCTTTTATTAGTGGAAAATGGGGTTTTGCATGATATTGAACAAGTTATTGTTATGATGTATTTGGAGGGAGACGTATTGACAGTTGGGTAGACTAGAGGAGGTAGTAGCACCATAGGAGTCGTATGAGAAAAAATTTCACAGAGAGATAAATATTAAACCTATAGTTATTATTGGCGTGAATTGTGTTACTGGGTTTCTACAATTGTCTTGAGTTTATGGACTATCCACGCAATATACCAGACTGTAACATACATGGAGATGCCATCTTGAGTCAGACACTCAGAACATGGGATACACAGAACTGAGATGAATGGAAAATTCTTATAGACAAA
Organism: Ampullaceana balthica; assembly: GCA_944989445.1. Taxonomy (NCBI): domain Eukaryota; kingdom Metazoa; phylum Mollusca; class Gastropoda; family Lymnaeidae; genus Ampullaceana; species Ampullaceana balthica. Next base: position 1,584,260 of record CALYLW010000055.1, on the reverse strand, counting down.
CCTGTCACTATAGTGGGTTAAACCTGAATTCTCTGTGACCAGGGGTGGGATTACTTTTTTCTGTCTGTTATCATTGTTGCCTTTGATTGTCAGACTGGAACATTTTGAGAACTATTAGCTTTACTTAGTTTTCATATTTATATGACCTGATATTAACTTTTAATTAACTGATGCGATACGCATGTTTCTGTTTCAGTTGTTTAGTTGAATTTGCTAATTTTTAGCGATCCCTTGTTACGTCTGTCTGTAACAATCTGTTAATTTGTTATTGGTAAACAAGTTACAAGAATGACTTCTAATATTATAGTTTGTGTTTTTACACTTTCAAACAAATCATTTCAACGTTTTTCCAACAAACTGTGTCATCTCAATGGTGTGTCATCTCAATGGTGTGTCATCTCAATAGTGTGTCATGTCAATGCTGTGTCATCTCAATGCTGTGTCATCTCAATGGTCTGTCATCTCAATGGTGTGTCATCTCAATGGTCTGTCATCTCAATGGTGTGTCATCTCAATGGTGCACAGATCTTTACTGAGCTGATCTCTAAAGATCTTGGCCTGGTTGAACACATTGTGATCCAGTTTATACTGGAATTGCGCAGTTATATTCAATGAATAATCGAATGAAAATCTTGATGCCACCAATTTAGTTCCAACTCCCAGTAGTCTACACTCATGCTGAGAATGATTTCATCTACTGATCTGTGTGATTGTGATCTATTTGAAAGGCCCGTGAAATATTTAACAGACCAAGTAAACTAGGTGTAGACAACTCCACCTATTGATCGCTTATTGAACATACATTTACAGCTAGTGTCATACAACCTAGACATGCTTCTATTTTTTAGTGCATAAAAGCGATGTTAAAGCCCTATATGTTGTGTTATGAATATAACGAAGACGTATTTTGTATGCAACAAAAGCAGCCATTATTTATTAACCGTCCATTCTCTGCCGCCATGAAATCCACCCCCCTCCCAGGGGCCGTTGTATGTTCACATCATGTTATATCCTAACATCAAGACTTTCTCTTGGATCCCTTGTAGTTTGCAATGTATGTCACGTCTGTCTGTCCGTGACGCTACTAATTTTAGAAAGCAGCGCACCAAATTACTGCACCAAAAATAACTGTTTTCGAAAGTTCCGCATAAAATTGTGCAATATGAATGAATAAAATAAAAATAATAAATAAAAGTTCTGTATTACATTACTTTTTATTCTGATGTGTATTTTTTCAAAATAAATAGATTTCAGCTGAAATGTATTTATTTTGAAAACTTCCGTCATTTTTGACGGGTAATACACTAGTTATATAGAATTTCTACGTATCGCATGTATTATGAAAACACAGAGAGCTGAACTTTCTGAACACTTTTTGAAAGCTTAAAGTTTAAAGGTGAACTATTTGTTTGCTGTGTACTAAAGTAGTTTTCTAAACAAACAAAAAAATGAACGAGTTTATTATTTGGATTTATACATTTTTATACCAAATTACGAAGAATAATTGACGTGTTTGGAAGTTTTAAAAGGTTTCAATATCCTTTCCTTTCTTTCATAATCTCATTGTCTGTCCATTGAGTACGTCGCACGCCAGTGGAAGGTGAGACTGCATGTGTGACAGTTTGTGATTGTTAAGATCGTGAGAGTAAAAATGATTTGTTGGGACCTTTTATGGAGGAAGGGGGGGGGCGGCGGGATGGGACTATTGGAAATATTGATTGGGTCTCAATAGCTCTTCTACCAGTGGCCGAATTGTCGGGACCGTTTTGTCATGGGTGGGTCGAATGGACGGAATTTATAACAAGTGGTACGTCCCCCAGAAACAGCATATGTGACACATTCAACATCCTTTTAAGTTAGCTTGATCCAAAGGATAATGATTTATACATGTAGGTCTGTAGAGTACTTTACTATGCATTATGCAAACTCGTCTAGAAAGTACTTTACTATAGCATTATTTAAACGCGCAGATCTGTTGCGTACTTAAAACTTAAAATATGAACTTATTTCTATTAATTTCAACAAGGTGTCTGTTAAATACTTCAATTATGCAGGTTTGTAACTTATAAGGAAGCCACACCCAACTAATCTGCCGTTTGATGACAGTATTTCATTACGAGGTGCTGTCAATCAGGATTGAGGCCGTTAGGAAATAAGCGTCTTGTAAATGAAGGCGTCTATGTTCCTATAACAAAAACTCCTCAGAAAATTGGACGATAATATTCAAAGCCTCTACTTCAGCCAAGTTCCATGTATCGTCTAGTCTCGGAGCCCCCTGAACGGGCTGGAAAAATTGTGTCCGTTCCAAGCATTATTAACCCCGTGTAAATCCACTGTCTATTGTTTAATCTGCCCTGGAACAAAGTATATGACATTGGACACGGATCCAGCAAACGTCGCTGAAATACAAGCTTGTTGGAGTTGATGTTTTAATATCACCCAGAAATCTATTCGATCGTTCTTTTATTGCCCTTTGTTATTAATTAGTATTGTGAGAGTAAACAACGTTGACTCTAGCATCAACTAAAATAAACATTGATGGCGTGTATTGGACAGTACGAAGACACTTGCAAATAAAACATGTTGCAAGTGGCATTTCTGAAGTTCACAGGCGCCCTCAGATGATCGTCCATTAACCCCGCTATTTGAATACGTCCAACAGTGATGCGGATTCAGAAATGACATGACGCTATGAGAATCGTCGTAAGACGTCATGCAAGAAAATTTTGTTCAAATAGATTTAGATTGATGAAAAAATTTATTTTAATTTAATTATCAGAACTAGGAAAAATAATCCGTGCCCCCACACACTTTTTAAGCCCCCCCCCAACACACACACACATGGAACTCTGGACATTATAACAAGCAGTATTTACATTCACTGAAAGGGTTCATTCGTAGTGTGGTGAAATTTATACAGAAACAATTTGTATTTATCGAACTTTTCCTTGGTATTTCAGTGACTGCAACCAACTAAAAAGCAAAAGTAAACATCTTTTTTTGTGTTTGTAATTGGCAGTGGGCTGATCAAAGTGAAAATTATTTTCAAAGTAAAGAGATATGTTGAAATATTAATGATAAGAAAACAGTTTGAGTTACATATAGGTACTGGAATAGTTGGCTAACTGAAACTAAAACATTCTTTATATGATTTATTTTGACCCAATCGTCCTCCCGTCACATGTTCACCCCAGCCCCCCACCTTCCCACCCCACATTTTGTTTGCAGAGGTCATAACGGCCACTACCACCGTTACACCACTGTGGGGTGCGAGGCGTCCTCCCGTCACATGTTCACCCCAGCCCCCCACCTTCCCACCCCACATTTTGTTTGCAGAGGTCATAACGGCCACTACCACCGTTACACCACTGTGGGGTGCGAGGCGTCCTCCCGTCACATGTTCACCCCAGCCCACCACATTCCCACCCCACAGAGGTCATAACGGCCACTACCACCGTTACACAACTGTGGGGTGCGAGGCGTCCGAACATGTCAACGGGTTTAGGAGGGAAAACTGTATTTGTCTTTTCGTTCAAAGCCTGTGACCTGCATGGTCGGAGGTAGAACTGTACAGGTGGAGCGTAGGTGGTGGGACTTTGTTTACATCCGTGTAGATAGTCATAGTTTGCATTTAACAACAGTACACACAATATCCGGGGTTTGAGCTGTTAAATTGAACATTGGGAATTTTAAAAAACACAACTCCCGCGTCGGCCAATGACGTCATTCACAGGCGATCGTTGGGCGGTAACATTAAAAAAATTACAACAAGTCGTGACAGAGACATCTCGGTGGTACCAAACAAACAATGTATTCAGAAAAAATAGTCTTGTAAAGAAAAAGATCTTTTAACATTCTTTTTTTTTAACGATTCTTAAGTATTTCACGAATTGATTATATGTAAAATATAATTTCATACTTAATTTTTAGCCTGAATGTCTAAAATAACTTAAATGTCTCCTTTTTTTTCATTTATATCATACTCCCAAGAAAATGACCGTTTTTGGAACTTGTCGAACTGTCTTGACTAGAGGGGCTTCTTTGTGAACAGGGATTAAAATCTATTGGTTTAACTGAAATAACAAGCTATTAAATAATCTCCCTAACTCCCTGTAAGTCTAAAAGCTAATTTATTTCAGGGAAGCCAATAAAAATGTCAAGACACTGCACCTTTTCCGCATTTAGCATGACTGCAGGTTTTGGTTTTTTTGTTGTTTTTTTTAAATATGAAAAACTCTTGCTGACTTGCTGAGGTTTCAAACAAATATGTGTCTAAAGGGCGAGATTCTACTCCTAAAACCAAGTGTGTAGTGCGATCAGTCAGTGGCGACAAGCACGTGTATTTAAGATTAGTGTGATGGTTTTATAATGACTTAATAGGATGGTGGAAGTGTGAGCTGCAGCAAAATAAACAAAATAAATGTGTTATGTGACAGTCAAGGAACTTTTCAAACCTGAGTATCTCATATATTAACAGAAACATTTATATGTTCGCTATATGAATATGACTACTGAATAGTGAAATTATTGGTGACCGTTATAACGTTGTATATTGTGGATTTTTCAGTAACACTCTAACTCCAACCTCAAAATACACTTAGTATGATACTGTCAGCGTATATACACATGCCAGAGGTCTGAGCAAGATGATTCACGTTTGTTAAATGGCGGTTTCTTCTAACAATGATTATCCGCCATTGTGTCTGTGGACTATTGATTTAAGGCCGTCTACTCTCTGACTCAACTTTTCTAGTAGCTAAACAAAGTTTCATACACAGCAGGGGATCTAGTGATATGACAGACATGGTCTACCGGGCTCCATATTCAATAAAACAGCAGACTTAGAGGTATTTGGTAATAAGTAACTACATTCTACACGACATTACCTCAGCACTCAAATTTTGTTGCCGTGCGCCAGTGAGATCCAATGAAGGTTATTATATACAGAGGTTGGTTTACAGGAGGGACAAACTACCCGGTAACTGGATTTAAGTGTGAAGTACACGTACATAACTGTACAATAAGTTCATTGAACATAATGAAAAATTTTGCTCTTTGAAATAAAATTCAAGTATACAGTGAAAAAGATTAGAAGTGTGATGTGAGGACGGGGGTCTCTTCTTTTAAAAAAATGAATCATGGATTAAAGAGGACACGGGGGAGTCCCAAAGGATTTCTGTTGTCCTTTAATTCTCTTTGTGTGTGATCTTCATTCCCACTCTACCCACCCACCCCCACCCAAGCGGCCTTGGTTGTGTTCCTCTATCCACTTTGTTATTTTTTCATTCTGCTATGTCGCATTAAGCAGGTGTGTAATATATCATGTCAGGGAAAACAAAAAGGAAACAACGTCAAAATGTAGGAAGACTTTTCTGCAAACAGACAAAAATGTTGATCATAAGGCTTAACTTATAATAAATATGTATGTGAGAGTAATAATCTTCATAGATTTCAGTGGTGTAAACATGGCTAGAAATAAATCAGTAGTAGTGATCAGTGCCGTGAGTTTAAAAGGCATTTTTGAACTCCGGAGAAAAAAAACCACCAAGGCCCAGAAGTTTTTTTTTAATAAAAAAAAATATTATGGAATGTATTTGTACTGAAAAAAATTCCACAGTTCCCCTTCAGGCATTGCCTCCCCCCACCCCTTTGAAGAATTTAATAATTTAAAGTGTTGTCTTTGACTCTGCAGGACCCTTGTGATGAGTTGATCACATTCAGATGTCCTACACAGATATCGTTTGTTACATTGTCAGAACTATTCTTTCATCTGTAAATAATGGAGTAACTGTGTGCATTTTAGAAAATGTCTGAGTAAACAGGAAAGTTGGCTAATTGTGAGTTATAAACTACAGCACACTCTATAATTCTATAGTGAAGTAAGATTTGATGAACTCCACCCGAAACGATAGTGAAATGTGGAAAAATTTGATGAATTCCACCCATTTTGTGTCAACGGATTAGGTAGGGTGAGACTGGTCAAGAACCAGCACATAATGCATGGTGGGAAGGAATTTTAGAGACTTAACATCACTCTTGTGGGCCCAGCGTTACAGAAAATGTCTCTGCTAACAAAGTAACAAGATCGTGAGTGGGCTTTAGTTTAAAATTAAGTGCAACACATAGACTAATATATATGCAATTAAGACTATTATAGTCATTAACAAGAGTTTTTAAGGTGAGCATTTGAAACTATTTTTAGAGAGCACTTGTTGAGACTTTTAAAAGGAGCATTCAGTGAGCTCCAGGGAGCATTCTGGAGGGAAATTAAGACATTAAAAACGCAAATGTGACATTTCCCCAATGTTCATTTTAAGCTGCGTGGCTGCACAGATATCTGACCAGCACCGCACAGCAGTTTATAATTACCACGCATCCATTTTTGTAAAGTATTGCTCAAAAAATGGTTGCTGAGCAAATTTGTACACAAGATTTTTTTACTTTGCACACGGACCAGCGAACATTAGAGGGAACATTGCATTTCACTCTAACTTTTTAAAAAAAATCTATAAATTACTTACCAGTTTCTCTCCTGACAGTACTTCCAAAAGCGACAAGAGAACGACACCATCTTTAATGTCCTCGAAGAGGTTCTCAACTTTGATTTGTGGGATCCTCTGAAGATTTTTAATAAAATAGTTTGATTATTTTAATGATATGATGGTCAAAGAGTTTTTGAATCCCTTATATTAACTTCACCGCCGTCTCTGTCTTGGTCGGGCAGGCGGAAAAACAAAAGTCAAAAATGACCCACTTCCCGTGAAGCCATTGAGCTGAAATTTGGCACATGGACACGTGTCACCTAACAATGCATCGTATCAAAATTTCAGATCGATCGAACGTACCGTAATTAAATTAATGCATTTTTAGTTTATCTATATAAAACTATATGTAGCAGTCGCTATTGTTTACATTTTACGGGTCACTTGACTTCACGCCAGCCATCGATGACCAGATCTCGTGTGTTAACCAGGTGGAATTCACTCAGTTTCAGGCTGTAAATGTTTGTTGCGTTGGAACATGATCAATACTTTAAGTTCTGTCTCATATATAAAGGATTTATAGTCAAAAACTTTGTTTTTACGGGGTAGTTTAATTATTTTAAATCCCTTATATTAACTTCGAAATCTTGTCTCTCTCTCTGTCGTCATCTCTTCGTCGGGCGGAAAAACAAAAGTTAATAAATAGAAGTAAAAAAAGATTTTTAAAAACCACGTTTTTATAAGCGTACTGAAAAGAAGAAAATAATTTAAAACTTATAAGTTCAAGTACTTTCATTTAATATGACTAAAAACGTGGGACGGGTGCTTATGAGGTTTAACATATGCAGCTCACTCATACTCTCACTTATAGATCTCTCTTTTGCCTTCTAAATTAGAAATCTTTAATTTTTATACCAAACACCCGCCCCACGTTTTTTCACTAATAAAAATACTAATTAAAGAAAAATTATAATTTCTGCATAAATACATGAAGATCAACAGCTGAGTTAAGATATCAATTTTATAGGTAAGATGACATTTACGTTAATTAAAATGTGATTTGACAGATATTGTAACAGATAAGTTTCCATGTGCATGTAAGATATGCTTAAAATGTACACCTATACGTAGGTGGAACGTAAAAAGAAATCTTGGTGGTCAGGTATTATTCACAGGTTAGTTAACATGTACTCTTGACAGGTAAGATGTTGAGGAGGATGACAGTTGAGCAGTCATGGCTGACAGTTAGCTTGACACATAGATTGAAAAGCTAGTTCACAGAAAGGGTGCCAGATAAGTAGACGCGAAGGTTTAAAAGTAACTTACTTTACACAGGTATGTGTTCATCCAGTTGGTGAATGTCTTTTTCTGAACTCGTTCTTGCTCATCTATATTGTGAGGAGATAAACAAAATATGGTTATGAACGGGGGACAGGCAGATGACACAAACGGGGGACAGGCAGATGACACAAACGGGGGACAGGCAGATGACACAAACGGGGGACAGGCAGATGACACAAACGGGCGACAGGCAGATGACACAAACGGGGGACAGGCCGATGACACAAACGGGGGACAGGCAGATGACACAAACGGGGGACAGGCAGATGACACAAACGGGGGACAGGCAGATGACACAAACGCATGACATCCAAATTATGAAACATTGGGGCTAAATATAGATGGGATGACAGTACTCCTTAGTGAGGCATCCACAAGATCAAGTCAAGCTGGCCTGCAACAGAGCAAATTAATTAACCAGTGCACTCCATAATTGACAAGTAAACCATGAAGTGAGAGAAGCAGGTGAGTGGATCGTGTATTGGAATGTTTATTCCTCTAGTCATGGAATGTGTGTTCCTCTAGTCATGGAATGTTTGTTCCTCATCATAGTTTTTTTTTAAACTTTGAAGGACCAGTAGACAAGTTTCCATTGTACTAGGGACTGGTGCTAAACGTATTATTTGCTGTATTTATCCTTAACGCAGTAGAGGGGGAAATCATGAATAATAATCCGCAAGTTGCTGATTTCATAGGAACACAATAAAATATAAACTTTTAATTCATTCTGTTAATTGCTTTATAACGGTTTAGACTTTTATGAGGTATCATAAGCTGTAACTGGAATTTAAAACAAAGAGAGGAAAAACGTTAGAGCTGTTCCTATTCATGTGTCGTCTTCTCTTGAAATGTCAAAGTCGAAACGTTCAAAGACATTGTTATTCATGTTGAAGCACAAAGACATATTTCCTTTCATTGAAGCTGGGAAAGATTAGTTTGAGATAATCAAATCGCGACTTCTTAACATTATGGACCAAACAGGATCCTTTGTCACATTAAAAAACGATAATTTAGTTCAGCCCCTTTGCAATTAAAAACGTTTGATGAAATTGTCCTTCTTGGAAACCATCGCTCTTCGACATGCATTCAAGTTGTTTGTATCATTGCTCCATACTATCACATAAAGATTGTCAGATTTAAATAGACGAGACTGGGACTATTGACGTTCTCGCTCGTTGCTCGACTAAAGTTGTAAGGATTATGGTTAGGGTTAATTTCTCGACTCATCGTTAGGGTCCGGTGTTCTTAGGATCGTGGAGCTGTTCCGATTCGCGGACCATCGTCTGATTTGTGTTTAAAATCCTATACGTTAACCTATAAACGATGTAGATCCGCGTGCACTCCGTTGATGAAGATTGACGCCTCTCTTGTTGGATAGGATAATAGACTCAATTTACTGGGTGTGGGGTCATGGATAGAGAGCGCGGCCTAACTTTGCATAAACGCTACAGTGGTAAGATGTAAGGCTTCCGACGTTACAGAAGCGGGTTCGATTCTTAGGTGATCTATTTTGTGTAGGTAGGGGTAGAAAACAGTGGAACTACTTATATATCCATATAAATATATCTTTGGTACAAGAGATTCGTTGCTGTATAGTGCATGCAGCCTGGACCGATTTGCTGGAAAAAATCGTTTGCATTTGCTTTTTACTTTTTAGCACCGAAATATTTACTAGAAACGTAATGCTCTAACTCTTAAATAAGCACAGATAATTCCAACATTTTCTTTAATTTAAATTTAATACTAATAAATCACAAGTTATTTTCATGTCTTTCGGAAATTTTCCACACAAGAATTCAAGCCAATTACAGACAGGTGGTTAAAGCGTTAGCTTAAATTTACATGTATAACAGTAGATTCAAGCACGTATATATCAAATTGTAACTCGAGATACGAATGCTTCAAGATACGAATCGCCACTCGAAGAATTTTTTGTTCCAAGATACGAAAACAAATCCAACATGTTGTGAAGTTCAATGACATTTGACTGATTCGTTTCAGAAAAATTGTAAACGGAAGAAAAAACACTTCCTTGGATCAATATTTTGCTAAGTGACTATCAGTACTATCAGTACTATCAGTACTATCAGTGTGTGAAGATGTTGGTGGGAGTTAGGCGAACGAAGAAAATGAAAGGTGAAACAAAAATTAAAAAGCCAAAAAAGCGCAAAACAAAAAGGAACAAAAAAATGTTTTAAGCAAATTTAAAAATTACATAAGTTTAATTGTTGTGTTACGTAAGTTTAGTGTAGAGTTGTACTAATTTAAGATTTTATTTAAAATTAATTCATGAAAAGTTTATACATCACGTATTATTTTCATAAAGTTTAGTGTTTCGTACGTGATGCCGAAATGTTTTCTGCCATCCGTTCTCCTCCCCTACCACATTCTCCGTCCCTTCGCCACATCGCCTCACTCGAAAGGTAAGTGTTCACATTTGTATTCATATAATTTTTCATTGGTTATATTCTGTTTTCATTGTTTTATTTATATTTATTTGATTTATAATGTCTACTTTTAATTATTGAAGAATACTTCTTTGTTTTTCTATAGTTTTCCATGATATTTTCAATTTTTAGTGTTGTTACTGTGTGGCTTGGATCGGATTAAGTATTTTACATGTAAAACTTAGTTCGAGATTTTAAAAAAAATCCAAGATACGAAAGCCACCTCGGAACGGATTAATTTCGTATCTCGAGGTAACACTGTATTTCTATGTCACCACCCCCACCCCTGGAGGTCACATTCTGTTACACGGATATCAACATGTTCATAAAGTCAAATATTTTCCTGGTTCTACTATGAAACTTGACCACTTGAGTGACTTTATGATATGCCACAATTGATCTGCCAGAACGCTTGACTGAACAAACACTGGACACCTGTACCCAACACGTCACAGTGTTGACATGCCATTAATAATATTTCAGCCCTGTAGATATTTGCACTCGAATTTGATATGTGGCTAGAAATCGAACAGTTAACAAGCACAGATATTGACTTGTACCCCCCAAAAAATTCATTTGTCACCTTTCAGTGTCCTGTTCTTATCTTTCAACAAACATGTCTCTAAGTTTAAGGTGTATTTGTGAAGCGTACATGCGATTTACAACATGGGATTAACGGCACACGTAGCAATATATTTATAATACCTTAAAATTATGGTTAACTTTGTGTTGTTGTTGATTAAATCTTCAATGTAAATTATGTAAATTTTTTATGAAATTCAAATATGATTTAGGTTGCGATCAGGAGAGCCTCGAAAAATTATATATAATTATGGGGGGGGTGGTTATTAAATTATTACCATCATTAATATGGACTATAAGATGCGATTTTTCAAAATATCTGCATTATTTGGTAAAATGTAAAGAAATTCAGTGTCGTGCATCTTCAATACTTCTTAATATTTTAAGATCACTTTTTATACTTTTTATATGATTTTGTGTGTGTGAATTGTTTGTCTTCTTGTAACATCCAACCACCCAGTCGTGGGATGTAAGTGGCTTCTGTAGAAGTGCTGAAAGTGAGACGAACTCGGCAATAATTACTGACAACATTCCGCTACAATTGGAATATGACAACCCAGGGTTGCAAAGGCAGATCGGTAACGTCACGGTTCTTATTGGCTGCACGTATTTCATGTGATCCGGAATCAGGGGCGATTTACGATTCTGAAACCCCCACACAACAAGCCAGGCAGTAGTCACCGATAAACCTACTATTGTGATGGCTTCACATGGAGTGGTGAGGACGTTGAATTAAGAGGTCAATCTGAGATTTGGCGAACTTCTTGTTAATATGTATGTCGCGCAATGGAAATAAGTGGATTGGATCTTTCATTTTTAACAAAAAAATGATATGCGACTCTAAATTTTAAATCCCGTATTCGGAATTTACAGTACCGTTTTTATATATTTGTTTTTTGGTGTGTCCCATAACCTCGTGGTCGTAGGGGATTCTAATGTTTCCATTAGAACTTTCTTGGGGCTTGGTAGACTTTGCGGCGCCCATCTCCTCTCCAGGTCAGCGGAGGGCTTTTTAGCGATAGTCATTCATCAACATTTTCATTGTGGCTTTAACGTGGGCTACATGCCACGCCCCTCATCTTGTGAGGCGAACGCACTATTGACCTCGCTATCCAACCGCCACTACCGTTACTCGTGTCCATATCCAAAATGGCTGGACTCTTCCTCTGGGAAGGACAGACTCTACGATCTAAATGTTCAGACTCAACTACTTAAGATATATAATCGTAGGAATACCTACACTGGCGGCGAATGGTGTCTTATGGTTCCACTTCAATGAACTTTGCAGTTCGTTCCCAGTTCTGATTAATTAGGGGCAAAGATAGGATGAATCACTGCGTGAACATTGCTGTAAGTAACTCGACACATCTCACCGATCAGCAATGTTCCCTTTAAGCTGCGCGGCTGAGCGGCCGCACAGACATTTTACAGACACCGCGCAAGAGTTAAGCAGTACCGCGCAGCAAATTTTGTAAAATATTGCACACAAAATGGATGCTGTCCAAATTTGCACACGAGTTTTTATACTTTGCACACGGACCAACGAACATTAGATGGAACATTTGTTGGGCTCTGTTCCACTTTGATACTAGATTTGATGGGCTCTGTTACACTTTGATACTAGATTTGATGGGCTCTGTTACACTTTGATACTATATTTGATGGGCTCTGTTACACTTTGATACTAGATTTGATGGGCTCTGTTACACTTTGATACTAGATTTGATGGGCTCTGTTACACTTTGATACTAGATTTGATGGGCTCTGTTACACTTTGATACTATATTTGATGGGCTCTGTTACACTTTGATACTAGATTTGATGGGCTCTGTTCCACTTTGATACTAGATTTGTTGGGCTCTGTTACACTTTGATACTATATTTGATGGGCTCTGTTACACTTTGATACTAGATTTGATGGGCTCTGTTCCACTTTGATACTAGATTTGATGGGCTCTGTTCCACTTTGATACTAGATTTGATGGGCTCTGTTCCACTTTGATACATCACTCCTGCCACCGACAGTAGGTTGGCTGGAATCTCAAGGGGCCCACTAATGGCCATTTGAAGACAATATTCTTTTGTTCTACCTTGGTAAACTTGAAAGCTTTTATAAATACCAAAACCTTTGATACTAATCTAAAGACGGGATTCCGCTACATCGCATGGACGGATCTGGTGTTTGTCCGGCCCGGGGGGGGGGTATATAATAATGTGATCAGTACACAAAGGCGGGGTATGAGTGTACATGATAGTACACTAAAAGGGAAAAAAAGAGTGGCGGAAGATTCATCGTTATAGGGTGCCTACAGCTGAGTCGATCAATTTTACTTAATGGAAACACTACCCCCACCCCCCCCTCCACCACCATGGTCATTAGATCGGTCAGGTTAACACGATATGGAAGAGTGACAAATGTGGACCACAACCGTCTGAAGGTTTAATCCGACAATCCGTCATTGATTGTTAAAGCCCTTGTTATTTTTTTACGTTCTGGTTACAGCGGTCATTGCTGATTCTCTCCTACCGTGAGCAGAAATACATCACACATGCTCATGTATAGCAAACAGAAACATCACACGTACTCCTGTAGAGCAAACAGAAACATCACACATACTCCTGTATAGCAAACAGAAACATCACACATACTCCTGTATAGCAAACAGAAACATCACACATACTCCTGTATAGCAAACAGAAATATCACACATACTCCTATATAGCAATATTAGCAAACACAAATATCACACATACTCCTGTAAAGCAAACAGAAACATGACACATACTCCTGTATAGCAAACAGAAACATCACACATACTCCTGTATTACAAACAAATCTCTCAAATGGGAATATTGCAACTTCCTTTTTCACTTTTAAAAAAATGTTAATATTTACAAATAAACTAATAAACAAAGCAGTTATTTTAAATATTTTTTTAATAACCTGATCAACTCTCGCTAACCCTTAAGGAAAGAATTTACAGAGAAAGCGAATCTCTCAACAACGTACAATTTATAAAATCAAATGCAACCCACCTCCCTAGGTCAGAACTACTTTTTACTTTTGACCTCCGGTAAACTATGTGATATCAGTATAATGTCCACATGCGGGCAGTGTGAGAGCCACTAGTTATTTCAGACTATACTACTGCCTGAATAGGATGAATAGCTTTACGCCATACTTTAGAAACCACCATCAATCTATATAATGCAATATGTAACACAGCACGGTGTCCCATTTTCAAGCACAGCTTCATGACACACAACACGACTGTGTGAATATCAGGGGTCGTCCAGTTGGAATGCACGATGGGGGAGACGGGGAGAGGTCGGGTGTCCCCCAATTACTTTATAAAATATATTTACAACTTCTAATATAATGCTCCATTAATTTATTAACCAACTCCCCTGCCCCCATCCCCACGTTTTTCCAGACATGTCACGGTATAGACCATAGGCCTACATCTACATGTAATTATTATGTCTAAATGTTCTTGCTAAATAGTCTACCCATGGCAGCGGCATTTAAACCCGATGTAAAGCTCTTACTCTTAGCCTTTTCCCTGCTCACAAATATACAGTATTTAAGGTCAACCCTCCAAATATTCCCGATCCTTGGCCAATAATAATAACAATAACATCATTTTAAAAATAACTTTTATTAATATGAATGGTGGGGAACTGCCTTAAAACAAATTGAAATTTTCCAAACATTGTTCAACCATTTGAGATTCTTCATGTTACACCATTAACAGGAAATTGAGGACCAGTCAAGTTACAAATCGATCAAACAATTAACACCAACCCCACCCAACCCCTTTTATGATGTCGTCTTGAGACTGAGACTAAGTTGTGCACCAAAATGTTCAATTTCATTGTATACAAGAATCCAACCAGACTCACATGAGAAGATGAATGTTTAATACCAAAATATCTTCATTCAAAGTTGGCCTGCGCATGGCGTAATAAAACGAACATGTTATGAATTTAAATATAGATAAATAATGGACAAAACACTGTGCTGGCAAACGTTAAATGATAAATTATTGTTGAATTTGAATGTTTCGCAAATTTGTGTTTAACCATTTTTAATAATTTTTTAATTCCTTTTCAGTTTGTTAGTTTTATATTGGACATCAATTAATTAAGATTCGAATTCTACTTAACTGTTAATATTCGTCACCAGTTCACACAAATCGCACTTGTCAGGGTGCGTAAGTGTGTCAGGGAGGGGGAGGGCCTTGATTTGCGTTCACTTGATGTAATGCCACGATGTGACTATCAACAAATTAGCTGTTAATTATATCGCTAGCCGCTAGAGTGATCTCTGCCATGTTTTGCCGTCGTGTATAGACTGGTTTTATATACACACTTGCATACGATTTAGGGGGGGGGGTGTGTGAAACAAATGAAATAGTCTCGTAAAAACGTCATACTTAGAGTTGTAGAACTAGTGTAATTTGAAAAATTTTGTGACATAAAGGAAATTTAATCATACAGATTATAGATAGAGCAAAAGTCCATCAACATCTCAATTACTATTATAAAAGCCAATAGTATTTTAAAGCCAATGTAATCGGCAAATTTTTTTTCTTTATTTTGGGATACACTACATCTCTAAACCATAGAAAACCTCTTCCATTACAAACTATGGCGGATTAAGGGGTGCTGATTGGGCTAAAGCCAGGGGCCCCCAATGAATTAATGACCTCAAAATTATTATATTGTATAATAAAGGTGGCTGGACTCGGCTCCAGGTAGAATTGCAGCCCCGTGCAATCTTGATCCGCCCCTGATAACAAACACACTCCCTCAGCCCGTACCACTGAATCATCACAAACACACTCTCTCACCCCGCACCATTGAACCATCACAAACACACTCCGTCACCCCGTACCATTGAACCATCACAAACACACTCCCTCACCCCGTACCATTGAAATTTGAACCATCACAAACACACTACCTCACCCCGTACCATCACAAACACACTCCCTCACCCCGTACCATTGAACCATCACAAACACTCCCTCACCCAGTACCATTGAACCATCACAAACACAATCCCTCATTTCGTACCATTGAACCATCACAAACACACTCCCTCACTTCGTACCATTGAACCATCACAAACACACTACCTCACCCCGTACCATTGAACCATCACAAACACTCCCTCACCCCGTACCATTGAACCATCACAAACACAATCCCTCACTTCGTACCATTGAACCATCACAAACACACTCCCTCACTTCGTACCATTGAACCATCACAAACACACTCAGGCACCCAATAAAACCTCTCAAGGCTTAAATCCCTGCCTTGTCCTATTATCATTTCTGTTTAGTTGGTGTTGGTTAACAATGTCCCATGCATAGAAGGGTGAAGAGATGAAACATGAGCTGCCCCGCGAAATATACTCTTTACAGAAACATTGTAAATTAATGTAAACCACTCAACATGCATGGAGCGAGAATGATTTATCGTGCTCCTTAAATTATAAAAGTAGAAGAAGAAGAGGCATTACCAAGACACTTTCACAAAGCCCCATGGACAACTTCAAACGATTGCATCTCTGTGTCCATTCTGTAGTCCCTTATTTTTTTATAAACATTTAAATCCATCTTTTAATTTAACGCAATTTAACCTTACATCCACACTTTGACTTTGGGTCACCAAGAACTATTTTTAATTTGATAACTTTCCCCTTACACAGAATTACATTTTGGAATTTTTATTTTTTTTAAGTCACTCTCTCCCCCTCCCCCACCATTTCCCCGGGTGTAAATGCCAGCCACGTCCTGGGATGGACGGGACTGTGATGCTGGAGGCGTCCCCTTTATTTACCCTTTCAGATTCTGCCTATTCGAGACTGTTCTACCCTGTCACATTGTCTACTTTATTGGACTTTTAACGACGAGACAATAAAACGTATTCCCTTCGTTGTTACGAGCCACCGCACCGCGGGGAATCAATGCTGGAAAAGGGGAACAATTGTAAAGGGGACATTGTCGCTAAGGGAAACATATGGAAAACGTTTTTTTGATCGATGTAAACAATTGGAAGTGGTAAAACAAAGCGTTCTCATACATACTCAAGAGTTTTTAGATGTTTACAAGTGTTACCCAAGCTTATACACAAACATTTTGCATTAGCGATCGCAAGTTTTGTGTTTTTAAAATAAAAAAAGGGGGGGGGGCAAAGTTTTTACCCAAAAAAATTTCATTTAGCACCATCAATAACAAGGTTGTTAAAGTTACTACTTACTACCAGGCACCACCAATAACAAGGTTGTTAAAGTTACTACTTACTACCAGGCACCATCAATAACAAGGTTGTTAAAGTTACTACTTACTACCACGCACCACCAATAACAAGGTTGTTAAAGTTACTACTTACTACCAGGCACCATCAATAACAAGGTTGTTTAAGTTACTACCTGGTGCTAAAGCACGAGCCCCTAATCATCTTGGGTAACCGCTCCCACAATAGTAGATCAGGTTAATAATCCCAGCCAGTGCTTTGGGTAGTATTAGTATTTGAAATGATAAAAATGTAATTGATTTGGTCCATATGGGACATGTTCTAAGCTACATTAAATTATTTGTATTAAAATTTGAATGCTATGGCTATAAAAAAAATATTTAAAAAATTAATTCAGTTAAACGTTATTTTGACGAATGTTTGCACAATCCAGCGGAGGAGCATATGTTCCACATATCCGGACGGACGCCCATGACGGCTTCTAATGTAAAGCCGTGAATATCCACCCATACTGTCACGTTTACCAATCCTTACATTAATGATTACCCACCTTTACAGTCATGATTCGCCTCCATTAAAGCTCTGATTGCCAACCATTACATTCATCGTATTTTTTTTAAAAACACACGTTCACAATAGTTGCCTTATATAAAACTTAAGGCTGAACACCACCACCCTCAAAGATAATTTCATAAGATGTGAAATGCAACTCACTTGCATGATGTGACCAATTCAGTTAAGTTGGCGAAAGATTATCACAAGAAACTTTGTCTATAACCTAAGGGGCGCCATTACATTAACATTGATACATTAGCATGTCGGGGCTCTTATCAGATCATCACAGCATCGATGCAAGGCCATTGCTTGCTTGCAGGTAATGTAATTCATGCTACTGAAGAAAATTACGTTTTAATACCCTAGATCAGGTGTCGACAACCTGCGGCTCGATGTCATGTTGCGGCTCGATGTCATGTTGCGGCTCGATGTCATGTTGCGGCTCAATGTCATGTTGCGGCTCGATGTCATGTTGCGGCTCGATGTCATGTTGCGGCTCAATGTCATGTTGCGGCTCGATGTCATGTTGCGGCTCGATGTCATGTTGCGGCTCGATGTCATGTTGCGGCTCGATGTCATGTTGTGGCTCGATGTCATGTTGCGGCTCGATGTCATGTTGCGGCTCGATGTCATGTTGCGGCTGGATGTCATGTTGCGGCTCTCCAGTTCAATGCGCAAATACTAATAATTATATCATGTTATCTTCAAAACTCATATTAGTGGCTTTTTTAAAAAAACTGGGAAATTTTGTAAATTGTAACTTTCGGCTCTTTCGTCTCAACAGGCTGCTGACCCCTGCCGACCCCTGCCCTAGATATACACAATTGTTTGGGGTTTGTTGTTTTAACTTTAAAGGTCAACAACGTCTTCATAAAATCAAATAAAGAAAATCCACCATGGTAAGATGTTTCAGAAATCAACAACGGCAAATTACCTTTTAACAGATGGACCTTTTCAATAAAAGCCCTCTCTAGCGTGTGGTCCGAGGCCCCAGCTAAGCCCAGGTATCGTCCCTCCATGTACCAAACAGCAGACTGCAACCTTCTTCAAGTCCAAACGTGAAATTGCAAGTGTCCAAGAATCCTCCAACAACTGTTCATTTCAATCACTCCCATTGAAAAGAAATATTAACCTTGATCATCCTGCGGGGAGGTTATTCTCCTTTCCATTGTTATTGTTCTTTAAACACCTTGATAGCGGCACTGGTGTGTGGTGACTTGCCCTCGATAATAGGTACTTCACCTCTAGCAGACACAACAAATCTCAGTCGTCTGAACAGCTGTATAGCACAAACACGCACATTCTGACCATGCCCGGTGTGGTGGTGAGTACATGAAGCACAGGTCACGCCGACTCCAATGCACAGGCCTTGCCCACGGGCTACACACCTGAACTACAAACGGGCTGTCGGGGAACCGTTACAGAACGATGCCTCCAACAGTTCCAGTCCGGGACTGAACATTTTTCGTACCGCTTGAGAACACAAACAATTCCCACCACGCCAAAACTGGGCGACTACAGAACAAGCCACTCACAATACAGCCACGCGATCAATAAAGTCCCAACATGGTCCTCATTGGATACCTGCTCCCCGATTCCTCGGCGGCATGGCGGAGAATAGCGTCGTCACTTAAGTTTGAGGCACGGGTGGGTTACGGTCCGACGATGTTTTCATTCTAACCGTAAAGAACTGCGGTAAGTGTTCAGAGTCTTGGCACGACCTACATCACCGACCTGTTTCCCGTATCAAAAGCCCGCGCGACCTGAGAGGACAGGCGAGGGCGAGAACACACAGCATCATCAGTGTCAGGCCGTAACCCCGCGAAACGATGGGGGTCACAAAGGCTTACGACGACATGCCTGAGGTCAGGACTAACAACACTCTGGGATATCTTTCAAGGTAAGACATTTCACTTTAACTAATCTCTCGATCCGATGTCATGTCCCACAGGTATAGGATGTTATTTAATAGATATTTAAATTTTATATAAACAACGCATTTTTTTTTAATAAGGTGAGGTTTAAATAATAGCAAGTTTCTTTCAGGTTCTAATTTTTTTTTCATGAGTAATGATCTAAAAGTAAAAGTGTATCGCAATATCTCCCATGATTATAATATTACAATTCAACTAGGGCTGTGTGTACATCTTCAGTGATGTGTCCAGTGAGTTTGTTTGGGGTGGTGGGGTGGGAGGGCGACAGCTTATTACAGGTAAACATTCAGTTCAATTGACGTTAAAATTACGTTTGTGCCTGAATTCTACAAAATATAATTAACTCTTTTTTTAAAAAAAATCACGTACTTCGCGTTCTGAGAGGTATTTAAATTATTTTTACACAAATGTGTATCGTGTTTATAATATCAGTGCTAATAGAATATAATGACAGGCAATTAAAAAAAAACTCATTAAGTAGATCGTGTAAGTAATTTTGTCCAACTACTCGTAAAGCAGGTCTTGTAGGTAATTTTTTTAAAAAAAATATATATATATTAAACCGTGATCCGTGATGTTGACCGACTGTTCAACAACTGTACAGGATGTATAACTTAATATTAATGAAATATCCATCTAAAGGTAAAGGAAATCGAAATTCACCGTTTTCTTATAGTTCAGCCCCAGAATTATCTTAATGCCCGCCATCACGACACATTGTACGATATTGATTTTGTCGGATCGATACTGCTTGAGACCAATGTTGGGCAGATCAAACCCATTATAGCCAGGGGATGTTTTGGTGGGTCACGTAACCAGATTCTGGGCCTCAAAAGATCTATTAAGTTAAGGGGGAAATAATGTGTTCGCAGCTCGCAGGATTAGAGGTTCGTGTGAACAAGAGTTGATCAACGGGATCAACGGTCACTTGTATCATTTTAATCTCAGGTTTTAATGTGCATAGACTGTAGACATCAATTATGCAATATGAAAGTCTTATGTAGAGTGGACGGTATTTCAAGAAATAGTTCTGACATAAAAACAGTTTATTCAATTTACAAGAAAGTTGTCGAGCAAACAGCACGCGCAATGAGTTACAATTTCGGTAGTCGGTAACAGGCAAATAACTGATTTTAAACTAGTTCACTATTGTTATTTTCAATACCCAACCGGAATAGTGTTTTTATTAGGAAACTTAAAATACAACAGTCGTGAGAAAAGATATAAAAGGAGTATTTTAAAAAAATCAAATTTAACACTAACAGGGGATAACTTTCTTCTCTGACAGATTTGTTTTAGTTAGGCTATCAACCCTTTGAGTAGACGAGAAAAGCGGTTTTTGATTATACTTTTTACTTGTTCAATTTTCGGAATCTGCATGTCGAAATACCACAAAACTATATCTATATAAAAACTTTTATCGTAACTAGACTATAATGGAGAACAAAACGACTGTAAAAAGCGTACTACCATTGGAAACTAATGAATTATACAAGTGATAGTTTGAGCTAGCGATAAGCATTTTTTTAAAGCCCAAGTTATATTAGTTGGTGGTAACAACCAATTGAAGACATAAGTGTGCCAATGATTAAACACTCGACTTGTATACGCGACTTTGACCTGCCTCGTACAATATTCAAGTGCATCTACCCCCCATACTAGCCACATTCCCATTATCCCTCGGAGGGACACAATTTGATTATTTGTGACAGTGAACAATAATTATTGTATGTAGTAGGCTAGGCATGTAACTATTTGTACTAAATTGTAACGAGCGGTATTATTTAGGAATCAGAATAGGCTCCAATTATTTTTTTTAAATAACGGTTATTTGAAAAAAATAATGTGTAAAAAAAATAAATACAATTAAGTCCAGCCGTTGCTTCTTAAAAAAATCACACAAGCAGCAAATTGAAAAGAAATTGATAATAAACTGCGTGATCCAATTAATTTAAATAATTATTGCATCAAACTTCCACTGGTAGAAAACAAACCAAAAATAATTTTGTTTAAAAAATAAAACAAGAACTATTACGGTATTTTCATAGATAATGGCTCCAGAATTTCCAACTATTAATACTATTATTGGGCTCCTTTATTAGGACCCCCCCCCCGGAGACCCCTTAACAGTGTACAGAACAACGGGAACTATCTAAACAGGTCATCTTCACTTCACTGCTGGCTACCGGCTACAATAAAAGTATGTCTACAAATCTGTAAGATCACCTGTGATAGGAATATGGCAGGATTTAGTGACTTTACGGTCTGACAGGTTTTTATGATTCTACAGTCTGACAGGTTTTATTGACTCTATAGTAAGACAGGTTTTATTGACTTATTGTATGACAGGTTTTATTGACTCTATAGTAAGACAGGTTTTATTGACTCTATTGTCTGACAGTTTTTATTGACTTCATTGTATGACAGTTTTTATTGACTTCATTGTATGACAGGTTTTATTGACTCTATAGTAAGACAGGTTTTATTGACTCTATAGTAAGACAGGTTTTATTGACTCTATAGTAAGACAGGTTTTATTGACTCTATAGTAAGACAGGTTTTATTGACTCTATTGTCTGACAGTTTTTATTGATTTCATTGTATGACAGTTTTTATTGACTTCATTGTATGAAAGGTTTTATTGACTTCATTGTATGAAAGGTTTTATTGACTTCATTGTATGAAAGGTTTTATTGACTTCATTGTATGAAAGGTTTTATTGACTTCATTGTATGAAAGGTTTTATTGACTTCATTGTATGACATGTTTTATTGACTCTATAGTAAGACAGGTTTTATTGGCTCTATTGTCTGACAGTTTTTATTGACTTCATTGTATGAAAGGTTTTATTGACTTCATTGTATGACAGGTTTTATTGACTTCATTGTATGAAAGGTTTTATTGACTTCATTGTATGAAAGGTTTTATTGACTTCATTGTATGAAAGGTTTAATTGACTTCATTGTATGAAAGGTTTTATTGACTCTATAGTAAGACAGGTTTTATTGACTCTATAGTAAGACAGGTTTTATTGACTCTATTGTCTGACAGTTTTTATTGACTTCATTGTATGACAGGTTTTATTGACTTCATTGTATGAAAGGTTTTATTGACACTAGTGTGACCCATGCAACCTTATAGCAGGCTTAATTGACACAATAGTATAATAATTGAAGATAATACATTTTAGTGATATTTTTATGATGTAAATTTTAAATAAAATGTACAATTTAATGAGACCAGTTGATGTTAAATGAAAACAAAAATTGTTCTTAAGACAAATTATAAGGTCGGGTGTTTTTTTTAATGAGTCACTTCCCCTTGCCTCCCACAATTATCAGTTCCGGTTTGTAATTAGTCACCTCTCCACTGAATGTTAGCTAACTGGGAATTACATGAAATTATGTTTCTGAAATATGAATAACTTTGTTCGCAATTCATTTTTATAAAGCTATTCATTGGTAACAAGGAATCATTGAACTCATAGCAGTTCCATGAAAGATTTTTTTAAAATAGATTTTAATGACAAGGGCAGTAAATAGTGTGGCTGAGATTTTTCAAAACAATTCACACTGAGATCTGCAATGGTATAAGAAAGTGATCCGGTAAAATAACGACTTGAATGACTGCAAAATTTCATCGCAATATTGGGGTGCAGGCAGAAGTGAAAGTACCCAACATTGTGACAAAAGATGACACGAAGTCATGATAAAGATTCGATAACCTTGTCGCTTACCTTGGAAGTTTTCCAAGTCGTCTGAGAAGCCATTAAAGTAGCGTCCGTATTTGCACACGATATTCACCATTCCCTAAGTTTCGTGTCGAATCTGTGAGCATAGCCAGCTCGACGTGTGTCTGTGACACCACACGTGTGTTGGCCTCCACACAACTGTTTGACTCCACACCTTTGTGCACACACATGTAAAATTGAACTCAACCACCGTCTATCACGGCTTATTATCCTAAGCATTCAATAAATCACAAGCAAATGTCCTCCAAGACTGCGTTGAAAGGTCCAATGCGTTAAACATCTCAGATATTGCACATCGCCATATAACGTGTGAGCTTTGTGTTTTGAGAGTATCTTTATCATTTGCATACTGTTACATAAATGTGAGAGAAAGTCGATGCAGTAATGCAGACTGTAGTGTTATTTCAAAACATGTGGCTAGGACTAGAGACGGTTTTAGACATGCAGACTTCACTTACCCACTATAAGGCAAAATATCAACAAAGGGGACAACATACAGCCGCGTATGTGTTGCCACAGTGTTTTTTTTTCTTTCATTCGAAAATATTAAGGGAAATCCATAATTATTGAATCAGTTTTGTTACATCACTTTGATATAATGTATATCAACTGTTACATATTCGTTTTTAAACTTGATGTCTCTATATTGTTGGACCGTTATTTCTTTCTATCGGCCATAACAAATTAATTTTCTAAAATTCAAAAGCATAATGACCTATGAACTAATGAAAAAATGCAATTTACTTCTGTAATTAAGTTAACTAAGAATGATAGATTCCGACAACACTACAGGACTGAATAAGAAAAATAAAGTTTTATTCAATGCAAGACTGTTCGAACTCATTTTTAAAACAAGGTTTCTAAAAGAAGAAAAGAAAATTATATTACACCCCAGGCACCTAAATGTCTGAGATCCCAACAGCAGAAGAACCCCCACTCCTCCAACCTTGAATAAAAGGACGAAGACTCTAGATTATGGGCGACAACTCAAGGTCACAATAGCAACTTTACACTAGAGTTGTGGGAGACATCTCAGGGTTACAAAAGCAATTTTAGACTAGCCGTCCTAGAATTCTTCTGGCATAAAAATACAAATTGTTTACGACCATCGTAAATCATGATTGAACACTATCAAAATAAGTTTACCACTGGAAGGTAGAATGAACCAAAAGTGTAATTTCGGATTCCAGTTCTTTTTTAAATTGTGACAGAGTCTGACTGAATTACGACTCAATTTTTATTCTTTTTTTTTAAGGGGTGTCATATAATGTGTAGGAATACGGTAATTTACGAACAACACCTCTACCCCTAAACTGCACTTTCTATACATAAATAATAATTTTTTTATTTATAAAAACACTGCCCCCCCCCACACACAAACACACTTTTTTTTAAAATAGACTTCACATTGGCCTTCGTGTCATAATAGACACCACTAGCTACCCACCTATTTTACCTATAAACATCAATGATCAAGACTTTGGCTTTTTAATTGCAAATTAACAACTTCAGAAAATCAATTTAACTGTTCTACAACTACAAGCCCAGAAATTAACGTTGTGTGCTCTCTTGTTTGTTCGTTGTCTTGAAAATCGATATTTAGTAACAATAGAATTCTATGAGTTGTTTGTTCAGCATTATTGAACAATGTGCTTCGATTGTCACGCGCCGTCGTGTTTGTGGCAAGCGCTGGCAAAACTAAAAGACGTCGGGGAAATCTGGCAGACGTCGGGGAAAGCTAAAGGACGTCGGGGAAAGCTGACAGACGTCGGGGAAAGCTGACAGACGTCGGGGAAAGCTGACAGACGTCGGGGAAAGCTGACAGACGTCGGGGAAAGCTGACAGACGTCGGGGGAAAGCGGACAGACGTCGGGGAAAGCTGGCAGACGGGGGAAAGCTGACAGACGTCGGGGAAAGCTGACAGACGTCGGGAAAAGCTGACAGACGTCGGGGAAAGCTGACAGACGTCGGGGAAAGCTGACAGACGTCGGGGAAAGCTGACAGACGTCGGGGAAAGCTGACAGACGTCGGGGAAAGCGGACAGACGTCGGGGAAAGCGGACAGACGTCGGGGAAAGCTGGCAGACGTCGGGGAAAGCTGGCAGACGTGGGGGAAAGCTGGCAGACGTCGGGGAAAGCTGACAGACGTCGGGGAAAGCTGACAGACGTCGGGGAAAGCTGACAGACGTCGGGGAAAGCTGACAGACGTCGGGGAAAGCTGACAGACGTCGGGGAAAGATGACAGACATCAGGGAAAGCTGACAGACGTCAGGGAAAACTGACAGACGTCGGTGAAAGATGTCAGTTTGAAAAAGTGACTTAGTCAATAACTGTAGGGACAGGGTGTTTTGGAAACAACCCGTTTCCCTGTTCGATAACATAATATTATTGCTAAGTGCTGCGAAGACTTGTTTTAAAAACATAACGGTTATTTTTATAAAGTTACAAAACACTTGTACAAGAGTGAGAAATATTGTTGCATATTTGTCAGCTCACGAATGTGCCTTAGAATGGAAATGTAATCCTAGTTACCTTGGGTAATTTTTTATTGTTATTTTATTTATTTTTCTGATTTTTGTTTTCTGTTGATTTTATGTATTTATTTATTTTTTTCCTAATGTGCTTATTTGACCGAGATGTGCCTTATAACGGGACTGTAATTGTAGTTACTTAATTCTTCGCGTTGCATGTGGTGCAACTTGGCAGAGCTACAACGTAACTGGTCTGCGTACACTTGATGAGCCTTAATGCATGGGGTTATGCCTAGATCAGGGATATAAAAACTTTTTTACAATGAGGACAAGATTTCATGAAGCAAAAAACGTTTGGGGGCCGGATTATGATCATAAACAAAAATAGCATACGTGACTACTGAGTTACAAGCCCTTTAACTTTATAAGAGTAATATTTCGTGGGGGTGGGGACGGACAATACTTTTGCGATTTTCGAGACTATGTAAATATCTTAGTCCATCATTAGAAATAATTAAAATTGGATTCATAATGGTCAAGTTATAGAATAAAGATGTTTGTCATACGCTGCGTACATTGCAATCAACAAAATCTTTTGAAATATAACTAGTGCCGAAAATATTCTGTCCAAAATTGTTATGTAAAACTGTCTTGAAATTTCGAATTTATCGGAGCCACATTCATGTCTTTTTCCGATTTTTCAAAATTATAACAATATTACGTCATCGATTTTGGCCTACGGCAGTCATGGAATCTCCTGCACAAAACAGCCAATATCTTCATTGGTTTTTGTAATCAATATCTATGTTCGTACACAATGAAACGTCGCCTTTGATATCATTTGACGTCATCGTATTATGTACTGAAATCAGCGAATAATGTCGTCGATACAGAAGAAATGTACGAGTCGATTAATTATTTTGAGGAGACCGCGGGCCAGTTCAAATTTTAACGCCGGGCCTGACTTTGGACACACCCCTGGCCTAAATTGTAGTGGGGACTTTTATATTTTAACAGCAAGATATGATATTTTGATCTTTATTTAAAAGCGAGCTATGCTTTTATGATTATTATGACCTTTAACGGCAGCATGTTTTTAAATTCGTTTCAAAAGAATCATTTGGCCTTGTTGATTTCACGAATGCACTCTGTAATCTAATTTTGTTAATTTAAAATAAAGTTGTTTTTGCTTCTCCAGTTTTTTTTTCTTCATTATCTTTTTAGTCAACTCTTTTTTTACTTGCGGTGAGTCGAGTAGCACTTGCGGGCATGAAGAAAATATTTTTGAACCCGACATCAGGTAACTCTAGATTTATGAAATAAATGGTTTCATATATACTATATACGTCAGTATATGAATATGGTCTTATTCAAAATATTCTATAACGTCACCAAGTCCTACGTCAACTGTTGACACAGCCGCCCCCCACCCATGGATGATGTCTTAAGAGGGGGAATTCAGAGAACCCAATAATTACCACATTAAAAAAAGGGGGGGGGGTGTAAACCTCTTTCAAAATTCTAGCGGGACGTACTGCATGGACGGCACCAATCCAACAGATGATAGTGAATATGATAGTTAAAGATGGCGATCTTAGCAACTATGATAAAATTATAGATTTAGTGAATGAACTTAATTATTAATACTTATTGAAGTAATTGTCACTTTGTGAAATATTTTGGTTTTGAATGTATCCTTGAATGCACTGGAAATGTTGGTTTTGAATGTATCCTTGAATGCACTGGAAATGTTGGTTTTGAATGTATCCTTGAATGCACTGGAAATTTCCGATTCCCATAAAACAAAACGTTACTATAACATAAGAGAATGTGTACACGAATCAAGCAGAACGGATCGCGTCCACTGATATAAGGCAGGAGAATGTGACGCAGTAAGTCGACAGCCTTCTTTCTACACACAGTGTAAACATGCGCCTAATGATGTCCAGTCTTTACCCCGTGGCCTGTTTGCTCCTGGCCCCTCCCCGCTGGCCTTGGGGTAAAATCAATGACGGACACCTCAAGACCATATTAAATCTCAGATCCCCAACCGCCTCACCCCTGCACCCTGACCATCAGCGAACTCTTGCACCACCCTATCCGCCCTTCACGGGGACCCACAAGTTCGCCTTCTGTTCTTTCTCAACAATATTGTCACAACTTGGTCACTCGTGTCGGAACTCAACTAGGAAACTCAAAACCTTAAATCTTACAAATTACCACAAATTACAACACAGAATCTCAAGGACATCACTACACGCGGTGAGCGATAAGTTCTTGAAATCTGCTATTTGAAGAGTATAGACATCAACGAATTGAAAATTATTCCTGGCGTGCATTTTAGACGGTAAATTGGTGAAGTGAAGTCTTGGATGACGTTAAGCAAACTCAAGCTGAATGATGACAAGACTGAAGCACTTCTATTTTGCAACAATAAATCACGCAGTACTTTGTCTCTTCCGAAGTCAATTCACGTAGCCAGTTCGGATATTCTGTTCACAACATCGACTAGGAATCTTGGCTACATTATTTCTGACAACATGTCTATTAACAACTTCATCAATCACATCTGTCGCTCTGCCTACACTGCCATTCGTCAGATCAGCTCAATCCGTCATTACTTAACAGTTAGTGCCACAAAAACACTAGTCTGTGCTCTTGTACTGGCTCGTATGGATTACTGCAATTCTCTTCTGTCAGGTGTGCCAAAACAATGCATTGAAAGACTACAGAAAGTTCAAAATTCAGCTGCCAGACTGGTGCTCAAGGCAAAAAAACATGACCATGTTACTCCACTTCTTCGCTCACTTCATTGGCTGCCTATACAAGCCCGTATTGATTACAAACTGGCCGTTCTCTGTCACAATTTCTTTTCGGACTCATGCCCATCGTATCTTACTGAACTTTTGTCGGTCTACTCACCCACTTGCAAGCTAAGATCTTCTGCAGACACACGCGTTCTCTCTGTTCCTACGACACGCACCAAAACGTTTGGTGAAAGGTCGTTCTCTTTTTGTGCAGCCAAACAATGGAATTCTCTACCATTACACATACGTGGTATTCAAACAACCAAGTCCTTCAAGACTGCACTTAAGACACATCTTTTCAAAATTTATTTTTAAAATTGATGAAACAACATTTCTTGTAAATGATTAGCGTAGCTTATGTATAATGTATTGTAATTGTGTGTGTTTGTTGTGATATGAATGTTAATTTAATACTTATAAGTATGTTATTTCTTTCATGTAAAGCGCTGTGAGCCCAGTTCCTTACTGGGATACAACGCTATATAAATAATCAATTTATTATTATTATTATTAAATCGCTATTTATGAGGGTGTTCAAGAGGCTCCCAACAAAGCCATTACAACCAACTGAATATTTCAGCAGACAAAATGAGGCAGAAGTAGATAATGCATGCGAGAAATGCAGTCGAGACTAAAATTACAAGATCTGTCATGTTTTATATTGATATATTAACTTCAAAATCAACGCTTTAAAGCTATAAACTGATGAGTCTGAGCAAAATGAACCGTAACCAAATTCCAAATCTTTTTAACACACAGCTCAACACCGCTACGGATACATGTCATCATAGAGCTTAACCATGGTGACTACAATAGAGAACACTTGGATACCTTCTCAACGCCCACAATCAAGGTTTGTTGGAACTAGCTTAAGTAAACACAATAAGGCACGCTCGTGTTAACAAGACACTAAGTTAGTCAACAGACTAGCCAGAGAACATGAAGAGTGGCAACATTGATAGTCTTGTCAGAAATATCCTGCCTTGGTCAATGTTCGTTTAGTGTTATCAATGTGACGGTTTGATCACTTTCCCTAAGATCAGCCTCGGGCATTTGGCAGTTTGGCATAACGTTTCCATAGAGACACATCATACAACATCACAGGTTATCGCCCTTGTTGGCTGTAGGTAACTAACACCCAACTACGCCAAACACGATTTCTAAAAGTCACCTATAGTAGCCATCAGCGACTGATTACATGCATGGGAGACGGGGTATAATAGCGTTATTTAAGACATAGGTCTAATGAACTAATGATGGGCTCTTACGCTAAGTCGGAGAACCTCTTATAATAGAACATTAAGTTAAAGAATAACAAAAATAATTCAATCAAAGCATGTAATTGGTTTTAATATATAAAGAGAGAGAGGGGAGAGAGAGAGAGAGAGAAAAGACTTCAGTACAAGATATAAGGGAAAGAAAGGAAAATTGTAAGAGATTTCATAACCTCAAAACTAAAATGTAACCTGTCGCCTTGTCTAAAAGTAATGAGCTACAACCATGTCTTCATTTATCGTTTCATTTGAATAAGTCAAACAAAAAACATATTGCGCTTATTGTCTTTTGTCATATGAGGACTTTACTGGCTGCCTATATGGCATTTTTATATGAGGGACGAAACATGTATAGGTACTCACGTCTTAAGAACTGACCACGAGCGCGTTCAAGGTCATATAATCTGTACATCGTCCTGAAAACAGCCAGGTGTTTATTTGACAGGAAGGATAACTTGGCACGGACCACAGGTAGCTACAGTAAGTCAAGGCGAGGACCACACAAAACTTTCATTAGCAACCCGAACATGGTATGACAAAATCACAAGTCGATGCACCAAGTTTTAACAATTAACAAACATGACGCGACTGCGATTACGAATCATAAAATCCATTTAAATCTGACTAGAAATCCGGAGTAATTGATTATTAATTGAAAATTATGGTGGATTTTAACTCTGAAATATCCAGTAAATCAATTACTAAAAACTGCTAGTCTTTCTACTATGAAACAAATATCCGAATTATACGCCCCAGCTCAACATCATCAAATGACCGATCATTCAGCTTGTATCAACAAATGGGCACATGTCTGACATTCCCACGGCAAAGGGCCACAGATACATTTCCCAGTGAAGCAAACGTCAACACCCCTATAAGTCATTGAGTCTAGCCACCTGTCCAACTTATCAGACATAAAACTGAAGACTAAAAGAGAACGTGATTTCAGACTTACCTACAAACAAGCGTGGAGACCGTTAACTTTCTACTCCCGTATGTATAACAAACATTGATTCTCGGCACGTTTGGTCGTGTCTTCTAGACTAGGGAGTTAAGAATTGGCTTTGGAAACAGGACCCAATGTTGTCCACAAAATACGGGACAGGTGTATCGTAGTTACAGAATGTACAACAGGGCGCGAGTTACATAAAATACTAAGTCTAGGAACCTGAATGGAATATAGTGAAGCAGTTGAAATAAGAAGCTCGTATGAGAAAAGGCCTC
Source organism: Ampullaceana balthica (assembly GCA_944989445.1). NCBI lineage: Eukaryota > Metazoa > Mollusca > Gastropoda > Lymnaeidae > Ampullaceana > Ampullaceana balthica. The sequence continues at coordinate 1,553,126 of CALYLW010000055.1, read as the reverse complement.
AGATACATTGTTAAACCTGCTATCAAGTCTTGTGTCCAAGGTAGAACAGTCCCCCCCCCCAACGATCGTGTATCAACCAGATGCATATCTCAATAGGCGACGTGTGTTGGATAGCATTATCGGTTTTTATTCGCTCAGTTATTGCATAAAATTAACTTTTTTAAGAAGCTAAAATATTGAATGAAATAAAAGAATATCATGCTTGTTGAAATTTAAACACCCGTACTCTTACTCCGATCAAAATTGACCAGGACACATTACTTTTTAACTCCTCTCTTCATTTACCATTCCCACTTAGTGTTGAATACCACTACTAAAATCAACAGAGATGATTACAAAACAGATAAATCAACAGAGATTATTACAAAACAGATAAATCAACAGAGATGATTACAAAACAGATAAATCAACTTGTAAAACACATTGAATAACATCTTAGTTGATTACAAAACGTAAAACTTCATTTGGGATTAACTTTCCACTTTGAAATCCATGGCTAACATGGTTGCCAAGGATGGAATTTCATAACTTAAGAATGGAAATAATTATTTTCATCTCCATCAAACAGAAATGCATTTATCTATGGACAATGCAACAGAATTGTGAATTGGTTTGGTAAACCTCTTAGGCATACAGGCGTTAAGTTCTTAAAAATTTTTGCAAATAAATTTTTTGAGATTTTGGATCCTTGCTGTGGCAGCACTGAAATACATGTAATGTAATAACTTGGAAATACATGTATAATGATCAGGTGATAATAACCAGGGCCAACAATCCCTTGCCTGCTGGAAATTACAACCCTTGTAAACCCCATTCTACCTCTATCCAACTTTTTTTTTACCTGAGGGGTCTTAGCTATTGTGTCCTGGTGGTTCAGAGAACAAAGCCCTTTTGTTTGCAGATCTCTTGGAACCGTGTCCTCCACAGCATTAAAATAGTTTGAAGATAGTTAAATGTTTCAATTATTTCGAAAATGACCCACAACTTCATGGAATCTATGAATTAGTTATTTATATGAAAGCCATTAATATGAGATTTTATTTGAAATGGTAACTCTTTAGCCATTTCAATTCAGTCCATTTTTAGTATAATTGATATGTGTAAACCATCTTGCCCCTGCACATGATGAAAAGTAGGATTTTTGTAAATGTGACTGCTGGAAGAATAATTTTTTTAAAGCATTTAGTTGATTAAGAATCTTAATTTATTGGAGTCCAGTATAAAATTAACAAAAAAGAGAAGTAAAAAAAAATGAAAATAAATAAAAATTAAAAATAATTTAATCCAAAAATGAGAAGAATTCAACTTGAACAATAATTTATTGATTTAAAATTTCACAACCAGTCTGTTTTTCTGGAAATGGTTTAATCAACTCATATTTTAAAATCAGAACATAATTATGTATATTAAGCCAGACCAACTTTGAATGGCGATATTGAATTCCACGTGTGTGTGGTTTCTTTCTGTATAAACACATTGAACTCCACATATGTGTGATTGGTTTCTTGCTGTATACAAACAGAACATTTTGGTGTACAACTTAGTCTCAAGGAAAAACAAAGGGTGATATGATGAGTGTCACTGAGTTAAATGAGTGAAAAATTGTGGATTCTCTCTTACTGTTTAAAATATGTTACAGAATCAAATTCAAGAATGGGAAATAACTGTGGTAAAAATTTCAATGTATGAATCCCATTTTATGGTACTTAAGTTGGGTAGATAATAATTCACCACCAATTTATGCACCATAAAAGTATTAGATTCAAGCTTTCTTGTAATTTCCAAAACTCTAGTTCATTGTGTGGGTAGAATTAATGGAATGAAAAGTGTCATCAATAAACAAGCTGGTATATCAAAATGTGTCCAAACTATTTTATAAAAGATCGTAATCACATCATGGGACTCACTTTGAGTTAAAATTATAACTCTATAAATCTTTAATCACTTGCCTTATGTGCCTGTGGTTATAATGTTTGAGAAATGTTTAATATAAATTATTTTTTATATAATATAGTGTACCTTTTTTTCTGCCCTCAACCTGATATAATGATGACCCTTAATTTTTGTCACAGATGATTGTTAGTAAATTTAATAACAGTAGATTAAATGCTACCAAATATAAATATTTAAAAAAACTGTAGAGCAATTTTTGAAATTTTCATACCCAAATTGTTTACTTTATTTTTAGTAAAAAGTTTAATTTTTTTCCACTTTTATCAAGGGTAGACTACTGCATTTTCAATTTTAAAATGAACATATTAATACAAATAGTTTCCCTTTAGAAATCAGTTTTAAAAAAATACCTATTCATAAAACATTTTTTAAAAATAGTTTAAAATTATGAAATGAACTAGGAAATGAATGGTCTACATCAATTTATAAACAAGAAAATTTTGAAATAAATCTCTAATAACATTAACTGTTTTGAGTAAATGAAAATCCTATATAATAAAAGGCTATGTTCCGTGCGGTCATCGATAGCGATCGGTGCCTCAAACACATATGATTCCTACAGCCAATCCTATTGAACACGTTTACGCAGACGTTCAAAACGATTTATTTTTGGTGCAGTATTTCTTTCAAGACTTTATTTTGAGTTATGCGCGTTGGGATTTATAGTCAAAATCTCTGTTTTTACGTATTTATTTTAACTATAATGAATAGTATTTTTGATGTGATGCACATGTATGCCGGTTGAGACGGCTGTTGGAGGGGAGTTACAACATGCCACTGAACGGTGGCGGAATGTCCTTGGATGGGCTTTGTTGCTCGTATATTATAATTTAGTAGAGCTGCAGAAATTAACTATTAATTTCTCAATTAATCGTAAAGATTTTTTAATAATTATATTATTTTTTAATGATTAATGGACCAACACTTACAAATTATTGGAAGTCAAAAAGTTTTTTAAAAATTATAAAAAATAGCGGCCGATAAATAATAACAAATTTCCTGACGATTGATTAGGGGCCATCCATAAAGTACGCCAAGCTATTTTTGACCATTTTTAACTCCCCCCTGTCATAAATATCGGACCCCCCCCAAAGTATGTCACGCTTTCGAACAAAATTTGTTTGTGTTTTTTAACAAAATAATCAAAATTTAATATAAAACAGCGTGACGTCACACATGGCCGGACCCCCCTCCCCTCTGTCACACTTTCTTACACCCCGCCCCCCCCTCTGGAGCGTGACGTACTTTATGGACGGCCCCTTACAAGAACATTTTGGGTTTACTATTCACTGACGGGAATGTTCAAAATGTTGATAAAGTTAAGTGTATCCATTGTGAGAAATCGTTTGCTACCATGGTTCTAACACTTCGCCTACTTATCAAACCAAATGAAAAGCGTATTTAGCTAAAGGCAGTTATGAAGTCTGACTCAAGAGACAGAAAATGACGATAGCTCTTCTGATGAATTACTGTGTTATAAAATGGAGTTGAAAGTTCCTGAATCCATTAACCCTCTATAATGGTGGAAACTTAATGAACACCAATGTCCAATAATGTCATTCCTTGCGAAGACTGTTTTGTTCATACCAGTGACCTCAGTTCCATGTGAATGATTGTTCAGCTCGGCTGGTTATATTGTCAATTAGACCCGCTCATCACTTGAACCAAATAATGTCAAAGCACTTGTCTTTTTGCGTAGTTGGTTTAAAGATTACTTATAAAGGAGACATTCCAGTGTTATTGAGATTTTCAACAAGAAAGTTTATTAAGTGTTACTTATGACATCATACATTTTCATTTTTGGCTTTAATGGAAATTAACGATTAATTAATCGTTAATTTTCAAAAGTTAACGATTAAACTTAAATTAATCGTTAACAGACCTATAATGTATATTTCAATAAGTTGAAATGTATAATGCATTATTGGGCAAAAAATTTCAAACTTTAAAATAAAAAATAATATATAAAAATATATGTGATATATATCTTTTGTGCTTCAATTTGTCTATCATGTTTTATATATAATATATAAATAATAAAGTGAAAAGGGAATTTTTAAATATTGTTTTGGTGTATATTTTGTATATCATTTTTATGATCTCATCATTAAAACTATATAATAGAGAAGAGGAAAATATGTTGGACACGATATTCTTTTCTTTTTTACAGGCAGAAATAAAAATGAAAAAAAAAGTTAATTTTATTTTTTAATTAAATTTGAAGGCTTTAAAATATTGACATTAAAGAAAGTTAGTTATTAATTTAACATTTTACTTACGTTGAAGATTTTGAATTGTCTGCTGAATTGCTTGACCAGGGACAACTGAACGTGGTGATGGTGTTGTTGACTCATCAGAATTGATAGTTCCAAACCTATCAGACATTTTCTTTGCTGGGATCTCCAAAAGAAGCTATTAAATCACAACCTGGTGATAAGGCTTCTTTGCAATGATGAACTCATTTCCAAACTTAATTTCTCATAGCTGGTGTTTGTGGTTGCTTGCACCCTAATATCTGTGTAAGTATGAGATTAATTAAAATCAAATCTTGAAATCCCAAACCATTTAAAAATAGAGTAACTAGTCCTCTGAACAAAAAATTATATCAAATGTGCATTCAGTATGCTAAGTAAAGAGTAATAATGTGAAAAAGAGGTGTTGGTTACATAAGTTATTTTCAGTTTTATATACAGCTGAGTTATGAATTATTATTAAATGCAATAGGCAGTTTATATACTTCAATTATTACTATCCACATTTAAATAACATGAAATCAAAACGCATATCCATTTTTAAATAAGAAAAGCATAAGATTGTCTATCTACACAGACGCTCTCCTTCTATACAGAAGATTATTGAGTTCACAGATCATGCCAGTCTGTTGGCAAGTGATGCAGCATTCACAGGCCATGGCTATGAGGGTTCCATGCAATTACCCAGCCATCTTTGTTTCCCTAACAAGTGTTAGGTACCCATTCAGAGCTGGGTGAACTCAGGGACACCCTTGGCCCCGGGAACAAATACCTGCCTTCACATAGATTCCAACCCGTCGTGACCATCATACGCCAGCCTAGCGTGCATGCCACTCGACCATCGTTCATAGAATAATCTCACACACACACTCATATTTAAATATACATTGTATATATATATATATATATAACGCAAGTATTAACAAGCCAAGTTTATAGTTCTAAAATAGCCTAGGCCTATGCTTATACTTATACATTAGGCCTATTCATTATAATGTTATAAATTATACTATGAGACTACACTATACAAATCACTCTGTGAGTCTATGAGTCCTGCTGATTTCCACTACTGTGGACTACAGTACAGTAACAGGATAGAATTCCTTAATTATCGACCCTGTACAGACTGCCCAGGAATTTTATTGACAACGGATTATTTGAGATAAGCCGGCTGTGTTCACTTTGAACAAAAAGGTCACACCGTGAGGTGAAATAAAATCGATTTTGCACGATCGACGATATGTCAACAATGATTAGTCAGTCTTTCTGAGTTTTACAAAATGTACATAATTTAGAAGAAAAAACAGAACTTAAAAATACCCCTTTAAACCACACACTCTACTTTCCGTCAAACTTCTTTATAAATTTATTCCTTCAGTTCAGGGGTGAGATTTAACTTGACTTAAGCAGCACCAAAAAAAAAGGGGGGGGGGCGAACGAATACAAGAAAAGTGGTGTTTTTTCCTTGACTAATTATTATTATACAAAGGCTATAAATGTGTTTTAAATAGGAGTTGAACGAAATAACAAAATACATTATTCTTGTATTGTGATGCTTGAATGATCAGATAAAAAGTTAAATTTAATCGTTTTGTTTTTGCATGTTACTTACCGTAAACTCGCGGGTCTAAACCAGTTGCCTCGGACGCCTAAACAGATCAATAATTACATGCGTAGTCAACCGGAAGGAAATGCCGTCGAGCGGTTTATGATAAAGTTCTGAGGCTCTTAACGGGATCAGCTTGAATTGAAACGTTAATATTAAACACCCAGCCCCCCTCCCACCACCCCATAAAAAATAATAATAAATTAGAAATAGCAACTTTATGGTCCAAAACTTTTTTGTAATGGCCTATAAAAATATTGTATCAAGTTTAATTGCCTTAAACTTAAACAAATAAACAGAAAAATGGCGGTAAATTTGATTATTTTTTTAAGAAGTCTCTATTTTATGACTGGGGCATCGAAAGGCTTTCAATGTTCAACCTCCTTCTATCTCTATGAATATACTATTAATTTTAAAATACACACTGCGATAATCTTTTATTTATATGTACATGTATTGGCAATATTTCTTTCAAAATACTCAAAGTATTAAAACAAAAGAAATAATTAATGTTATTTTAATATCTTGCTCACAATGTTAGGCCTACCTAAGCCTTAGGCTAAGGTAATCCCGCTCAAACTCAGGAAGAAAAATCCAATCAAAGACTGCTATTTTCGTGCTCTACTCTTAAAATTTTGTGCGCGCTCGCATTGAGTCGTTGAGTACATATGTTCCATGCAAATAGTGTAAGATCCAGGACACATTTATTTCAACTTTAATCGTCAATACTTATTTTTAACTATAGTATAGTGATTATAGCACAGATATGTCTTATTACTCTTATCATTATTAAGCCTCTCAGCCTACTTGGGAAAATATATCATTTAAAATTCCATACTATACAATTCCAATTGTAAAAATCTTCCTTTTTTTCATTTTTGCTTAATTTATTGTAGTTGTAGTACGCAAATGATATTTTTGAACTGCACAGCAAATTTCAAATAGAAATTAAGGTGGGTTTAGATGTTTTTTTGGTTTTTTTTTGGAGGGGGGGGGGTCTAAGCTTTGTGACGTATTTTTGGAGAGGGGGTCAAACTTTTTGTGACGACGCGTGACAAGGGGGGGGGGAGGAGGTGAAAAATCGGCCAAAATAGCGTGACATAGTTTATTATTTCCGGTTTACCAAAAAGATTTGTTTTCTTTTGACACTGTGAAACTCGTGCACTTAGCAGTTACCTATCCAATTGTAGTAAACCAATTATCTAACCCGAAGAACAGGCATGGCCCCAAAGTGTGGCGAGGGGGACAAATGTCTCAGGTGGCACTTTCTTAGGGGCGGCGAATTCCTCCTCGTATTCGGGTATTATTATCTTTAAAGAAATGCGAAAGTGGACATTGATTTTTAAAAATGAAGGAACTATTTTAAAATATATGACAGCTCCTACTAACAAAAACTTCAAACTTCATATTGGATCATAATTATTCTGATACTGGACTTTAAAAAAAACAATAAAACAAGAGGCTCAAGTGACAAACTGGGTGAGAACGTGACACTGATGTGCTGGTACCAATAACCATGGGCGTAGGCAAGGGGGCATTTGCCCCCCCCCTACATTTGAGAAAAAAAGTTTTTAATTTATTAAATGCATTAATAAATGTTGTATTTTAGCTATTACAGCACTAACTTGTAAGTCTTATTAATTTCTAAGGCTTTTTTCAACCCTTATTTTATACTGAACTTGAATTTAATTGAAAATTGTACCTGTATGGCATTGTTAGTTAAAATATAAAAAAGTGCGATTTTTTTTGCCCCCCCCCCTTGGAAAAATTCCTAGCGACGCCCATGCCAATAACTGATTATTCAAGTTTGTCAATTGCTCCTATTTAACAGGCGAAAGGTGTGTGCCGATCGAATTCCAACAAAAACCAAACCAATTTCGACAACTTTTAGTTACTTTAAAGATATAAGTAAATGACTCGAGAGTATACGAGAAGATTTACCTTTATTTGAGAGAGATAGAAAAGATGTCTAAAATATAACATGAAAATTAACTGCGACAAATCAGACACGGACCTGACACCAAAAGGAGAGATGAGACGGCTAACATGAGAATGACTTTCGCGTATGAAAACTAACGGGAAGATACCGAAATCTTACCCCCGCCAAAAATTTTTTTTAAAAAAGCTTACATGAATAACCAAAAAAATAGGAAACATTTGGAGTATGTCTTTCCACCAAGAAAAGTTGTGAATGTTAAAAAATATCAAAGAAAAAGAAACAAATAATAAATGCTACTTCATTCATGTGAAATAGCTAATCTAAATTAAAGATGCTAAGTACTTAGGAGTAATTATAAAGGAAAAATTGTCATAAAATCCACATACATATGAAATAATTAAAATATCCAACAACTTTTTAGACTTAATACTTAATACAAAGAAAACTTTTATTATTATTATTATTTTTAAATGAAACAAAAATGCTACTTTACGTTTGTCAGACCTATACTAGAATTTTCATTTTCCGTATGGGACCCTTCCACCAAAGTAAACAGAGAGAATAGAATAAATCAAAAAAAAAGAGCTACAAGATACATTAATTTGGTGAATATAAATAATATAAACAGCCGACAAAAATAACTCTATTAGATATTAAACCTAGAAATACAAGAGGCTAGAGGAGCAAGGTAATAATCATACACAAGGCATAAATTATAACTTGAAAAACAATGCAATAACGATCTAATACAACAATCAAATAGACATTCTGATAGTAACACTATTCTCGGTCACTTCGCAAGAGAAAGCACATGAAAATCATCCTTCCCTTTTGGATTGGGTTTGCTGGAGAAACCAGAAAAACTAACACAATATCAGCATTCAAAACTAATAAAAATGCAAGACTTGATATAATCCACGGATAAGAGTAGAAACCTACAATATACTCTGATGAAGGATCGTCTGTAACTGTAATGTATACGTCAAGATAATGGGGAACGTTTTATATATTAATTTGACTTATTCTACCTTTAAATCATAATTATTTACTTTAAAGGTACTTTGTGTAGTGCCAAAAAACAAACAATTTTACAAATGGAAGAAATTAGAAACCAGAATAGATTATTGAAAAATCTATGCTATAGCCACACAAAAAAAAATAGCGACGAAGTTTTTGTTGTTATACATTTTTACATTCCTGGCCAAACAGCTTTTTGCTTTTCGTGGCGACAGCGATGAGTCGGCGATGACAAATCTACTGAAATATAGGAAGAGTTTTGGAACTGATGCATATAACCCCGTAGTCGTGGGGGGGGGGTCTAATGTTTCCATTAGAACATTCTCGGGCTTGATAGACCTGGCGGCGCCCATCCCTCTCCAGGTCAGCGGAGGACTTTCTTAGCGTTAGTCATTCATCAACATTTTTATAGTGGAATCGATCCCACGCCCCTCAGCTTGTGAGGCGAGCGCACTATTGACTTCGCTATCCAGCCGCCACTTAAAGTGAGCCTATTCCAGTTTTAAAACATTTCGAAAACAAATGCCTCCGAAAAATTTTGAATATAAAATGGAGTGATTTTAAATCAAATGAAAAAATAAGAGAAGAAACCAACCAAGAATATGTGTCAACTTTTATAAGGAGAATTGAGAATCCGTTGGAATTATATCGGTCGTGTTCTTCGAATGGACGAGAGAAGACTCCCTCGTCAGGCCTTCATATGGACACCAAAAGGCAAAAGAAAACAAGGAAGACCAAAGGAAACCCTACGCAGAACAATCAAAAGAGAAAGCTCAAACATGGGTCTAAGAAATAATCAAGACCTAATACAATTGGCGACGGATCGTCGTAAATGGAAATCCACGACATCTTCCCTATGTGCCGTCTTCGGCCCGAGAGGAATAACTAACTAACTAATTCCAGTTTTAGGAGTTGAATTTCAACAAAAATTATCCTTAATTAGGCACAAAAGACCAACTTTAATAAAATGTTATGCATAGTCAACAGTAATATAATAATAAAAATGCTGGAAAGAATTAAAGAGTTTAACAAAGACTTAGTAATTTATTTATTTTTTTTAAACACCTTTTTTTTCTTTATAATCGCATCATATTTTATGGGTGAGGGCGGCAAACTCGACATGACCCTCCCGTGTCAGAAACGCCGCTGAATGACCCTGACCACCCACGATAAAAGCATGTCGAAATAACGCTTGTCTTACCCTAACGATTTCGTTATGTCGTATCTTCTTAACTTATCTGTTACAGACGCTCCTTCTCTACAGAAGATTATTGTGCCCTCCGTTTATCCATGGTTTATGTCTAGTCTTGCATTTTTATTAGAGTTTTATCGTATCGATACTTCTCTTTCCTGGTTTAGAAAAAGAACATATCGATAATTCAAATTGCATTTTTAAATTTAAAAAAAAATATTTCACTTGAACATGCATTTGAAAACCCTGAAGGTCTTACAATTACTCCAGATGTTAAAGCTGGATCGCTCGAGACTTCTGATGCTGTAGGACTGCAAGAAAAGCAATAGTGGCTTTTGAAACTGACTCAGCATCTCAGGTTATAAATCTTCCTTCGACATGACGTTCTGTAGGGTAGGCGACATGTAGATCTAATATGTTTCAACCAATGTTTACACATTATCCAAAAAGAGCCTTATAGAGATACTTGTTAAACCATTATTAATTATTTCTAGGTATTTCACAATTTTCCTAGAATCACCAAGATATTCTATAGAATACCTGTATTTTACACTTTATCTGTAACTCTTACACATTGTTCGTTGAATCATAGACAGTGATTTTAAAACCCGTTAGGTATGATGTACAAAGGTCATGTGGGAATTATTTTTTGTCCTTATAACTCTAAAACATGAATAAATGTTTCAAAAGATCGGCCCACCATCAGGGCCGTCTTAGCGCATAGGCCCGCTGGGCATTTGCCCGGGGGCCCACGAGCATAGGGGCCCCATGGGAATATGTTTATTTATATATATTATGTAAAATTATGTTTATTTATTTTTTATTCCTGCGGGGGAGGGGCCCAACACTATTTCTTTACCCGGGGGCCCAAAATGGTGTAAAGACGGCTCTGCCCACCATTCACCTTGAAAGTCTAACTAATATTTATTATTAATAATGTTAAGTGAAAAATAAGTCAGCCCAGTTCTTGCTGTTGCCGCAGAATAATAAACGCTGTAATGATGATGATGATGTAATGTCGACGATGAATAGCAAAACGATCGATAATGAGCCAGCTATTGACGGATTTCATTGAATAGCTTCCATCGACCGCTCTTGCTAACATGTTGACGCAGTGGCGTCACTAGGGGGGGCGGGGGGGGGGCGGGCCGCCCCGGGTGACACCCATCAGGGGGTGACACCCGAGCCTAAAATTGTACTGTGTACGATTTTATGTCAGAAAACAAAAGATGACAATTTTTTTAATCTAGAAAGAAATTAAGAAATACAATGAAATACGTTAAACACGAACATTCTTATTAAAAAAATATCAGTTAACTTGCAATAATAAAACAGTCCCAACACACGAACAACATTAAAACAAATTAGGAAAAAAAGAAAAGAAATAGTCGCAGGAGAGAGATCTTTCAAAAAGGCTGGAATGAAAGAGGCAATGTATTCTGTTTTAAAGGAAATAAAGCCATTTGGGCTTGGACACACCGACAGCATGAACGAATCCCACCTCACGACTCCCTCCACCACAGTGGGGTGGGGGGAATACGAATTTTATCACACCCCCCACCCCCCCAAAAGAAAAAAATATCAAAAGATGGGTTTTCTTTGTTGATGTTTTTCTTGAGGAAAAGTATGATTTCAATGTCATTGAGTTAATATTTGTATATATATATTTTTTAAAGGCGTGAAAGCATAGATATGCATGTTTATATACAGGTAGTCCTCCGGTTACGACGGTCCCATCCCGACTTACGCTGTTTAGTGCTTACGAACGCGCCCCCGTAAAGAATAGTATTACGCGTTATTCCGTATTTTAAAAAAAAATTATTCATGAGGTAACGAATTCTTTTCTCTATTTGAAATAACAAAAATTATTGAAAAATATGTATGATTATTATTTCAACCTACAACTTTCGTTTGCGAATTTTTCAAATGGCGAAGTTTTCAATCAAGTCAATAAAGCTGAGTAAGCTTACAAGTTACTTTTCAATGCTCATTAGAGAGAGCATATTCAGCCTTTTTCGTCCCATGCAAATTCTAACTCATTATATATTCTTTTCAACTTTGAAAAGGATCGCTCTCAGTTGCAGTTTCATGTCATCATTGAAAGATAGATGCGAAGTGCGATGTGTACATTTGTAAAGGACTGTGTGAAATATAGCTCATTCAAAATGCAGCAAAATTTTTAGCTCTGTGCAAGTTTTTTGAGTTTCGCTATGTGCTAGTTCCTTTTCCTTACCATGAGTCTGGGGCTGGACAATAACTTTTTAAGAGTTCTGAAAATTGGACTAATTCTGAAGGTAAACGGTCTTCGAAATCACTCATGAACCTACATGTGAAAGAAAATCAGAAGCCCCGAGCCTAGTGCTCTTTATGGGTCTTCCCGGAAGACCCCCTTAGCCATCTGGCCACCAAAGGGATGTAACAGCTGAGGAACCCCCCCCCCAAAAAAAAAGTGGTCGCTTCTGAAGCGGCCACCTAGGGCATCCAGGACATACAGTCGAAGATGCCTCCCACTAAGTTGCCCTCACAAGGAGTTGGTGGAATTTCCTACTACGACCCGCTACCACTTTGGCGCCATCCCGGCAAAGCACACGGGTCTCCATGGTTAGGACCGCCACAGACCGGGGGATCATCAAAGGCCTACCTAGGGTGCAACCCCCACTGGAAGGTTTCCTCAGAGCTGGCGTCCAATACGTTCTTCGCGGCACGTTTTGCTAATCCATACTGGCGCTCCTGGCCCTAAACCGGCACCGCTCGATGGCGTTGCTAGTAAATTGAGGGGGGCGAAACGGTTGCTTCGGATTTACCCGACCCCTTCTTCGAAATCACTTGAATGTTCTTCCATTAACTTGGCTGCTGTCCATCGGGTGGCGAAAGTGCTGAGCTCAGTTAGGTTTGTAAGAAAGCTAAATTTCTCATGGATGTATTTATATGCACCTAACCAATGTTGTAGGGCTTAAGAAAGTTTGTCAATGATTACCAGAAATACCTCAATCTTGATTTTTTTTCTCCAGGAGAATACTGTTTTGTTGATGTCCTTTATCAAACTGACGCTTTCTTTTTTGTTTGATAGTATTGAAGATTGTTTACACTGTTTTTACCACGGACTTTTCCTTTCTTTTGTCTTCATAGGAATAAAACTAAGAATGCTATTTTTTAACAAACTCAATGAGATACTTCCTTTCTAAAATTGTTTCCCAAATTTCAAGTAAAATAGCGACTTCCAGTTGTTCAATTTCCTTTAGAAATCCTTCTTCTTCAAGTCGGCAGTCACGTGGCTGATTTTCATTCGTTGATAATTCTTCCAGTGCTGCGATATTCTCATGGTATGAGCTATTAACAGACCTTACAGCATAATGTCAGGCTGACCATCTTGTGTCAGACAAGGCTTTGTTAGCATGTATCAATTTCATATGTTTTTGAAGTACCTGTCAACGTTGAGTAGATGCAACAAGTCGGGTATAAAGATTTGCAGAAGACAAAAAAATCTGACCGCAGTAGGACAACCTGCTGCTCTTTTCCCAACCAAATTAAAGGAATGAGCTGTGCACGGCACATAATGAGCTACAATGCACTTCTCACGAAGAATAGCCTGCTTTCGGTTTTATTTCCTACTCATTTGCAGCATTGCCGTATGACTGTCCAAGGCATTTTCAGGGATTCGTACAAACATAATGGCCTGCATCTTTATTATACACTATAATTCATAAAAAGTTTCGGGGCCCTTAAATTATTTGGGGGCTTTAGCCCGTTCAGCACCCCCCCCCCTTTTAATCCACCATAGGGGGGGGGTCCACGCATGAGGGGGGTGTTTAAGAAATGTGACGTCACATCAAAAACGCGAAACTTAAAATAAAAGTTCCACTTAAATATTTGATTGTTTACCATTTATTTAATTACGTTTTCAATGACTTCACGCGTGTTACGATATTACAGTGCAGACTTACCCTAAATACATATTTAAATGAAAAAAAATAATTTGCAACATGCTAATTTTTATTGAGAAAATACGGCTTTGGGGTGGGGTGTCAAAGTTTTGTGACGTCATATCGTAAAAAAGGGACGGGGTCTATATTTTTGTGACAAAGTATGACGCTGGGGGAGGGTGGGGTAAAAATTGGCAACCTCGCGTGACGTCATTTATGGACGGCCCCTTCAGTCGTGAAGGGGTGACACCATGAGCTACCGCCCCGGGTGACACCAACCCTAGTGACGCCTCTGTGTTGACGCATGTTGTCTCAATATCACACCTTCAGTAAAAGTAACAGTTCATGTCTAAAATTGTATTTTTAAGTGAAATACAAATTATATCATTCACGCACTTAATAATAGGGAGGTCTCAGGGACTACCGTTCATAGAAAGGTGAGAAATGCAATAAAAATTGGACAAATGCCCTATGCTTCGGGGTGGGTTAAACTAACCATAATTCTAAAAAAGGTTGTTATCATTAAAATTTGAGTTGCGTTTTATTTTAATCTGCGGTTTTTGCTTTGGAGTGTTGCTTGGAATAAAGAATTGTTTGTTGTCCGAGATTAATTGAATGACTTATAATATAATTATTTCTTCATACATTTTTTTTAAATTTCGAAGTTTTAGAAAATCTATTTTTATATAAATAAATGTTCAAAATAAAACTGACTCAACAGCTCGCCCTTTGAAGATAAATGTTTGCATGTTGATTTCTTATTCGTATTATTCTTATTATGATATAGATATTGACATTTTCAATCCTCGTATCTTTTTGTTAGGTTTTACCGCCCTTGGCTGAGAGTGCACCCGTGGATTCTGAGACCGATTCTAGCACGAAATACCCTTGCGAGTTAAGTGCAGTCGCCAATTAGTAGTCTGTTTGCTTGGCTTATACACACCAGCAAACCCTTTCATACTCAGCTCACTATGGAGTATTTTTTAAGTCAAGCCCATATCTGACATTCTCACAATATGTCTCGCTTATCGAAGACGGGACTGCATTCCAACAGTAAGATGTTCGGGATTGTATGCATGTGCGAGTGCCTCAGTCCCTGGCTCCCTTGCCATTTACCGAAGGTTTTATGAAAGTACTTCAACAATCCTATATAGCGTCGATACACCGTCCGAATTTCACTGACGAGAGAAGCGTAGTTTGCACAGTCCCATGTGTCATTTCATTTTGTTGAGTTATGATACTTTTCCTATAGGCTCAACACAATGTTTTTTACAATTCTATTTTCTTTTCACGCTGAGACCGAAATGAGTGAAGCTATTCGAGAAATCAGCTTTGATATTCGTTTCTGATCCAGCGTTTAGGGCACGATCATCAGCATGCCTCTAATGATATCTGGTGGAGCCTTGAATTAGGTCTGAAGCTTCTTGATGCTAGCTATCATTTCGGTACCTGGTATCAAATCTAGTCTTTTTCTCTGAAGGCATCCGTCAACGTGGCGAAAAAACAAGAGACACTTAGACAACCTTGTTTGACGTCATGGCCAAAGATAACGGTTTAGTTTAGACATATACGACGTGTACTTTATTTTCAATAACCACAGTAAATACCATTGAAATATTATGAACTCTCTAAAACATCCTTATTTGGTCATCTCGTTAGAATTTAAAAAGATGTTATTAGTTAAACCTCAACATATTGACAGCAAGAGAAAGATTACAAGCCGTGGCGTATAAAGGAAAAGCTCCATTCCATGTCCATCTGTTACTCTGTTCTGATACATGTATTGAGAGCGGCGCTTTCCGTAGGGGAAATGGGGAAAAACTTGACCTACCACTTGTGCATTAACTCTAGCTACTAAATATTTTTTTAATAATTGTGTATTAATAAATTATACGCGTTATGTAGATCACAATAACAACAAAATACAGGCCAACTTTAGCCAACCAACCAGTCTAGCAGAAACTGAAGCATAGCTAGAGGATTGCTGGAATTAGACTACATATTATGAATTATGTCACCGGTCGTAAAGATACAGGGGCGTCACAATGAGGGTTACAGCGCTACGTTATAATTATGTAAGTTAGCAAAATAAATAAATAGAATAATTAGTGAACAAGGTCACAAGTTCACTGTAGTGGCTATTATATTCACCAATCAATAAAGCCGCTTTACGTGTCTGTTCCATGTCTATACTCACTAGCTTCGTTTGAGTTAAAGCTTTAATTAGTGCTGAAAAGCGAGGGGAAAAAACTAAAGCCTCACAAAAACAATCATAGCCACCAGTTATACAACATGGAAGGAAGCCGAACGAAGGATTTTTTAAGCTTATGGAATTGACACGATAATTTTTAATTTATTTTAAATTTGAAACACTTTCCCCTGTTCTGTGTTTTAAGACAAATTTGTTTAATTGTTAGTTTGTCATCGGTCGCAATATATATACATGTACTAGCTACGCATCTGAGCTGAAACCAAATGTCAGTGTTTATGACAGGGGTGGGGAAACCGTGGCTCGCGAGCCAGATGTGGCTATTGATGGCTGCACATGGCTCTCAGAAAATTGTTCAATTATATTTTTTAAAAGAATCCGGTTATTCAGACTCCTCTGATCTACTTATTATTTGCATATAAAAACAGCATAACAATGTTATTTAAAAGAATTCAGAGACACAATTTTTGTACTTTTAGTGTTGAAATTACACAAAATGCTCACATTTACTTGAATTTTTAGTTTTAAACACAATGTATGGCTCTCAAAGAATTACTTTTCAAAATATATGGTGTTTATGGCTCTCTCAGACTTAAAGTTTCCAGACCCCTGGTTTATGATATACCGGTGTTCCGATTCAGACTGATTTTAAGCGTTCACTAAATTGAAAACCCTCATGTAATTGTAATGCCCAGAAGACCATCAAATACCATGTCCTAAGTCGGCAAACTTGCTCCTTCATTTGTGTTCATTCTAATAACCCCTGGCCCATTGTAATGCCTAGGAACATGACAGACTGTGCCTAAATCACCGCTCCCTCACACGAACCCTTCACCTAAAGTTCCTTGTCAAGTTAGTTATGCAACGTATGGTTGGACATGATTAGGTCGAGGAGAAGTCCGCTATAGTAATAGTAGGCTCCCTGTGATAAGCCGTAGCGAGTTGTGGTGCCACCGTAACAGGGAATAGGATATCAAGTAGCCTATGCTTGTTTATGTTGGAGCTTGAAGGCACGCGGGGATTCTCAAACATTAATTTTTTTCCAGAGAAAATGCTGATTGATAATTTGTGAAATTTGCCAGTAAAATCTCTTAGTTAGGTGTCACTTAGGGGTTGGGATGGAGTGGATAAATAACTAAATAACACAAATTTTCCCCTCGCTTTTCCGAAAGGGTCGTTTGCAGTTTGAAAAGTTTTTGAGAACCAGTGGCTTCTTAGCAAGACCAGAGCTAACGCTTTCTCTGACCTAGGATAATATAACGGCTAATGGTGATATTCCAAACCAAAATTACAGACTTCGGCCCTTTGTGTATATCACTTATGACTCAATGACTCAAGAGTGTGTGGGGGTGTAAGTGGATTTTAGAGGGAGTGGTGTGTCATCATAATCAAAATAATACTTACAGAAATATGAAATCTTTGGGGAGCACTTGTGGAATGTGCATGGACAGCGCTAGAGCTGAGTGCTGGAGTTTAAAAAGGCAGTTTAGTCCCGGTCCAACGATCGGGCATGGAGCACTCTACTATATTCACTGCGGCTCCTTTCTTACTGTTGACAAGTATTGATCCTCTAATTTATGGTCTTATAATAGGGCGTGGAAGCCAAACAGAAACCAGTACCACGATACATGGGCATAAGTTGGACGGGATGAAGGGGGTCCAGATACAATGGCTGGGGGTCACTAACGTGAGACTGGGGTCACTAACGTGAGACCGGGGTCACTAACGTAAGACTGGGGTCACTAACTTATCTTATCTATTTACAGACGCTCCTTCTATACAGAAGATTATTGCGTCCTACGCTTATCTATGGTTTGTGTTTAGTCCTGCATTTTTATTAGAGATTTAAATGTTGATAACGTGTTGGTTTTCCTGGATTCTTCAGGCAACCCATTCCACGCCCGAATTCCGGACGGGAAGAAGGAAAACTTGTATGTGTTTGTTCTTGCATACGGAATAATAAAGGTGTTTTTATCCTTATGTCTATCTGAGGGTTGTATTAAGTTATCTTTGTGTTGTATTTCTAAATTAGAAT